>NW_024121577.1:85402-360923 GCF_016745375.1 Pimephales promelas | reverse complement strand
AGCGCAGCCGCAGATCCCTCCACAGCCAGCAGCCCCATCAACACCATAACCCTCAACATCACGACTGAAAGGAACAGTGCAGCTCAAAATGCCTATTTTTTGTTTGATGTACGCTCTTTACATCAAAGCAAAGCCTTTTCCCGAATGTGCCTAATCGCGCACGCTCTCAGGACATCAGGAAAGACTAGAGGGAGGATGCTGGATTCTCTTCGTCTGGCGCGTGCACGTCAACGCCTACTCGTGCAGCTCAAGACACTAAAATCCACTTACACAGGGGAGACCAACTAGTTGATACAAATGTTAACTTAATTTTATTTCAAGGGTTGTTATTTTAAAGTATATTATATTGTTGATTTGTTTCACCTATGCTTTTACAGAGTATTAAGGAAGGACAGAAAAAAAAACTTAAATCTGATTGTATGCTATTAATACTTAATTTACGCTTGGCTTTTTGATTCACAATACAGCCATTAAGTCTCACATACATGAATAATCACACACTGTTATTTTGTAAGATGTATTTAGCCTAATTAAAACCAATACATTCTCCTTCAATACTTCTCAGTGCACACTTATTTTAACTGAAAACATTTTGGAATGCACTTTATTAGGTATATATTTAAAAGATGTACAGTTGAGCACTCGAAATGAAAGGCACTAGGTAAATGACAGGCCTTCGAAAAGTCTCCTCCAGTTTATCTTATTTAACAGCCACACAGCAGTAGTGCATTTTGAGTCATTTGTCTTTTTCCCACATTATACATTTTTGAAATATTAAAACATTGCAGCTTCCAATACATTACTTGCCATCAAATATATATTTCAATTATACTTGTATTTAAAAATATAATCCATACACAACTTAAAAAACCAAAAAAAAAAAAAACATTCCAGTCATCATAAAATATTGCGAACATCTGTATCTTTGATTGTGGTGATTAAATTTCATTTCAATGTAAGTAAAATCAAAAAAAGTGTGCTATGTATGTACAGCGTATGCATCATATTCTTAGAGTGGTGAGATCTCATTTTATAGTTAATTAAATACAGAAAACCTGCAAAAACAGTTGCACAAATACCCTGAATGATCAAAGATATTTCTTTTACAAAAACATCTAAAAACCAAAGGCACGTTCTATTCTTTTTGCATAATTTGCAAAGTGTAAACTAACATTAATAGCTAGTTCATATTTCCAATCAACTCCAAAGGATTCTCATTTTCCATAGAACTTTTGTTCAAAAGGAAGATCAGTAGATTGACGTTGACTTTGGCCTTGTCAAACATTTTCATGACCGCTACTCTCATACTGAAGCTGCAAACAGGTCCTGATAATAAAACAAAAGACATGAAAAACATTTCTGGTATTGGTGTTACCATAAATACAATTCCAATTGAAAAACGCATTATCCTGCATGCATAAGAGAATAACTTGTGCCAGGCTCTGTGCACCTGGAACCTGACCTGGAAATGCAGTTGCACCTTCTCCATTTCAACTCCATAAGCTTGGCCTTTATCTCAAAGTCACCCACTTCCTCACAAGGGCAAATGTCAAACATGACATTTTTTAACCTGAAACGTACAAACACTTACTGAAATACTGGAATAGGCAAGGCTTAAAGTGTAAAACGACTGGTAGTGTCTGGTCAAAAAGAACATAACATAATACATTCCTGAAACGGACACCAAATTAAACGATTAAATCACTTAGTTAGATAATAACATTATTAATATTCTTTTGATCTGCCTGAAGAGATAGCAGAAATAGTTGGCTTGTCACTCGCTAAACTCCCATTTGTCCTGCATGAGGAAGAGCAAAACAGGATGAGAAACAACTTATAAGGCACTACCCACCCTCTAATGCAACACACAAACTGCTGACTGTTTGCATTCTCTGAAAAGCATCTTGTGAAATATGTCCAAGCCACTTATCTGGGGTCAGTTCAAATCAGAGGTTCCCCTGCTCCTGAAGGGCCACTGTCCTGCAGAGTTTAGCTAATTATATTTTGACAAGGCATACTAGAAGCTTGCAGGCAAGTGTGTTGAGGCAAGTTGGAGCAAAACTCTACAGGACAGTGGCACTCCAGGAGCAGGTTTGGACGCCGCTGGTTTATGGCACAATGTAAAGTCACTCATTATCAGTGCAATTAGTTATTAGTATCAGAATGCAAAGAAATAGGAAGAGGAAGCACATACTGATTAGTCTGGAGGCCTTCAATTTCCAGAATGACTCCTTTCTCATGCAGTTTGGCAGCTGTGTACTTCAGGGATGAGGCCTTGGACTTCTTAGTGCTTTTCTCTTCTTCCTTTCTGTCCAGTTTAATGGACCTTCGTGAATTCCTGGTGGTGAAACAACCCTTAGTGAAACACGTCATATAGGTAGGACACTTCCCAATTGTGTTGGGGGGGATGGCCGCTCAATTGTGCTACGCAATAATCATTTGAGAAGAAGATGAGGTGAGAATAATTTATGAAAATGTCTAAACATCAGATGAGATTAAAACAAGTTAGTCGTTAGGATAGATAAATGTTTTGCAAAAGTTATTTAAATTGATTAATGAATAAGCAGATTGGTGCTGCACCTCAAATCAGCGGGAAATTATCAAAAAGGCTAAATATAATAAAGAAAAGCAATAATTGCAAATATTAAAATGTCAATCAGATTAAAAATAACTTCAATTTTAACATTATTTTCTAAATGACTACATTTAATTGAATATGTCTGTTTTTACTACTTGATAAATTGTTCGCTAATCAAATCGCAGATTATGTATCAATACAATGAATTGCTTAATCGATTTCTTAGTGATTATTGGTACAAGTTTGAGCATGCTTGTACAAGATATGAAAAGTTGCCCGAGAACATTACGCGTACTTTCTGTTGAGGTTATCCAGACAGGTTTTGATGTATGTGTCATAGTAGTTGATCTGTTCTTGATAGAAAGCCGCCTTGGAATTGAGCGCAGTCAGAGTCTGCTGCAACTTCACCAATTCGGCTTTCCTCCTCTGCCTATAGCGTCGTTGGTATCGGATGTCCTGTCACATATACAAAAAAAAACAAAAAAAATGATTTTACAAATACAGTCAGACTAAAAGACATGACCTAACAGCCTAAACCTACTTGAAGGTGTTTCTGGTACTCTGCAGTCCAAAAGGGAGCAAGATAAGGTCATACCATGATTTAAAAGATGCAAAGGGTATAGCAATCATTATATGGCTTGGGAATATCTATTTTCATCCCATACACAAATGAATGTGCCCCAAGCTCTTTTCACATAGTTCCTGCACCCCTGAATGAAGTCATTAAGGCCTGACCTTGGAGATGTCATTGATGACTTCCTGGTACTTGTGTTTGGAGCTGGCCAGACCAGCCTGCTCTAGAGTTCTCAGGTTTCTGAGGATCTTCCTCTTCTTCTGCTCCAGAGGCAGCTGGCGGTCTTCTAGCATGGCCTGGCTGCTCTTTAACCCTTCTGGAGTCTGAGAGTCCTGCACCACCTGACGCTCCACAAGCTTAGCGTGCTCTGCCTCCTACAACACCAGAGAGAGAGGGTTGAAGGTTAATCGACTGAACTTCATCTGAATCTGTTGGAAGACTGGCCTCCATTCAATCTTGATCACGGGGCAAAGGCAGGTACCTGTGCAGGAGAGGCGGGAGTTTCCAGGATATCGGTGAGCGTCTCCCCTGGTTGAATTTTCACCACGTCCACTATCAGTTTCTTTGTTCTGAAAAGTGACAGGCAAACAAAGATGAGGATGTTCTTACTGTATCAGAGTGTCTCACTCTCCACATGTTCGGCATTTTCTTATGGTAAGATATATATATATATATATATATATATACTGTATAAACATACTGTATATACATTCAGTCAATGGGGTCCAATGTTGTTTTGGCTTTTTTTATTAAATTGACAAGAACATTCTTCAAAATATACTTTATGTTCAACAGAACAATAACAAATTTATGCAGGTTTGGAATGACATAAGGGAGAGTAAATGATAGTAAAATTTGATTAAATGATCCCTTTGAGAACGAGTTTGGTAGTAAAAGCAAAAGTGCTTGCTGGGAAAACAGACTCATTTGTTGTTTATCTCACAATGTACATTCACAAACTGGCTGGTTAGAGTAATTCATGTTTATATGGTCTGTAAACGGAAGATCATACACGTCTGGATCACAGGGGCCTCACAGATGTTGTGTTTTTTTTTGGAAATGGAAATGGCGCAGGGTGTAAACATATAGACAATGAGCTATGATGTCACTCTTCCTGCTTTCTCCCTAAAGAAATACTGCACCATATGGAAAGAGCCCGAGATAGTTTTTCAAGTATTCAAGGCATTCAAATGTTTGATTTAAAAAGACATTATTATTGAAATGAAAAATGTTCGTCACACTGAATTTACACACTAAATCATCTTGGTGTGAACAGGCCTTTACTTAACAATGCTAATTACACAAAGTGAGTCAAGACTCAAGAGGCCCTTTTTAGAAGATAAAACTGGTCACCAAACCACTTCCTGCCATGGGTAAGGAGAGATATGAAGACAGGAAATGAGGACAGTGAAGAATAGCTGAGTGTGGCAAGAGAGATATTTATATGTGAGGACATTTTACGTTTTAAGGCAGTTGAAGAAGTGATGATTACTCGCTCCCTTACTTTGTCATTAGTCCCTTCATGTCTTTGTCATCTCCATCCAGCAGCTCAAACTTGTTGGTGAGGTTAAGGGAGATCTCTGTTTTGGCCAGCTGACTCAGTGAGTTCTCCTTGTTTGGTTCATTTGTGTCCACGGTTCCTTCACCTGAGTGTCAGAGTGTGTTTTACTTCTATTATTGTCTAAGTTCTGACAGCAGGTTTCTGCTAATTTCTGTCATTTTCTATTAATCTTAATCTATTAACTGTCAGTGAGTGAAAATGTATCTTAACTACTCACACACTGTTGCAAAACATCATATCAGTTTTTATGTCATTTAATTGGATAATTCTGGTGATGTCCCAGTGAATTAATGAAATTATGTGTTAGTATTTTTTACATATTACCAACTAGAGACTCGATGTCAGGAACTTCCCCCAGGTCCTTCAGGAGCTCATGCAGAAGATCATTGTGATCTGGAGCAATGGCTTCCTTGTGTTCCAACACCAACTAGAAAAAAAAAAAGTAAATTTGACTATCAGCTACAACTAGTCTGTATAGATTACAAAACAACAAAACTTCTTGACAACACATCATCAAAGATGAGGGTCAAAAACCAATAAATTAATGCTCTTTGACTCATGTCTGGGACTCATTCTTTAAAACAAAAAAGAGTCTGCAACATAACTAAAAAGATGAGTATTTGTTTCCAATCTTCTCATTGTCCTAAAATTTGGCAGAGAAACCAGGACAACACCAAACAATAAACAGTTACAATAAACAGTTTCGATTTGAAGGGAATTTTTTCCTTGTACTGTACATCTCCTTAATATCTGTAATAATATCAAATCACAGAATATCTCTGGTTAATAATTATATATTACAGTCATAGAGCTGAAAAGGGACATCACTTCTCTTAATGTATGTGTTGCACTCTTGAAAACAAACAGAAATGTTAGTTATCCAATAGAAATAATGTAGGGGTTTGGCTGAGTTGAGAAAAGTATGCAGGCTCTTTATTATGTCTGCACAGGTCATGATGTCACTCCCTCACACATATGGATTAAGTTAAGCCACTCCTCACAGTAGATTCCTCTCATGACTCATGACAAAGGTGGCTAATAAAACTTCGTCATAATGAGTTACAGATCTAAAAAAAAACAATTTAATTTCACATTCCAGATCACATGCCAACAGATACAGTAAGTGTTGAAAATACAAGTTTTGACAAGTCGTAATAAAGCTGTAATAAAAACCTCTTGGTTAAAGTTGGCTTAAAATGAAAATCTATTTTCTAAAAGCAAGTTATAGTGCTTATTTTGGATGCTTAGTACACGTTTTTATTATTTAAAGGGGTCATATGCCATTTTTGTACAAGTTAATATGAATGTTTAGGGTCTAAATGAAAACTTTGTAATATACTTTTATTAAAAATTCTCATTAGTATTTTAAGAGAACACTCATTTTACCTGGGGCACGTTCAAGTTCAAAACGGTGCGCAACGTTTTGCTATGATTTCCAGGTTGAACGTCATGTTTCCTGGAAACGGCGTGCACCGGGGTTTGAGATACGTTTGGTGGGTGTGTCAGAACTGCAGTCCAATCAGCAGCAACATGTATATAAAGCACGCGGTATTAAAATGAACTCACACAATGGCTTCAAAGAAAGTATTTTATAAATGTGTTTGATACAGCTCGGTATACGCAACAACGGAGGATATTATAGACGTGTTTGTAAGTTTTATTGTGAAAATATAGGATATCAACATAATGATGTAGTTTTTTTAAAAACTCTCTTGTGGGCGGCAACTGCAATAACTGTATCGGGCATATTTTATAGTATTAAACACATATTTATACCGACTTCATCAGGCTCCGAAAATTCTTCACAAAGAACACAAAGAACGGCCTTCTCAGCTGCCATAGTTGTAACTCTTGCGTCATCAGAACAATGCGTTCAACAGATCACCGTTTTTGTGCAACATTTTGTCGGGGCTTTTGTCAGCCCTGGTTAAAAACAGCTGTTTAGAGCATGCCGTTTCAGAGCATTTGCCTTTAAATGATAATGAGCTTTGCTTACTCCGCCCCTCTGTTCTGCTGGCCTTTTGATACAACACATGTGGAGTGTTGCCTTGTGAGTCTCTGGGGACACATCTGTGAAATCGTATCAGTTTGAACCGGAGTTAGACCTGAAACAAGATGACGGCCGCAAAGACGTTCGACAATTAAGGCTCAAACAGGACGTTTCTGGAGGTGCAGAGGGAACATAAATAGTTGCTACCGATTCTTTTTTCAGGAGCAGTTTCTTTGCAAAACCAGCTCATACTGACCCTCGTTTATAAAGGAGGTTTGGTCTGGTGAGAAATGATTCATGAACGCATTGACGTTGATTGTGGGGAATATTCCCTTAAAACAAAACTCAGCCACTGTGTCTTCAGTGGTTCGGATTTAGGAACATTAAAATTACTGTGTTCATTATTACACCCAAGAACAGAACACCACAACCGCTTAGACGCCATATTGCTCCAGCATATCAACAATGATGGACAATTATGACAGCTCTCTCAGGATGTGTTAAAACGCTGCTGTCAATCAAAAAATCGTGGGAGGGGCATCCAACCGTGTGACATCACACGGTCGACAGCTCGATTTGAGACTGGGAAAACATACAATGAGATTAAAACAAAAACACTGGATGGATTTTTATCATTATAGTTGTGTACAGCACACACTTTGTTGTTGTGTACAACACACACTTCAGTACAATCAACTTGAAAAAGTGCATATGACCCCTTTAAAAATGTATTGACCTTGTGATGTTAAATCTAAATGCCATAACTAGATCATCCCCTGAAAATGAGAGACTTCTCTCTATTGATGTATGTAGGATTTCTCCAATCATTCAGTCTGCTTAAACATCGCCCCTGCAAGCCAATCATTCATATGCCACCACTTTTTAGGGCAACGCCCACATCTCTAAATCCAATCAACAACTAATGCATAGAACCAAGTTCCCCCCTATATTTTTTTCTTTTCTGACAATCCGTTACACTCGGGTGCATTACAATACGGAATAAAAAAATCTTTTGCTACTTCTGTTTCATTGCAACTATGAAAAAAGAGGTTTCTATTGAATTGTTTGGTAATACTGTGTCTTACAGAGTGTGTGTTGATTATCTCTTCAATAGAGATGTAGATGACAGGTTTGCTGAGTGTCACCATGTCAGAGTACTCGTCCACGTTAAACTTCTCCTCAGGAGCAGGAACGTCGCAAGCTGCCTGGAAGAAGCCCCTGAAAAGCAAAAACAAAGTTGTAACCAGGCCCAAAAGAGTGTAACTTCACAGATTTTCAACCCATTTTGTATTGTCGATAGTGTATGGGCCGAGATATTCACATTTATTTGCCAGCAAAAGCTCCAAAGCTTTTTTGAAAACTACAGATTGTCCATCCCCTTTTTTGTATCCCGGCCCACAGACAGTCGGGTTGACAAGGGGGTTATTTAAAGAACAGTTATTGTAAGAGTAGGTTTATCACTGAAAATTATACTGTGCCTACTCTTTAAACAGCATTATAGTAAAACTATAACACTATGGCAACAGCTTTCTTACCTGTACGTAATGTACGTAACGAAGTTGGGTGGAACTGACAGAACGCCAATTTTCCCCCTCCATTTGGCCTAAAACATTGTTCGTGGTCATCCAGTTTGAAATGTTGACAAACAAACAAACTTTTAGCTACTGCCTACAACGTGCTGAATCCTTCACTGGAAACCCAAAGTAACCCACTACGCTAAACTTTTACTCTTCAAATTCTTACAGACTTGCACCCAGGAACAATACAGTTCAACACCATTATGAATACAAATTTGCTAATAAGTGTTTCCTACTAAAGCAAGGCGGTATTTGACTGGTGAGCGTATTACACACAGCAGACTGGTGGGAGTGCCCAGTGCATTATGGGTTTTGAAGGTTTCCTACCTATTTGACTAAAGGGTAGATAAAAGGCCTTTTCTGTTTTCTTTAGTCAGGATGCTTTCACTTTTTTTTGCCTTTCTACTGTATAAGCAATCAAGTTTTATTGAAAGCCCATTTTGCCAGCTGTGAAGTACCCTTTAAATCTGTTGAATATGAAAACCCCATTGAATTAGCCAAAATATTTAATACACACAGCTGTTCAAATTCTGTGTAAATCTGTTTTGAACCAAAAAATAATAATAATTTTTAAACCAAATAGATAATCAATTTACAATGCAAAGTATACTTGAATGAGAAGGTCACATGCTGTCATAAACAGCAATAATCCAGATCATCAGGCAGAATTGCTGAGAATCAGAGAGGAAAAGAAATCAGCAGGGAGTTTCCAGTAAGAATGACTCACCGGCATGGGAATGGGGGGCTCTGGGCAAAAGGTCATTTAGCACTTCCAGCTGCCTCAAATAAGCATACACACACACTAATATGTCTGAAGAGGCAGCACATGTCCCTCCTCACTGCTGATGACTTACTTTCATACAAAAACACTTCCTCACCTTTAACCTCAATTTCCATATATCTTTAGCCTGTCCTGACTAAAGATCTGTCAGACTGTTTAAAATCTTTTGTTCTACTTATCAGTTTCCACATAAAGTATGTATGTTGTTTCTATGAGAAGAAAACAACATTGGACCCTATTGACTTTCAAAAACATATATTGAGATAGAGACATTCTTCAAAATATCTTCTTTTAAGTTCAACAGAAGAAAGTAAGTCATGCAGGTTTTGAACAACATGAGGGTGAGTAAATGATGACAGAATTGTCATTTTTAGATGAACTATCCCTTTAAGTATTTAATTATTCTCAACAGTTATAGCATTTTTTTTTTTGTTTGACCCTAAACAAACTAAACCTTAAACTGATGAAGTGCTCTGTTCTCCTCACCTGAACCTTTGATAGGTCTGGGAGATGTAGCTATTCATGGGGGTGAGGTGGTCGCTCTCGTCCTCAAAACGCTTGTTGGCAGCTGCATGCTGTAGCATCTTAGCCACTGACGCCAGGTTCCTCCTCTGCTCTGAATGCACCTGACCTCCCGCCGTCATGTCAATGATGTCAAAGCCATCTGGAGCCACAATGGCAGGATTCATGTATCGGTAATAGAGAAGAGTCCCTACAATCTGTGGGAAGAACATGTGATGCTATTCAAACTTAACTTATTTCATGTGAACCATTATTTTTCTGGGTTCTTGAGACTCCACAAAATGTGAATTAGTTCATCTTTAATCTGTTGTGGTTCATCATGTGTCAAGCAATTATTATACATTTTAAGCATGAAATGAGCTTTGCAGGCAGGACTCATTTAATGCATATTTTAAAAGAAACATTTGTATGGAATCTGGATACACGAGTACCACTAAAATAGTCAACATCTGACCTTTAATAATTCATCCTCTGTGGCGTCAGGGAATTTCTCATGAAGCGTGTCCTTTAGAACTTTAGCAATGTATCTCATGCCGTAACTGCATGCAAAAGAAAACAGATATCAAATGATGCAAAATAAAAATGTGGCCATACATTAAATTAATGAGAGGTTAGTAATGAATGTTGTGTGCGAAACAGCACACAACGCTGATTCTGTTTTTGGCGGACTCTCTCTGTTTTAACAACAATGCTGCCCCCTGGTGCACAATGACACTGTAAATAATAAGTAATATAGTATATAATATTTAAGTAATAAGTGTAATAAAAAAAAATGTATATAATAAGTAATATTGTATAAAATTATCCTTAATAATACAAGACGCATGTTTGACAAATATAACAGGTGAAATGAAAATGAACAGCATGAAGCATAATTGAACATCTGTTTGAAAGGCTGCAATGGTCTTTGTTCTTACGGGATGCTGTCCAGCGATGACATGATAGAGCCGAGCACTTTGTCTGTGACGGTACGAAGCATCTGATTGGAAGATTCCAGTTTAGCCCTCACTTCCTCATGTGACAGAGCCTGGTCTGGCGTCACCTCATATGGCAGCTTACTATGAAGTTAAGTTCAACAACAGAAGTAAAAAATACATCTTTACCAAGGCTGCATTTATTTGATCAGCCACACAGTAAAAACAGAAATATTACAATTTAAAATAACTTTTCATTTAAATATTTTTTAAAAAGTCAAATATTATTGTGAAGCAGCTTTGATACAATCTGTATTGTGAAAAAAACACTATATAAATATATATATTTGAAAAGTAACGTATTCTTGTCAATCATAGTGCAAAAGCAGAATTTTCAGCATCATTACTCCAGTCTTCAGAAATCATTCTCATATGCTGATTTGGTGCTCTAGAAATTTGTAATGTCATCAATTGAAAACAGTTGTGCTGCTGAATATTTTTATGTAAACCTATTTATTTAAAATAGAACAATATAAATTGTAAATGAATGCATCTTTGCTGAATAAAAGCATTCATTTCTTGCAAAAGAATCTTACTGACCCCAAAACTTTAGTCAATGTTATATTGTAAAAAAAAAAAAAAATGTAAATATGCTAACAAAGTTGGAAGGGAAATGTGTGTGAGAAAGTGTGTGTAATATGTAAGATAAGAAAATATTCATATGAAAATATGAACCTGGCTTCTCCTGTAGCGGTCTCTAGCTGATTAACCCAGGCTTTGTAGATGTCTACAGGGTTAGTGTTGATGCCCAGGTTTTTGTCCTCAATGATCTCTTTAACCACTGGACCAAGCAACTGCCTGAGGGCGTTCTGTCCACGAGCACCACGGTAAAAGCTCAGAACCATCTTAATGACTGTAGGGTTTCCTGTCACTATTTCCTGGATATGATCCACCTTAGATCTGTAAGAGATGACAGCAAAGTTACAACGATATTTGTCATACTGTATATTATAAAGCAAAACTATACACATTGTATAATCAGAGACATTTGATTCACATTTGATCCAATAATTATGAATTAAAATATATTAGTCGCTCTGAAACAATGTTGTTTATGCATGCTAAAGCTAGAAAATAAAATTCTCTAAATCTCAGTCTCAGTCTCTTTATCTTACTTGATCTCCTCTCGCAGCGCTGACTCGAAAAGCTTGAGCAGCAAGTACTCTTCCCGCTGGTTAGAGGCATAGTTATACAACGTGAAGATCACTGTGTCCATGAACTTGGTGGATTTGTTCTGGGGCATCTGGAAGATTAGCTTGGCCAGGTATGAAGGATTAGTCTGTTAAAATAAGACAACATTTTACTGAAAGGATTTACAGTATTGATAACTAGGATTTTTTTTTTTAAATGTATAAATGTTTTACACATATGTTATCTTCAGCATTCCAGTCTATTTCATAAATGATTTAAAATGACTCAATGTGGGCCAAAGATCTCACTTGTAGAAGGTAAAAGAGATGCTGATAGGTCTCCAGTTTCTTCCTCTTTTCTTTGCTCAGGCCCTTGATGCCCTGCTTTTCACCCATAGCCAGATCTTCTTTATTCATTTTGTTCTTTTTGCTTTTCATCTTTTTGCTGTGTGAAACCACATCCTGTTAAAGAAGAAAACATTGAAGAAGTTGGAAAAATTAGGATGGTTAGGATGGGTTCAAACTAGTTTGAACATATGTAACTGTTTCTACTCTTATGAGACTCAAGAAAAAGTTTTTTTGTCATTTTGGCAACCTTCAAACCTATATACATCAAAAGATAATGTAACATTTTTCTCATTAATCCTTAGTATATACAACAAACAATACACATTGCTCCCAATTTCAGCATAAAAATAGCACCTGTAGTGTGATCCTATTCTTTACTAACAGGCCAATCTTAATATCCATTAAATTCAGATCCTTTTCCATTTGCTGATTAGCACGAATCTTGGTGACCACTTCCTCTCTAAGCCGTGTCACTTCCTGTTCCTCCTGTAAATCGAGGCTACTTTGTTCCAGCAAGTGTACAAATTTACGGACCACTGAGAGAGGGGGATGCTGAGAACCGGCTGTTTGAAAAATAAATGGAAAAACAATTATCTTTACCATCAAACCAATCAACTAACAATACATGTAAATGCAAATTAAATGAAATAATACATTCAATGTAATAATGTAATGGACTTACTCAAAGTTCTGTAGTCAACTCTTGCTTTATTAGCCTTAAGGTAAGCCTGAATCGTCACTATTTCTTTCTCCTGAACACGACACAGAATGTTTCAGCGTCATGAGTATGCAGATGCAGAAGCTGAATCTTCACTTGTGAGTGAGATGACTTACATGGTCTTTGAAGTACTGCATTCTCTTAATGTAGCTTCGTTTAGCTTTCCACATCTTCACCAGTGACTGTAACTAAAGTGTAGAGGAAACAGGTTTTTATGCTTATAATGAATAATTATAATAATTCTCTTTAATTATAATAATGAAATAATCATGAATAATTCAAGTACTAAAATTCGAAACAAGGTGAATATGGTACAATGAAAAACTGTGATAAAAGAGCATCAGTGATAGAACCGTTACCTTAATCACAGTGCTCACGCTGTCTTGGAAGGTCTTTAGTCTGTCTTTATACACTCTTCTCTGTTTGTAGCCCTTCCAGGATGCCTGCAATGGTAAACAAAACCCAATGTGAAAGGAGGGAGTATGCGATTTTTGACACAGCCCTCAATGCTTTCAATGTTTTTATAGTGTTCATTTTCAGTGTCTTGTTATTGGTGCAAGCAAAAAGCCCTACGACAATTTTTTGAAATGTTGTTGATTAAGTGTTTTTGACAATCAGATGCGTGTCTCACGGCCAATGCTTGAGAGTTGGCAGCTCGTCTCTCACTGATGTCGCGACACTCATACAACATTGTTACTCGCGCACGACTCAATGTCACAAGACAGTCTCACTAAACAAAATCACGGTTGACTAATGCAGTAATGCAGCCTGTTTACAGGGAAGTAACAGTAATCTAATTACTATTTTTTTAATTGGAATCCCTTACTTTACTCGTTACTTGAAAAAAGTAATCGGATTACTGTAACGTGTTACTTCTAACGCATTACTGTCCATCAGTGTTCAAGATTAACATGAGATTGACTGAAACTGAGTGTTTTACCCCCCCCCCCCTTTAAGTAGTATATTGTTTTTTTAATAAACAACAATTTAAACAAATAATGATAACAACTATATTTTTAAAAAATAGTATTTTTTAGAGTTAAGCACCTGTAGTTTGATGACGCTCGGCTCTTGTTTTTGCAAGTACTCCAGTCTGTCAGTATGTGCCCGCCTCACCAGGTATCCACGAATCAGGGCCTGCAGTTTGATGATCAGCGTCTCATTGGCCAACCACAGCTGCTCTCTGCTATACTCAGCTGTTACACTGCTCAAAACACTCTAGTTAAGGGGAAAGAAAATATCAAATGAACTGCAGAGCTGTCACAAACAACGCAAAACACAGCAAATGTATGTTTGTGCTAAAGACATACCTGAATATCTTCTTTGGTGAGCTGTGAACTGTCATGGAAAAAATGATCTGGCTCAACCCATGTCCCTTCTTTGCTTTCGATGTTATAGAAGTAATCATATTTATCCTTGATCTTGTGTTTTACCCACGAACTGCCACTGGTCTCTAAAGATAACACAATTAAAATTAAAGCACTGTGATTGCTCAGAGGTCCTGTGAAGAATAACTTATTTATGAAAAAATGTATTTGCCTCTGTCTGAAATCAAATAAACCAGTAAATGTTTTAGATGTTGCTTGAAAAGTCTGTGGAATATTTATCTAACAATTTATCAAATTGTATCAAACTGGCAAATATTGCACAAATTTGACACAATTAGGTTTGTTAATGCTATTGATACACATATACACAAAAGGGCTTGATAATACCATACACAATATTCTGTATAATTATATAATAAATGATATTTAATATGCATGACAGTACATTCTCCAGCCTCAAAGAGTAAGGCAGATAACAAGAGCTAAGTTAATGTTCAAATTATAGCTAGACCTTCCAGACCGCAGTCATCAATGTTACCTTGTTCTGTTTGAGTGCTCTGTAACTGAGAGAGCTGACTGTGGTAGATATGAGCACATTCAGACAGCACTGCTCGAAGACCTGCATCAGGACACTGCAGAGCACCCAGTGTGGCCATAGCATCGCCCTCAGATACTGCCCTGTTAATGTCTGCGACGGCCTCAGCCACTGAAATAAGACATGCAATATACATAAAAATCATTTTCAATCCTTGAGAATGGATAAAGTTACAGTTATTCATAGAAAGGATGCATTTTTTTTTCTTTCTTTGCATTATTTTGATTTTTTCCTATACATTTTAAAATTGTATGTATTGTGACAATATTTTGTCAGATTTATGTACAGTTTACATGACAACGATGTACTAAAACAGAAAAAGATTTTTCTGTCCTTTGTCAAAACGATCCCCGTTTGCACGTATGATTAAAAAAGCTGTATTCTGCTGCCAGGCCAGTAGATGGCGATGTCCCTTAGGGGGCTTTCACACTGGCAGTTTAGTTCGGAACCGGGCAAGGTTCGCATGAAAAACCGCTAATGTGAACGCTGTCATGGGACCGAGATGCGCACTGGGGTACTGAACCCTAGACTACCTGGAGGAGGTGGTCTGAGTTCGGCTGGTACAAACGTGCTCGGGCTCGGACCGCAGCAAACGAGCCCAGTGTAAAAGCCCCCTTAGTTTGATTTGCCCGGTCTCCCTGTCTGTCTGTATTCTCTAGTTAATTTCCTTGGTTACTGATTATGTTATGCACCTGTTTCTATTTTGTTTATTATATAGTATTTAAGCTCTTAGTTCCCTCAGTTACTTGTTCAGTGTCATCTTTGTATGATGTGGTCGCGTTCTAGTGTTGTCCTGATATATCCTGGGTATCTCCGAGTTATGTTGTTAATAAAGTGTTTTTCTGTTAGATTCTCCATAGTCATGCTTTCATTGCAGCCAAACGTGAACATTTTACATCGATTTTTATTAACAGCTTAAATATATAAAATATATATTAAAGAATATGCGTTATAAAATATATAAAGTATTTCATTTTAAATGTCAAACCCAATTTGAAAGGTTATATGCCATTATGTGAATCATAAATAAAAATATACAGTACATCCTTCACAGGTATGTGTATAGGATATTAACAGAATTAACATAAAAGCTTATCATACATCTTTCATGCAACTTATATTTGGATACAAACTTACATTTGAGTGCATCCTCCTGGTCCTGGTTGGCAGTGTGTATGGCCTCCTGGATCTGGTCCAGCCACAGCACAGCAGACTCATCTCCGGATCTCTATAACAGCGCAACACACAGTCAGGGCAGGCTCAATACAAAACATGTGTACTGCTGTCACAGTGCAAACCAAATCATCTGATACTACACAGTCATTTATTCTGAATGTAAGCAACTAAAGTAAATCATGTATTAGACAAGACTGTATTATACATGCTGTGCAACTATCACTGTAAAACAGGAAGTGTCTCTTTGGTAAATATCTTGTTTAATCAGGTTTTTTTTCACAGCAGTCATATAATATTATATCATCTCAGTGTATGATGTCAAATGTTAAGAGCAAAGTTAACCCAAACATTTCCATAATTTATTTTGGAATTTTGAAAGCACAGATGAACTGTATGAAAACAATGAAATTATTTATTTGATTTAATATATAAAAAGTATGGTGCAGTATTTTGTCATCAAATAATTCATGGTATGTTTTTTGGTAAATAGTGTGGCCAGATTCCAGACACATTTTTAACAGAATAAAAAGAAAAAGTTAAGAACCTGCAACCTGATGATATCGACTGCTGTGAAAAATCAAAGATTTACCATTCTACCTATCATTTGCTGACACTCAGATCCTGAAAAACAAAACAAAAAAGTACCGTTTCCTTTATTTGAAGGGATAAGACCTGAATTCATTCAAGAAAGAAAGAAAGAAAGAAAGAAAGAAAGAAAGAAAGAAAGAAAGAAAGAAAGAAAGAAAGAAAGAAAGAAAGAAAGAAAGAAAGAAAGAAAGAAAGAAAGAAAGAAAGAAAGAAAGAAAGAAAGAAAGACAAAAATCCATTAAAGGATTTAGAAAGAAATCCATTAAAGGACTAAACTTAAATCAAGTTGTCAAAACACCAAAACATCATATAAACATTCCTGCATGTTATTTAGGAACTATTTGTGGACAGATAAGTGTAAATAGTTTGGTCCAACCATTTGGGGGAAGTCTCA
Source organism: Pimephales promelas (assembly GCF_016745375.1). The sequence goes on along the minus strand of NW_024121577.1, from coordinate 344,089 downwards.
TATCACGTAGCATTTCCTGACATGCCTGAGAAATGAGCACTGAGTAATTCTGAATCCAGACTCCCTAAACCCTTACAGGAAACCGTCATGCCCTTCAACAGACGTCTAGCTTGATAGTTATCTCAATATACAGATGACTGATTGTCAGAACAGAAACTTGTTGGTCATGTTTAGTTGTTTGCCAAACGATACTTTGTAAAAAATTCACAGGAAAAACCTTTCAAACATGTGGAGAACATTTGTGCTGCTGCTATTACCATTCATTTTTGAGGATTCACTTCAAGATTCAGGTAAGATCACTTTTCTCTAACAGTTAAACAGCTGAGCTGATTGCTATGTGGTAAAGATGTGGACATGGACTGAAGTCATGATTTTGTGACTAAAAAAAAAAGTAAGAATAGTTGACTAACTCTCAGTTACTATAGCAGTCTATGATGACAAGGAAAATGTTAGTAGATCTAGAGAATATTCAATAATCTAAAACAAATAATTCTCAAAATACAATGAGCCACAATTAAAACAACATAAAGATGGCGAGTTTGTGAGAATTTTGGAAGGTTGTACATAGCTGAAAAAACAACAAGACTCGGAAAGCAAAAGGAAAACAACAACACGCAAGACTACGTAAACCCGACAAATTAAAATAAATTAAATAAAGGGAAATTAAATATGTCACACAGTTGAAATGTAACTCAAATAATTGAATTCAAATAAAAAAAATACAAAATACTTGATGTTGGAAGTTTGTATTGTCTTACTCTTACAGTTAATGTTTGTCATGTGTGATTAATCATGATTTATAGGCACGTCAAATTTCCACAACCAATGTTTTCCAGATAATTTAATCTAAAACAGTTGAAATATGTTTCAACTGTAAATATGTTAAATACCTGAAATATGTATTTAGAATTTAATGTGCAATGCTATTATCATTAATGTTAAAAATAATGACTTGAAGCCATGTCTGCTCATCTAATAATTTGTTGAATTATATTCAATTCAGTTTAAATGTAGTATCACGCTGTGTGAAACTGTACAGAGAATGAATACACTTTATTTCAGTATTTCAATATTGTGTTTTCTAACATTTTTTTCAGCATCAATATATACCAGCATCAATATGCCAAAACAATCAATTCAGCCAAAAACGTTTCCTGGAACACTAGTGTTCAATATTTCCCTGTTCTCCAACACATCTATCCAGCAGCCTATGATAAACGCCTCTGATAAAGTCATCAATTACATCACTGGAATTGTCAGCACTAGGATCATTCCATCCGTGTACATCCTAGCCATCCTCATCGGGATCCCCTCTAACGTCTTTGTGTTGGCTTGCCTCAGTGGAAGAAAGAATCTTTCCAGTGGTATCCTATATTTTAGCCTAGCAGTTTCAGACCTTCTCCTGCTACTTTCTCTCACACTCAGAGTCCACTATCACTTCAATAACAACGACTGGATCTTTGGAGAGCTGGCCTGTAAGGTGGTGACTGCCTGCTTTTATGGTAACACCTACTGCTCGATATATGCCCACATGTGTATTAGTGTGATGCGCTACCTTGCGGTGGTCCGCCCGTTCCGCTATAGGACAATGTCGAAAAGGTACTGTGCGATCTGTTCGAGCTTAACCACGTGGGTGGTTTTTGCTATTGCGATGGCACCAGAGTTTCTGGTTCAGCAAAGCTACCATGTTTCCGGGGAAGACTTGGTGACGTGTCATGATATCCAGCTCTATGAGGAAGCGTCCTACAAACCTTTGATTCCATACAGATTGAGTCTGATCTGCCTGGGGTTCATCCTGCCATCGCTGGTCATTGCATTTGTTTACGGATCCATCATCCACCACCTAAATTGTTCCAGTCGTGACTGGAAACACTACATGAAGGCCAGCACGTTGGTGTTTGGGATATTTTTAGTGTGTTTTACTCCATGTAGTGCACTTCTTTTTGCACACTATGTGAAGTTGTACAATGAGAAGCAGTATGACCTGTATTACTACTACAGAGCAGCTGTATGTCTGTGTTCTTTCCACAGCTGTCTGGACCCTTTCCTCTCTTATCTGCTCACAAAGACTTCAACTTCCCAAGTCAAGTTTAGATCCTTTAGCTCTAGACCTTCGAACACATTGTCCACTGTCTAAGGCCTTCTAAATAGCAGGATGTTTCTGTTTCTGGACCCTGCAAGGGTGGGCTTCCTTATCTAAAATGGCTTAACAGTGGAATGAGGATGTTATGGTTGGACTTCCCACTTTGTACTATAGTAGAAGCTCATTACTTTGTACAGAAGTGAAAGAAGTTGGACACACAGAGGTCAAGCTGAATACAAAGTCTTTGAGACCATGAAAGAAGTGTTTAAATCATTTGAAAAAAAAGTAATTCAAATAAGAGATGTCACCTCTTAGACATTTCATTGGTTCAGTGCTGTTATTCTATGTCACCTTGCAAATGAGGTCTTTGGTGGTCAGCAGTAGATCATGATAGTGTTTGCCGGTGACTGGATTGACTCCCTGTAGTTTAGCTGTAGGGAGTAGGAGGGTGGCGAGTGTCTTCTCTGGATCTCCAGAATTTAGAGCTTCGTTGATCTCAGCGATAGCAATGACTCCTACACAACATGGGAATTTTATGTAATCAACAACTCGTGATGCAATGGAAGAGTCATTGATTTGTGTAGTGTACATTTCCATTAAGAAATGCATTATGTTTATACATTAACAAATATGTTGTTTTAAGATATTTATCTTCTATAAATTCCAGCTTTATATATTCCACCAGTTTACTTGTGTGATTCATTACATGTTCAATAAAACTGTTCTGTGTGATTTATTTGTTCTTAATTCATACACACACATCCACACAACCACATAGCGACACCAGCTTATCAGAACATTATGGAGTAACTTTCTCAAAAAAGACATTCTTTGTATGGTAGATTTTAAGAACCTTCAAGGTTCAATGTATTTGAAAGACCACCTATGAGTTAAACACATCATTAATGAGAAGGCCATTTGATAAACCTATATTTATATTATTCAGCTCATCTGAAAGAAATGATGTAAAGAAATAGACCAAAAAGCTATTTTTATAAGAAAATATATTAAAGTCTCTGTAAAGTCTAAATTAAGTGTGTGTTCTAAGATTGTCACACCACAGAAAAATGTGTTATTAGCTACCCAGCCAAATTTGAATGATAAAAAAGCCAGCAAGTACATAACATAAGCTATCAAAATCTTGAAAAAATTAGCAGTATTCTCTGCTTTCAAACGCTGGGGGCGTGTCTGCTGGCTGCGCTGAAGCCACGCCCACTCGCGGGGAAAGCTGTCGACGGTGATATTGGCTGATACTGCTTTCGGGGTGGGAGGATAATCAGTGAATCCCAGTTGTCTCTGACAAAAGTTTATAAAATTATCCCTTGTAAAATGATCACTACAGAGGCGGGTGTTGTCGGTGATCCTCAGCTCTTCATCAAGGTTGGCTCTTCTCAAAATTAATCCACCTCTTCTTGATGTGATCGTTTTTAGGAAATTTAAATAAAGACACCGATTTGTTTTGTACATGATCGCATACAGGTAGTAGCCTACTCATTTCCGTGTCGAAGGCATACTGTAGCTAGCTAGAAAACTGTAGGCTGTAGTAACTAATAGTACTGACTGACAGTCACTCGCTATTGAGCAGCAAACTGATGTGAATGTGCTCTATTGTTAGAGAAAGGGCCAGCCTCAGTGCGTCATCAAGTAGGGGCGTGTCCAGGAGCTCAGGGGCTCCAGTGCGTCATCGAGCCCCGTTTTAGCCCCGCCCAAAAAATCCGGAAAATAGCAATGGTGAAAAACTGTTTAACAGTCTAACGCCACAATTCAGTACTTCACAGTTCACAGTCTTTGTAATATCTTTTAGCAATACATTTCTAACATTTATAATGGGTTTAGAATTTTTGTTTAGAATTGCCTTTACAGGGACTTTAATTTTTTTTTTGAAGAGTGAAATGCATCAAAATTGGATATACTTCGGAAAGCTTTTTAAAATGTTTTTTGAAAGAAGTCTCTTATGCTTACCAAGGCTGTATTTATTTACTCAAATCCTGATTTGGTTCTCGAGAAACACTTATAATCATCAATATTGAAAATATTGTGCTGTTTTATATTTTTTTTTATTTATTTTTTTGTGGAAAATATGATACATTTATTCAGATTGATGAAAAGAACGTTCAACAGTATTTAATCTTTTGTAAAGTACAGTAAGTTACCTTTTCTAGCATTATGAATATCTTTATGGTCACTTTTGAACAATCAACATCCTTGCAGAATAAAAGTATTTCAAAGTTCGCTTACTCTCATGTTCCTCATGCACCTGGATATTGACAGTGTCGATGCACTTCTGAACATCATTCCAGGTGAGGAACTCTTGACCCTGGGCGAGGGACTCTGCTCTAAGACGGATCAGTGTGTCTGCATATCTAACAAAGCAAAACAACCACAGGATCAAGTAAATTATTTAACTGTTTCTCAGAGTGTCATATCGTATTCTTGGCATCTCTCTCTTTTTCAATCAGTAGAGTGAGTCACTGTACCTCTGTAAATTATCAGCATCCAGACCACTGAAGCCCAGTGGAGAGTCACTGAGCTGCTCAATGACGGCCACTGAGTCTTTGGTGTCCAGAACCTCATTTAACACAGACACAGCAGACAGCATCTCCACAGCTACACACAGTTCCTCATGAGTAAGACCAGCCTTGTTCTGAGGTGATTGAAAATGTAAACTTGTTTAGTAAGTAAGGACAAGAAAGAGCTGAACGGGAGAGTAAGAGAGCTGACCTGAGAGCAGAGCTGTAGGCTGAAGAGCTCGGCCTGGTACAAGCTGGCAGCAGTGTGGTAGACGATGGGTAACTGGGCCTCGGGGTTCAGGAGCTCCTCCACGGTCTCTTCTGGGACGCCTCGACGAATAGCTGCATTGATTGCAAGAATCGCCTCCTTCTCTGTGTCCATCAAGAGCACAATAAGCAGTAGTATCAGAAAAACACAAAACAATCATATAAACAGTATATGCTGGTAGCAAATCAGTAATCAGCTGCTTATATATATATATTATATATAAGTAGTGTCCGAGTGAAGACTGCGCGAGCCATGCACCTGAGGCTGGGCAACAAGCGCTCAGCTTGATTTCAAAAACATTTTAGCGCTAGATCTCTTATTTAAGAGCGAACTAAATTAATGCTCTGCTGGTTAACTGGAGATGTTTTATTTGTATTAGCTACATCCGTGCCTCAAAGTTTCCAAAAGTGTGCCGGGTACAAAATGACTAATGACAAAATCGCCGTCTTGATTTGGCTGACGTTAGAGCTGATCCGCGCATCTCTACTCTCCAATGTGTAATTATTGGCTGATGGTCCTCTTAACAGCATGAAAAACAAAACTTGTATTCAAATTGTCAATGGGTTATAAACAGAAAGTGAGCAAAAAGCGCTCCGATTACAATGACGACCTGTCATCACGTCAACGAGATCACGGCACTCTTGCAAAATCTCCAGTTACTGGCGGTTTAGTTTGGAATGGGGCACGGCTCACGTGAAAAATGGATCATGTGAAAGCTGCTATTGAGCGAATTCTGACTAACTTAAAAGTTAGATGTACTGGGCTAATAGTGGGCCTACTATTAGTAGGAGGCTATGAATAATAACCTTTTTTAAAAGCCATCCTGAGTATAAAGCATGTCATTTAAATGTCATTATTTTTATTTTGTTCCTTGCAGGGAGGTTTTTAATTTATGAGCATGAACTTTTTTTATTTTTTTCATTTTTTTGTTGCATTAATATTGCTAGAAAACTGTTAATCCACTTTATAGTTCCAGATTTTTTATTTTCACATTCAGTATTAGCTTACTTTAAATAGGACTAGAAAAAAGACTTGCAAGACTTACCTAGCAAGATAGGCCTGCATTTCTAAATGAGTAAAAACTGTAAATATTGTCATAAATAAAGTCTTACGATGCAAGTTGTAATTTGTGGCCCTTCACATTTTATGTGGTTTAAATGTGGCCCCCTTGGCATCTGAAATTGAGTACCCCTGATCTAAACCAACAATGGCCACATAGAGAGCTTCGTAACTAAAGAGGATCTACACTACACTCGAGTCTTTACGTTATCTGCCAGTCAAGAGTACATGAATGTGACATACTTTGTTTCTCCGCCTCTGCAAACTCATTACAGGAAGTAATGACCCTCTGAATCTCTTCTCTCTCCAGCTGAGCACCCGCACCAGCATCCTACATACAGATGTCATAAACATGCTCATCAAATTCATATGACCCAAAATCAAGAGTAATTTCAACAGATGTAGATAGTCTGCTTCAGTACCTTAACTTTATGCTTCCTGTAAGATGTGAAGTGCTCCAGGTAAAACCAGGAGTTGTGATCAAGAACTCCTACAAGACCAAGTGCAGGCAACTGAAGGCTGGCTAGTAGGGCTTTCTCATCCTCACCATCAAGAGCCTGAATTACTTGCTGAATAGCTGCTGATGCTAGAGAGAGGAAATCATTATTACTGTTATATAACATTTACATATTCACTTCAGAGAATCTCAAGAATATTTTCAAAGCAGCCCACTATGCCATACAGTAAAAATGAATTGCTATATTTTCATGGATGATGTATTGATTTCCCTGAAGTGTCCAAGTGCTCTCTTAAGGCAGGCATACACTGTGAGATTTCAGCACGGTACCTACTCACTCTGAAGAGTAAATCGCATGCGATATAACGCCAAAGTTCAGGATTTATGTGCTCACACTTTACATGTGAAATATCTGCGATTAAACCCCTGGATTGCGCCTAAAGATGATATCGTGTATCCAGAGAGATATTGTCAAAACAAGCAACAGCTATCAACATCAAGATTATATAGCATTTCCAATTTCTGCATTAAATTATTATTAGTATTGTATTATCATTATTAGGGGAGTCCTAGGCTAATTTTATTATTAAATTGATCTGCTATTATAATTAATTTCCCACATAATAATTTCGCAGTACATAACCAATGTGCTGTGTGACAATAATAAAATATTTCATAGAAGCTCACTCCTCCTCATTGAAAATTGTCTAAAACATTTAGGTCGATTACAATGAACTATAGCATAGGCATATAGTAAATAACTATTAACAGTCTGTAACATTGCAATAATTAATCATCAATGAAAAATAAAAACAGGTTTATTTCAAAAACATTGTTTAAAAAATTAATAAAAGAGTGGGTAATATAAGTTATGGTTAATCCATTTTGCAACACAAACTGGAGGTAAGCAACAGTAATCTTGTAGCTAGTTTGAACTACTGAACTTAAAGATCTCCCTCTTTTCGTTTTTATTTAAATTGTATTTTTGCTGCAGATGAAATGGTTTAACTTCACTAAAAAAAACAACAACAAAAAAACACTGAGTTTAGGGCAATCGGTTCGTAGGTTTGCTTCAACTGTGCGATATAGTCAATAGGAGCGACCAAAATTTCTGACATGCCAGACATTCATCCGACCATCCGATTGTCTCCCTGTACACTGCACAAACACTGCACAACGACAAACGACGAATGACAAAGCTGAAAACCGAAAAAGAGTCGCACTAGTCAGAATTCGGCACAAAATTGAAAAAAGCATATAACAGAATTACTCAACCTAAAATTAAAATATAAAATTAAAACAGACAAATAAAAAACTAATTTAAAATAACAAATAATTGCATATACATAATAACTAAAATAACACTGCTAATGAAAATACAATTTTTTTATTGCAAATAATACTGTTTGCATAACAATTTGAATGAAACGCTGCAGACAAATAGCGTTGAATTTTTAATATTTCACCAAGTCATAACTTTGCATTGTTTTCTTATTTGTTTATTTATTTGCAATTTAAAACTAAACTAAAATATTTATTTCCAGGATTAAGCTTAACAACAACAACAACAACAATAAACGTTATTTTTTATGTGGTCTCACACTTACTGTTCACGAGGTCTACATTGCTCTGGATCTCTTGCTGGGTCAGTAATTCTTCATACACATCTCTCTCTTCAGTTGCAACAGACGAACGCTAAACACACATACAATATGTCACAACAAGAATTTTTTAAAAGAGATAAAAAAAATAATTCAAAAAGTTCTGGTTGCGTAGTCGACTGAATGTGGATCACGCCAGGGAGCCAATCATCTTCGAGTATAATTGAACGAGTCAATGGAAATTGGTTTTCATTATGACATCACCGATTTCAAAAAAAAAAAAAAAAACTGGAGTATCCCTTTAACAGCAGGTTGAAAATTAAATGAAAAAAAAACCACAACCTAATTCAACATTTACCCACTTTGATGTAGACACAACAAAATGACTATTCAATTAAGTCACCATCAAGGGATCAGGTGATACTGGAGTCAGCAGAGTGTGTGAGGAGTGTTAGAAGACATCAGCATTTAACAAGCGAGGCTGATTCTCAGTTATTTTTTAATCAGAATCCTGCTGATTTTGCAACTAAAGGTATGCTAGAGCTTGTTTGAAAGGAGGCTGCAAAAAGAAACACAAAACCAATTTGCTTTGCATGCAAAAATCAGATATTTGCATATACACGTCTAAAGTTCTTTAAATCATGAATAGTCCTTGTAAATGATTGCTTAATCTTTAAGTTAAAAAGATTCTTATATTCACTTGTGTGCACAGTTTTTACTGTTTGACTAAGGCTTTGTTTATACAACACATAATTCAAAAAATCCAAATTAAACCAGGTTTTAATTCATACAAATGTGGTTTGCACTGGGTTTGTAAAACATTAGTCCTGACATCCAGATGTAAAAACATTATAATTCTTGCTGCCTATTATCCAGTTAAAGGTTGAGGCAAAGCTACTAACTACTAAAAGATCTGTCTAACTGTCCAAAAAAACTTGACTCATTTTATGCTAATGTATGGATTTTTTTATTTTTTATTTTTTTTATTTCATGAATTCATCAAAGAATCATGAACAAAATCATCGTTTACACAAAACATCTTGGGTTACCCTTGTTCCAAAACATCTCTGTAACCCTTGTTCCCTTAAAAATGGAATGGGAACTGCGTCGGATGACACCCCTCAGCTTAGCATCTGAAGTATGAATGAAACTAAGCCAATCTCCGATTATTGTTGCGTCAGGGAGTTTACTTCCTGTTCCAATACCCGACCCTGCACTGAGTCGACTGCAGTTCAGACCACCCTGTTGAACCTTGGTGGGCAGAAACCAAACTGCACCCCTTTTGAATAGTGCACAGGACCCAAGGCGAAATATTCGTAAGATTTTTCCACACATCAAAATATTTTACCAAGGGAACCAGGTTCTCGAGCCCGGCTTCGGGTACCAACCGTAATTCGTTCTCGACCCCCTGAAGCGGATCTTTAGAATGATCATATTAGAATGATTTCTGAAGTATCATGTGACACTAAAGACTGGAATAATGATGCTGAATATTCAGCTTTGCCATAACAGGAATAAAATTACATTTTAAAATATAATATAAAATAATAGTTCGCAATATTACTGTCTTTACTGTATTTTGATCAAATAAATGCAGCCTTGGTGAGCATAAGATACTTCTTTCAAAATCATTAAAAATATGATCAACACTAAACTTTCGAACTGAAGTGTGTTTCTAAACTTATATGAATATATACGGTAGTTTACCCGCCCCGAGGCCTGATCCTCTTTCCTCCTCTTGGCGTTGCTAAGTGTGTCCTGGTAGGCCTGGGCCAGTGGTTTCTTTGTGTTTCTCAGTAAGGCGTTAGGGTTCTGCAGAGCCACCATTGTGTTCTCAGCAACCCCTTTGTCTATGGCCTCATTAATGGCAAAGACAGCAGCGTGTACTGCAGATATAAATAAGAAAGATGACACAAAAACATGCAATCATCAGAATAAGGATAATAGGTATGAAATTTAAACAGATTTGCAGCATACTTACACAAACATATGACTAGATAAGAAAACAGATGAAGTCACTCACATGCAGCTTCATCAACTGAAAGTTCATTGGCCAGGATGCCACCGATCTTGCTGAAGGTGGGCATCTGGATGCCATATTTCTCCAGTTCTTTCCTCATGTTACTGATCTCTTCCTCTGTGGAGTGAGAATATGAAATGTCATCATTTAGGTTACATATCTTACATATATCTTTTAATTCTAGCCTATTTACTATCACTGACACATTACTAATCTGTGGCATTATGTCCATGCAAATTCACTGGACCTGCACCTGTAATGCATTTGAAAACAACAATGGCTGTCTTGCCAACATACAGGTCGAACAAATCAAAATCCTTGTTACTTTAAATCATTCCACAATAAGTGTGTCAACATCAAACCACTACAGCAAAGACAACTAGCTATAATCTTAAATGTGTTTTCACCTCCATCATTAATTCATTACAGATCACATCATAATGACTTGAACTCAATTTTCCTGATGAGGTGTCAAAACACAATGACTGAGATGAAGAGTTACACTCCATACCGAGCTAAAGCGGTAATTACCTGTCATAGCATTCCCTTCATTAATCAAACGCAGTCAGCACCTTTTCTGCAGAGCGTTCACTATCATTGAAACCTGAGGCACTTTTCTGCCTTGTCGTGTAAACTGAGCTGACAGAGGATCTACTCTTCAGTTATGGATATAATTGTGTGGCTGTGCTTTGAGCTCTGTTATTGTAAGGAAATACTACTATATGCTTCAAAACTCAAATGTAAGATTGCAGATTCTACATATTAACGATTGAGGTAGTTTATGTATTGTCCTTTGAAAAACCCATATTTGTTTATTGTTAGTATTGCAACTATTCAATAGAGTTAAATATAGAAACCTAGGGTTTTAGATTTTTAAGAACCCTTTAAGGGAAAATGGTTATAAAAGAAGAAATGTCTTAAATGATTGCATTAAACTTTCATGTTTAACAAGTTGTTTCAATTTTTTCTTGTGTTTACAAGCTTAAAAATGAATAGAAACCAAATTAATTAATTAAATGATCCCAGGATTCCCAGGATAGGAAGCCCAAAAAAGTTATTTTAAGGTTCAAAATTGAACCTTTTCTTCTAAAAATGTGGTTGCCTGAGGTATAAAATATGAATATTATGTCAGTAAATACATTTTTTATTGATATTTTCTGGCAAAAATGGCACTAAAAGGGACATCATGCAGGAATCCCGTTTTTGTCAAACAGCGGCCCCTAGAGTCGCTGTGGAGTACTTGTATTTAAGGTTACTGTCGTAAATACCACTCACGCAGAGCGTGACATGGCGTGATGTATTACATAGTATACAATAATGCATTGTGTTTAATTTGATTAAATACATAGATCCGACAGATGGCCACCATTCAACCCAAAAGAAGTCATATAACCATTTCAATAACTCTGAAGCTGTTTAGTTAAGCTAAAAAAACTGCGTAGAATCGATTTAATCTATGAGAATGACTGTGGTTTACCAGTGAAGTCCACTTTCCCCAACAGGTCCTGGATCTGAGGGGCAATTCCCAATTTGTAGAGGTACAAGCTGCACAAAGAAGAACAAACAAATAAATGCACTACATCATAGCGAGGGAATGAGACAAAATCAGAGATAGCACAGCAATTTCTGCATGAGAGCAGTGTTAAGTATTACACAATAAATTTGGAAGTCAAAATTTATTTCCATTTCACTCCAAAATGGTAGAAGCAAAAGACAATAAGAAATTTGTCTTTTCTACTGTTTTGAATAAGAACCTTTCTACTGCCTTGAATAAGAAATATATATCAGCTTTTAGCCAGGGTGAAACCGTCATAAAGGACTAAGCAGCAAGACTTTTGGGTGAACAAGTGTTGGGAGTACAGCTATACATTTTCACAGGCTGTAGAGACACAACTTTAATTCTCTTGGTTTAACTGTAATATAAGGGAGGGAGCAACATATCTAATGTCTGAACTACTAAGTCAGGAAAGAAAAGTTCTCGCAACTAAATTTAAAATGGATGATTCCATCCCATTATTAAATGAGTAGTTGAAAATGAAGTTAAAATTGAAAATCGTTTATTAAAAAAAAATATGTATTCCAAACAAACTGCTATCCTTGAATGTAATGTCCATTCAATCATGCAAAGTAAATAGGTTGATCAACTTGAGGAGAATGAGGAGAAATCAACATTGACATTTTCTTAATCCTTGAGTGCTGTGGCCTTATATGACAAATTGAACTTTCCCTTATCCAAAGAGCACTGGGATATGTAGATTTTTACCCCAGTAGCACTCTTTGCCTTTCTTGAATTCCCATATGTTTTGATGTTGATATCAAAGGTCATGTGTACAATTAAACTTGATCTTTTGAAGAAAATTATTATGTTACTTGGTAAAAGCAGCGAAATTAGAACAAAAATAAGCAAGAAAACAAATACAATTGCATATGGGTACACATACAACGAGGAAAATTATTAATCTTGAATTATTGTAATTAATATATATAAGAAAAAAAGAGGGAAAGACAGTAAGAAAGAAAAAACTGATACTGTGTGGTGCCCTGAAGCTAAAACCAGTTGGGAAACACTGTTTAAAATATTTCACTACCTTTCTTTGCAATACCGAACATTACAAATAAAAAATGTGGCTACAATTCTCTTCCACTAGATGGTAGTACACAGTTGTGTTAAGTCTAGCACTATGCTAATTCAGGAACAGGAAAATAGCCTGCAGTAAATGTGCAACACATTCTGGAAACTGCATTAAACTTTTATCTATCCACTGACTGAAGACAAATAGAGGAGTAATGAATTATTAAAGGTGGTGTGCAACTGAACGTTAATGCATGAGAGATAAACTTAACTTGCTTTCCTTAACCTTTGACCCCTACATCAATAGCCAAAGAGATAGAGACAGTCTAGTGTGAATTAATCCACCTAACTCCAAAAGGGCCAAAGGTTAAGTGGCTTAACTGGTGTAAGAGATGTAGGCCCCTATACCTCATGAGTCACAAGCTTGATTATATTCTTCAGAGCCAAATGATACAAACATTTCCTTTTATAGATATCAAAGTATAAATGCATAATACAAAAATATTTGATATAAATATATTAAATATATAAAATAATTGTGGCAAGCAGTGCAAGGCTGAGAGCCATGGGAACGGTACTGTGCCTCGAGTGACGACAGTGAAGGATGAGAGAGGACTAAGCCTGGGACATTATGTTTTTTTTGTTTTTGTTTTTTTTTTAATTTATGCTGCACTTGTCCGTGAATTTATGCGGCAGTTGTCAGTTTTTTGGATTAAAGTTTTAAGTCCTCTTTCTTCCCTGAACACAAACCAATAATATAATATTATATATAATATTATAATATTATATATAATATTGTTACAATAATATATAAACATCATTGTGTCATATATACTATTATATTAGATATTTTGACCCTAAAATACTGATGCTCTAGGGGGGGGGGGGAAATACATGTCAGCTATCTAATGGGAGGCATCTCTGGGCACAGTCTCAGTGATGTCTAGTCTTACTGAGTAACATGGTCAGGAAGGAAGAGTGTGTGCAAGGCAAAGGGAGGAAGCCAGGCAAACCCACACACAAGACAAATGAGAGAATGAGAGAGCAGGAAGCACTATAAATCATTTACTATAAAAGAAGTCTTCCTGTGGTTATTCATTAGATGCATTCCCCTGTGCTCACAAGCTGCCAAATAACTAAGTTATGATTTGCATACTTAAGACACCAATGAATTACCTGGCTTTCTATTTAAAATGACTCACCATGAATGGCTTTCTACGCTTTCACTCACTCAATTGTTTTCTGATATATCACTTAGCATAAAATAAAACATGTTAACAACTGAATGATATATATGAAATTTTCTGAGAAAATGTAAGTAGTGTTTCCAATGCAAACTCATCTTTACAATTATATGGTTTTGTGGGTGGTTGTCAGGCTGTTGTTCTGCATTGAAGTTTGGCAGAAGAGCCCACCCTGTTTCCTTGATACAACTCAAGTCCCTCCTGTCATGTAGACTAGTTTCAAAAGTTTGGGGTCTGTTTTTTATGATTGTGAAATAATTATATTATGCTCACCAATGCTCAATAATACAATACAACTGTAAAATTGTGAAATAGTATAACATGTTTTTTTCTATTTGAAAAGCTTTTAATGTGTAATTTATTCCTGTGATGTTAAAGATGTATTTCAGCATCATTACTCCACTCTTCAGTGTCACATGATCCAGAAATCATGTTGATTTGGGGTTTAAGAAATAATAGTATTATCAAAGTTGAAAACAGTTGTGCTGCTTAATATTTTTGTGGAAACCATGATACAAGTACATTTTTCAGAATTATTTGATGAACAGAAAGAAAAAAAAATCTTTTGTATTTGTATTTGTCTTTATTGACACTTTTGATCAATTTAATGTGTACTTGTCAAAAAATATAACTTGTATAAATTGACTTTGGTTACTGTATAAAGAGCAAAAAAATAAGCAATCAACAATGGTATATTTATAAATTAGCATTAACCTAAGAGTTGGAAATACCTAATGAGAGCAATATGCTTACATACTTATATACACTTAAAGGGTTAGTTCACCCAAAAATGAAAATTATGTCATTAATGGCTCACCCTCACGTCGTCCCAAGCCGAGTAAAACCTCCGTTTACAATTTAAGATATTTTAGATTTAGAGCTTTCTGTCCCTCCATTGAAAATGTATGTAAGGTATACTGTCCTTGTCCAGAAAGGAAATAAAGACATCAAAGTAGTCCATGTGACACCAGTGGGTTAGTTAGAATGTTTGGAAGCATGGAAAATACATTTTGGTCCAAAAATAACAAAAACTACAAAAACTTTATTCAGCATTGTATTGACTTCCGGTTCTGTTGTCAGTCCGCGTTCACAAGTCCGCAGTGACGCTGATGACGTAAGACGCTGCTGACGTGTATCTGGTGCATCCGTATTCGGGTTCAAATAAATATGGCTGGGCAAAAAAAAAGTCTTTCTTTGTGTCGAAATCCTTACATGTTTGCGTAGATTGTTTTGTTTACAGCGTGCATCTCTCTTTTAGACAGTGAAGGAAGCTCGAGCACACAGATAACACGTCAGCAGCGTCTTACGTCACCAGCGTCACTGAACGCGGAATGAAAATAGCACCAGAAGAGAACAATGCAGAATAAAGTCGTAGGTTTTGTTATTTTTGGACCAAAATGTATTTTCCAAGCCAATAGAGGAACAGAATGGTCTCGGACTAAATCTAAAATATCTTAAACTGTGCGGAACGGAGGTCTAACAGGCTTGGAACAACATGAGGGTCATTAATGACATACTTTTCATTTTTGGGTAAATTAACCCTTTAAATAGAAAACCTTTGTCACATTATAAATGCATTAACTGTCATTTTGATCACTTTAATGCATTCTTGTTGCATAAAAATATCAATTTCTTACTAAAAAATCTTACTGACCCCAAACTTTTTCAACAGTATGTAAGTTAATGTTATTTACAGTATTTGCCCATTTCATTGTTACCTAAGTCTGATTGTTTAGAAAATCATAAGTCTGTTCTTTTTTAAAAAAAATCTCAATATAATGCCTGGATGACCCACAGAGTGGATTTATAATCAATATTCCAATGAGCTTTGATTATAAATGCAGACAGTAGACAGTAGGACAGACAACATGTTGCATTCAGATTGTACGTAACACATTTTCAGTAGTGGCAGACAAACAGGAAACAGAAACCTCAGCTAATCTCTGACTATTCACTTCCTGCAAGGGAGGGCGGGAATCTGATATCATAACAGTGCAGGATCACACCTCAGAGTTCATACTTCAGAGAATTAAATCCTTGGCAGGCCATAAAAACTTAAATGTGGATTATCCATGAAGCAGATAAAAACATAAAACATTAACTTGAAGGATGTGTTTATGTCCTAAAGTACTACTCTCAATGATCTTAGGATGCTCAGCACAACAGAAGAGGTGAGAAAATGAGTTTTGTCTCTGAAACACAGTGACAGGAATTGTCAGGAAACAGTGACAGGAAATGAATTGAGACAGACAAGAAGTTAACCAGCAGGACTGATGGTTAGATCACCATAGACACCACTAGTCACATCATTACCCAAAAAACGGCTGCTTTTCTCAGTGGTGAGATTGCCATGACAATGGCTGCCAAAAGGAAGCAGCAGTCATACATTCTGATGCTCTACAAACCTGTTGTCATAACTAAGAGATCAAGAGACCATGACCACAAAGTAACCGCCATTTTTATAAATTTCAGGTTATGAAACCTGATGAAGCAAGCAAACCTTGTCAGTCCACAGCAAGTAAACATTTTTAATCTGAAGAGAAAGAACAGAATGAGGAGTAGAGAAATATCAGAAGGTCTATAGTACTGTACCTCAGTGCATGAATGCAGTAGATCACCTTAGGCATATTCTTGCGATCATATACATCGGTGGTCTCAGGGTAGAATATCTGAAAGAGAAATAGCAAAATAACTTTTTAAATAAATAATACACTACAAGTACTACTACACTACCATTAAAAAGTTTGGGGTTGGTAAGATTTTTTTTTTTCTTAAAAAGATGATTTGCGGCTCAAGAAATAATTTCTCATTATTATTATCAATGTTATGTGTGGAACTTTCAGTGAGAACACTACTGTTATTTATGTATTGCATTTACATAACAAAACATCATAAAATAGTGTGCATTCATCATGTCATCATGGCCTCCATTATTTTGAAGAACACTTGATTCCTTCTTTTGTGTTTTGCAGAATAAACTCACAATTAATGCCAATGGTTTTGAGATTAGATGTTCAACAAGACTATACACTATAATTTTGCCCATGCAGTATATGTAAACATGATGCCGTTTTACTTCTGTGGCTTTGTGTAATGCACTGCACATTGCACAGTTTTTATACTTCCTGCACTTGAGAGAAACAGAGGGCAAATTCTAATTTACGTCAACAAGTAAAACCATTAGTAAATATACAATAATAACCTTTATGCATCTATCTTATAACAATGGTAACTTTAAACTGTCCAAACTGACAGAATGGACACACATTGTGTACAGGACACAGTTTTGTATCACAGTTTCAGAGGCATCATGCACATGCCCCCTCAGATTTTTTAGTCAAATGGATTTGAATGCAGCTTCCAAACGACTAAATAATCTGATAATTAACCCTTTGAACAGTACGATCACACCGAAACATTCAGTGCGTTACATTATCAACTGATGAATTCAAATCTGAATTTGCGTTTTGGCTGGCACTGAGACAGAGATGGACACACTCAGGGCTTGTCACATTTTACAACTGTTTAATGTTTTAAACCATATAAGGTGTATTTTATGTTTACTTCATTTGAGTGAATACGTGAAAGACTAAATTGATGCAGGACTTACAGACCTAATGTTCTTAATATTCTGGAATAGCAACAGTTAATACATTAGTAATGTGTTCTTGCTTAGATAATTCAGAAAGTATAATCGGATATTATGCTATTGCAGTAATTATTACACTGTAAGCTTAAGTAAAGCTGTATTATAAATAATAGTAGCTAGTAAATATTATTATTTAGGGGTTGGTTTTCCCAATGAAACATAACCTCTCAAAAATACCAAGGATACAGTTTGATTCCAACTTGTCGGTCCTTTGAAAATGCACGGTTATCTTCAAAGCGAAAGGATGGCAAAGATATGTGTCAGTATGTGTGTATTTCTTTAAAAGGGTGTACTTGTGCCTCACCTTGGGCAAACCAACCGACTCCATGGCTCTGAGCCACTGCACAGTGTTGTCTGTGTGTCTGAAATGTAGTCCTGAGTGCTGGGGAAAAAATGTGCAAACAAATAAATAAATACAACAGTAACACATTATTGCACCTATTGTTTTTTTTTTTTTAACTGAATTATATATAATTCAATTTAAAAAATATGTATTATATATAATTGATTTAAACTGAATTAAATATAAAGCTATGTTCCTTCTGTTTTCTACAGTATGTGCAACAGAAAAGAGCTAACTAGAGTAATGATGCTGGAAATTAATATTTGTCATCGCAGGAATAAACTGCATTTTTAAATGTATTAAAATAGAAAACAATTATTTTAAATTGTGATAATATTTCACAAAATGTACTGTTTTTACTGTATTTTTGATCAAATAAATGCAGCCTTGGTGAGCATAAAATATGTTTCAACTTCGTAAAAACTTACCAAAACCAAACATGTATGGTACCATTGTATGGTATGTACACACAATTTAGTTTAACCAAGTGCTAAATGCTGAAAAAAAGTGCTTAAAAAGTGTCATTAGTTAAAGCACAAACATGCCTTATTAATTGAATTCAGCACAACACTGTTGGGTGTGTTTGCATCATTACCTGATTATTTGCATAATTTCATTGAAAACAATACAAATAGTATGTGCAAATAACACTATCAGTGGGCACAATTCAATCTGAATCTGCTATTTCTCCTCCCATGGGAATGAGACATTCAGGATGTGAGGATGTCTGTGTTGCATTAAGGAAAAGGCACATCCTGACAAAGCACTGTAACATACTGGCTCCGTTCACACAGACACAGTCAATTTTTGGGACAAACATCTGTATTTACCAACTGGTGTACTTTTTAGGAGTGTCTGTGTCAATGTAGGGTAACACAGCATTTGTGTGCTGAGGTAAAGAGTTGCTAAAAACAATTTAAAAATAAAAAGTGAAACATTAGAACCTTATAACGAGATTGGTCCCTGTCATAAATCTTCTTCTCTGTCACCAACTGCGGGGCAAAGAACTTGGCCAGTTTGCCAAGGTAGACGCCATTCCTCAAGCCGTTCTCCAGTTCTGTGGTAGGAGGTAGCTGCTCCTCCAGACAGGCCTCCATCCATCTGAAAACAAAAGGTTAAAGTTTCAGCTGCTCACACAAAGACGGCATACTGAAACTTAATAGACTGATAGACAAATAGACAATAAATGTTTTAACTAGCAGGTTTTCTATTACAGTACAATATAAACACTTTCAAAATGACAGCTACCTGCTTTAGCATGCATTATATACTGAATTTGACAGATTTCTTCTGGATAAAAGTGCTTTAGAAATTACAGGTTAAACCTTTAAATGAGTTACAGAAAAAGAAGCGTTAAAGAAAACTAAATCTGAGCACACGATTAATTAATAAACACTTTGCACCATGTAAGGAAAAGTTCAAACTGAAATGCACCATTATGCCTACGGGCATCAATTATTTTTCTCAGCATCATAAAACATGAGTCAATGATATTTTTAAACTTGCTGAAGAAGCAAAAATATAACAATCACAGTACATGCTTATGTAAATATATAGTTGTCACAGTCTTCGTCTGCACTAGCCTGTCTTTGTCATCTGCACTTCACTTCCCAGGATCCTCTTGTTTCCACACTTGAACTCACTTTCTCAATCAGCCCCTGTTCAGCTTGTTCATCTTTATCACCTGTTTGCACCTTTTTATGTTTGATTATTGCTTGTATTTAGTTTGCCTCTGTTCAGTCTGTCCTTGTTGGTCGTTGTTCATGTTATTGAGTTTGTGCGTGTACCCTCTGCCTGCCAGTCTGTACTGTATTGATTTTTGAGTAAAGCTTTGTATTGAAGTTTTTGGACTCAGCCTGTTCTTCTGCCTGCACCCTGACAATAGTTCACTAAATCTTCAGTTTAATAGAAGACTGAGCTTCCTTTCTAACAGCAAAATCAATAAGTTTGTCCTTCTGATATACTAAACTTTTTTTAATTATTATTATTATTAATTTCAGATGTAAAGTCCCAAAAGCTAGTGCAAGTGACAAAATCTCAATTCCCTCAAAAAGTGAAACCAAGATGACCACAAACTATTTAGGTGATATTCTCTCATTTCTTTAAAAACCCAACAAGGTCTGTAATACCTGGAGAAAGTAATCTGTCAGTATTTCCATTCTTCTCAATGTCAGTTAATTGCATTGTGTAAAACTCCCTATATGTTTGCTCAGGTTTTTTGGCCAATAACCTTAGCTGTAAATACCATTTGACTAACAACCATTCCAATTCTGACCAATTGGCAAACAGTTTTTTTTTCTACATAAAAGCTGGTGAAATAATAATTAATAAAAAAATAAAAAAATAAATAAAAAAATCAAATTATCTATCTGAAATAAAGAATGAGAGCCAAAAAGTGAAATTAGTGGTTGAAGTCAAATGTTAACTACTGGCTTTTCTGGCATGAACAGTTATATTACTACAGTCACACTTCATCCTTTGAGGTGTCAACAACATAGAAACTGAAAATTCATTCTTTTCATCACAGGAATAAATTATTATTATTTTTTATTCTATTGAAACAGAATACAGTTATTTTACATTGTAATAATATTTCACACCATTGCTGTTTTAATGCATTTTTATTAAATAAATTAAGCCTTGATAAGCATAAGACTCCTTATCTATGTGTATATATTTTATAATTTGAATTAAACTTTGTTTTCTTTTCTTAAAGTTACACTACAAAAAAAATGATTCGTTTTTTAATGTGCAATAACAACTGAAAATTATACAGTTATAATGATTGCATTACTTTATTATGGACTAGTTCATTAGCCTGCAGTCTCAAAAAGCAAAAAGCATGCAGCCACTTCAGTTCAGTGTTCTAGATCACTGAATCACTGAAATTCACCTGGATCATTCAGCACAAGAAACTACATTTCAAACTGGTTGCTAGTCAGTGACCAGTTGACACAAGTGACCTTTGACATTTTCACAGAAAGCTACATTGTCATGGCACCTACATTGCCGTATCTTTTCTCTTCCCAGAGAGGGAATCTGGCGTTGGGCCCTCTGCCCAACAAACAGCTAAGACAGCTAAGTGTCCTGCATTCATCTCACAAACATGGAGAAGACTATATTTAAAGTGCACCTATTATCCTATTTTTGTCCCATTTTATCCCATTTTGAACGAGCATCTATTAGAATAGGATTGCATGCATCCAAGGTCAAAACACACTTTAAGTTTCTCATAATGTACATTGCAGCATCACCTCTTTTTTCAGTGTCTGAACTCTGAAACAGTTTGATAAAAGGTTCGGTCTCTCAAAACCTCTCCTTTCTGAGAGCCTACGCTGCTCTGATTGGCCAGAGAGCCCAGTCTGTTGTGATTGGTCTACAGCTTACAGCACGTGCCGGGAATGGCATGCCCTTTACTATATCTGAATTTCAGCTCCAGGGGCTTCCTTGTACACACATTGATACAGACAGTAACTATTGCGTCGGTTTTACAGTATCAATTTAAGCCAGAGTCATTGTCCTTTGGAAGTGCGTGCGAAGGGAATTTGCTTCTTGCCATGTCGGCAACACAAACCAAACTCTTCCAGGCCTCAGTTACAACTACAGTATTTGTGTGCGGTTCAAAGTAGACGTTGTTTACATTTACATTTAGTCATTTAGCAGATGTTTTTATCCAAAGCGACTTTCATCTGAGGACTAAATCAAACAAGTCATCGTGAAGAGGCAACAACAACACAAGAATTCCAGATGAGAATGGGCAGATCACTCCACCAGCATGGAAGCGTTAATGAGAATGTTCTGGAGGGTGATTTTGTGGCTCGAGACGTCGCTCATTGATCGATTGTAGGCTTCTGGTAAGGATGTAGACGCGTAGGAGCGAGTGAAAGCAGGAGGGAGCTGAGCCAGCTGATCTGTAAGCAAGTATAAACGCCTTGAACTTGATGCTAGCAGCGAGTGGCAGCCAGTGCAGGGAGATCAACAGAGGAGTGACGTGGGCCCTTTTGGGCTTGTTGAAGACCAGACGAGCAGCAGCAATCTGGACCATTTGTAGAGGTTTAGTTGCACATGATGGAAGTCCAGCCAGAAGAGCTTTACAGTAATCAAGCCTAGAAATAACCAGGGCCTGGACAAGAAGTTGTGTTGCCTGCTCAGCAGAGTATGTGAGCGGAGTGGAGCGGCAACAATTTCCCCTCCACGCTCCAAGCATTATATAATCACTCCGCTCCGGGTTCACCATTTACCGCTCCCGCTCCACTCCTCGCTCACTGATATCAGAAACACCGCTCCGTGTTCGCTCCCCAAGGAAATTCTGAATAAAGTACTTAAGTATGCTTTAAAATCTCACAAAATGTCTCCTCATCATAATAGGTACATAGGCATTTTAAATTAAAAAATAAATAAATAAAAAACAACGTTAGGAGAATAGTTGCAATGTTGTTTATTGGATTTGGATAGTGTGCAAACTTTTCCTATGACATGCTATGCTTATTACAGGTCATCAGCATTATAAATTAAATATCATTACTGCTTTTTGCAGAGCACATTTTGTTTGGAAAAAAGAAAATAACTACGTTTTCATCAGTTATTTATTTACGGGTCGCTACATTTCTTACAGATTCATGCTCATTTAAAATCAAATACTGACAGATAGCCTACTGTATGATTACATTTGTTTGAATGCAATGCATTAGTGAGAAAGCGATTGCGTTGGTGAATAAGTGTTACCTGTTTAAAATGTGCTTTCACTCGATCCAGCCTGATCTCATGGAAGTGTGTAGGCTATCTATAGCACATATTTTATTTCTTATGTGCATAGCCTACGATACGCACTTAATGGCAAGAATGCACTTCACACCCATCCTAACCAAGGGGTTTAGTGTGCTTCATTTGCATGCACAAACAATTTTTTGGCATATAATAGGCACGAGAAATAAAATGTGTGCTATAGATTCGCACTTTCATGAAATCGTGGTGCCCAATCATATTCAGTACAGGCTTGATAACTATAACCTCCCGCAGCCACTCATGTCCATCGGCGTCATCATAACCTTCACATTTTTTTCTGATTTGAGTGATCCATCAGTATCATGCTAGCGTAATGTGTTTAACACGTAAATCCTTACTAAAAATGCAGTTCTATAATGAGCTGTTGGCATGAATTGTCCTTGTGATAGAGCGGTAGTGGAGCGCGCTCGGAGCGAGTGAAAACCACGCTCCGACTTTTAAAAAATCCGCTCCGCGCTCCATTCAAAATCATGCCGCTCCACTCCTTGCTCCGCTCACATACTCTGCTGCTCAGTTAGGAACGGCCTGATCTTCCTGATGATGTGCATTGCAAACCTGCATGATCGAGGTGTCTTTGTAATGTGGTCTGTGAAGGTCAACTGGTCATCAAAGTTTACTCCAAGACGTTGTTCATGGGAAGCTGCAAATTCGTATCAATCCTGACGACTCGTTTTAGGCAGTTCAGAAACTCCATTCATCGACCATTTTGATCTCAGAAGCAGTGCACACATTTTTGACGAACAGCAATGCAACGCATGGCATGAAAGATAATATCAGAAAAAGCATGTACGGACACTTTACAAAAATATCTGTAAATCACCGGAAATCTCTTTTAATGATTTATGGGTCATCTATGCTTAAATATAAGGGACTATAATCAGTGTTAGAACTAACAGATCTGGTTAGGTAAGAAACCTTACACTAAAACACTGAAGAGAGTCAATCAGTAAAAATGCCCAAAATTTGCAAAGTTTTGGTTAATCATCTGTTAAGTCACTCTAGAGTTGGGTGGCTTAAATTAGTTCATTAGCATTTTAGCACAGTCAAGAGTTAGTTAGTTGTGGGGGTCATAGGTGAGGTCATAGGCACATTCTGTTTATTTTGAGGTACAGCACAATCAAGGAGGAGGTACAGTACTTGTTAGTATGTAGTGGGTTACATCATTATTATTATTATTTTTTTTTTTATCAAAGAAACCCTCTCTGATATTTGATGCTTTCTTTAAACGTGCAGCTCTTTAGGTTGATTTAATTAAAGACAACATGACAATGGCAAAGAAAACATTCTGCCCAGACGTGTCAGCAATTCCCCAGCCTCCCACAAAACATGCTCTGTTTCAACACAGCCCATCTGCTAGAGTGCCTCTAAATCACACTTGCACATGATATTGCATCAGTCATATCTAACCAAGATTGTGACATACAGTTTCAGTTCAATATATCATCAATATGTAAGGAGAATAACAGTACAATGTCAAACAATAAATGTGTATATGAGAGCTTGCTATTAAAAGGCTAAAGCAGAAAACATGTTTACATTCTGTCGCCTGATGGAGTTTGGGTTCCTTGCCACAGTCGACACTGGCTTGCTTAGCTGGGGACACTTAATAGTCATCAATATTAATTTCCCTGCACTGACACTTTTGGATGAGAACTGAACTGAGTTAGATGATGACATCACTGTTTTCTGCGGAACTGCAGACGAAATTAACCAATTTAATAACTAATACGGAACTGAATACAAAACTAAACTGACTTCAGCTGAACAGTAGCTATGTTTCCATCCACCTATTTTTATGCGCATTCTCATCTCAAATGCTGGATGGAAATGCCAAAATGTGTATACATTCTAAAAATATGCATAAAAAAACATGCGCTCAATTGAGTTGGATAAACTTTTTATATAAGAAAACGTGCAATAAACTTCTCGATGCTTTTAAACGTACCCATTTTATTTATTTTTTGTTGTTAAAAGCTTGTATAAATACTGTTAGGTTGATGCAGACACTTTTTGTTGATGAACCCAACAGTTGTAAATATTGTATATAGACCAAACCTGAAAGTTCTAGGGAGTGGGTGCAGTTTTTATTTTTGTAATCCTATGCTTTTCTCTTGTTTAAAGTAGAGAGGGAGTCAGGGAACTATTTTGTTGTTACAATACTTTTCATTTCCTTACGGTAAGTGTATATTGGGTCCCTAAAGTTACAGGTATTTTTTTGTTGTATATTATTTTTTGGCTTTTCCCACTCCTGAAGTTATGTAACACTCCCTATACTTGTGTAACACCAATAAACCTTGTTGTAACACATTTCTGTTATTTTTGGTATGTAACTTTTGGAGCCAAACATTTGCTTTATGTTAAAGGGGTTATATAATGTAATTTTCATACAAGTTCATTTGATTCTTTTTACGGTCTAAATGAAAAGTTTGTAATACGCTTTAAACCTTTCACACGTACGATCACACCGGTGTGACCAGTCTTGGCTGGTCCCTGGAGCGTACGATTACACCGGTGTGAAGATGGTTAGTACATCACGTGATCATCATCACGTGAAACTGCTAAATTCAAATGTGCTTTCGCGCGTTGGCTGGCACTAAGCCAGAGATGGACGAACTCAATGCTGTCATATATCACAACTATTGAGTATTTTCAACTAGTGGTCGACCGATATATATCGCCACGGCCGATATATTGGCCAATATTTGTCATTTTTAAAATATCGGCATCGGCCGATAAGTTTTTCTGATTGGCCGATGTGTTGGAAGTGACATTTATTACAGACATTTATTTTGACGGGTGGTGCTGAGAACACCAGCGCCTGAGAACATAGCCTGATCGGTGATCACACAGTGCTCTTCATTAGTCTACAATCTCTGTCAGTCATATCTAATACTTTGTTTGACAGAACTGGGGGCTTCAGAACTGGTAATCAAATAAAGTAAATCGTATGTGGAAAAAGCAATGCGTTTACTTTTATATTATTTGTAACAGAAAAGGCAAACAATCAGCCAAAATACTTTATCATTTAATGTTACCGTCAACATTCAGCAAATGCGGATCTATATCATTTAAACAAATCTCTGAATGTCTAACACACATTTAATTTCACAAAGCTTGCTGATTTAATCGAATCCAGCTGTGGTATCTTGTGTGCATTTGTAGCCAACAACTCCTGTCCAACAAGTCCAACTCATGTAAAGTTGATAATTCTGCGAATGACTCCAATTGCAGATTTCGAACAGAGATGGCGACAAAGAGGAAAAAACACCGGACTGCAGCTTTAATATGACAGAGGTCTTTTACTTTAAATGAACAGCACTGATAAAGAATCAGTGAAACAGTTCAGTTACCATACCATTGTAGAAATGCCTTACTTGCAGATCAAATTGTCACCCATGATTAATGAACTCAATATTAAGCTGTGACATAAAATAAGCAGTGTGGGGAATGTTACATTAAAAAAAGTAATTAGTTATAGTTATGCCTGGTTCAGATTACACAATTTTTTTTTTTGTCGATAGCGCGTGTGATGTCATCGAGAAGGCAAAACTCGTAGCGAGTGACTTCCTGGATTACTCGGCATTGCCTTTTCAGCGTGAGAAATACACGGTGTGGCGTGTGAGTGTGTGAACTGGTTAAATTGCGTGTGTCTCACGGCCATTGCGTGAGACTTGAGGACCCTGCTCGAAGAGGACAGTATGGACTGTCAAATCCTCCAAAGAGAACTTGAGGTAAAATATTGTTTTCTTATATATTTTTACTTAGTTTTAACGTTAGCACCATCGTCTCTCTTTAGTTTTGTCTTTTTTGGAAGTTGTATGTGGAAAAGCTTGTGCTCCTATTGGTCAACCTCACACATGTGACGGAACCGTCGTGGACGACCGTTAAAAAATTAAACATGCTAGTCTTTTTGTCGTGAAGCATCACAGACGCGACGTAGGTTGTCACCCACTATGACACACTATATGAGATGATACGATCGAATCTTGCGTCCCGAAGCCCGTTGTCGTTTACGAATCTCCACGACACCCTACGTCAAATGGATCGTGCCAAAATCGGGCTAAAATCATGTAATCTGAACCAGGCATTACTGGTTCCAAAAAGTAACTGAGTTAGTAACTGAATTACTCGTTAGTTCGGTATTAAATAAGAGATGTTTTGAAATCAAGCTGAGCGCTTGTGTCCGCTGGTATTAGTGTCATGGATACAGTCTTCTCTTGGCTCACACGGTCTTCACTCGGTGGTTTATTTTTCACATTTGATTTAACAGTTTTTTTTTTCCCCCTCTGCCATCATACCCTATAAGAAAGAACAACACACTTATTCTAGGTCGTGACCACTATTTGTCAGGACCATTATTGTCAAATACGACAGACAGTTAGTATACAGTTTGGATTGCCGGTATAGTTCTGTTCTGGGTGAGAACTCCCTTGCGCATCCATGCAGCCTAGATAAATAAGAGCAGGCAGCAATAACCCCCTTATGGTAAATAGAACAGAACAACATAATTCGAGAATTTATTCTGATTCAAGAGGAATCAGAATGCCAAATCCTGACTGGATGAGAGGAGGAGCTGGGGATGGAGGAGTGTAATTAGCTCCTGAGAAAACAATAGCTGCTGATAATACTGAAGGAGCTTATACAGTATATGTATACAGTGATAGCATCGTATTCCTATAGGTACATGTGGATCAACTGAGAGTCAGCTGATGCGAGCTTGACTAACGTGACCTGCCAGAACAGAATATATATAATGTGTTCAAAAATATGTTCTGAATGGCCATCAGTGAAGAAAGATGTTTATTAGACTACGGTACCAGAACGAGCAAACTAGCCTTTGCTAAGCAACCAAATCTTCACCCCTTGGAAGTATCAAAGTGGTCATTTCCTGGGAGCATCATTTTAAACTTACTTGTCAAAACAAGTATTTATTAATTTAGGTTCAAAAGTCAAAAAATTTGATATTTTGAAGAACGTTGGTAACCAAACAGTTTTGAATTCTCATTGACTTAATATCTACCAACATACTACAAAATATCTTGATCTGTGTGGTCATGTAAATGAGTAAGGTGAGTAAATGAAAATGTTTTTGGGTGGATTATCCATTTAATCTGAATAAATAAATAAATAAATAAATAAGTGCACCTTTTACAGTGAAAATGAATGAGTGTTGCTGTATGAGGATATGTGGCAGCCCAGATCAGAAGAGGACTATCCGGCCGTTGTGCACACCTCTCCCTGTCCCCGCTGCTCTCTACCAAACAATGCAGCCATCTGTTACACTGTCTAAGAGAGATCTGACTGTGTACAGCATTCAGAAGACACTTTTTCCTGTGATTGTTAGGCTGCAGGGGTTCAAACCGAAAGAAACATTCAAAGCTCTTCTCCAAACTGGCAATGACTCATGATAAACAGCTTTGACTATGCTGCTAGAACAGTTTAACAAACTGTGCATTTAAAAAACACACTTGAGGTAAGTGCTCTGACAGTGAAACTACAACACACTGTGGGATAATATTGCTTCAGCTGGGGAAGGAACAAAGCAATGGACCAAAAATATCTATTTGGTCTGGTAGTTTGCTGTCAGATAAATAAATGGACTGAGGCACAGAGGTCAATATTTTCTGCCATGACTTTTCACCTATTTTTCTGATGTGTGTGTCTAAAATGGTACTGAACTGTCTGGAAACCATTACCTGTACGAAACACGGGGTACGTGTGTTGTGTCTCCTTCATTTAAAATATGTATAAAATAATTATTATATACTGACACCAAACTTATGAACTTCCATCTTTCTCAATTCAAGTATGCCTGTTAGCAACACAGAAAATAGCTGGCCAGAGACATTAAGACGGCCACCAAGTTTTGCCTATTGCGTTGCATAGTAAATTAAAATGTCTTTTTCAGTGAATGGAATTATGACAATAACACATAATTTGCTCTATTCTCAAATGAAGAGTTATGGTTTCCCATTTTCCAGACTTGGCAGACAAGAAGTGACAGTATAATCTGGAAAGATGAGAATGGAAAAAAATGTTATTGCAGCACTACATTAAACTCTAAAAAAAGTCTATAAACTTAACTCAGGGAATGAGAATTATAAACCGCTAAAAAGGAGACAATGATCTAGAAAAAAAAACAAAAAAAACGTATCAGATGTATGATAGACATGTTACTCACATAAATCTGCTGTGACTAATGAGGTTTAAGGGACTACACAATGACTAAATTAGAATAGGAAAAAGTCTCACAACTACTGTAGGTCCCCCTATCTAAAATAAGGCATTCTCTGTTTGCCTAAGTCAGCGGGTACAAAGTTTCCCAGTCACAGTGCTGGAAAGGGGTTGGGATTGTGTAAGAAGGTATGTTTGCAGCTGCAACAACAGTCCAATAGATATAGAATTAATATATAATTATATCAATTATGCAGATCAGTTCATAGCTGTATAAAAACAGTGATGAGGTGATGAGTTCAATTTGGGGTCCGGGGAGGCCACAACAGCATGCTGAGGGGTTTGAAGAAAAGTTCGGAGAAAACTAGTGTTAATATATATATATATATATATATATATATATATACACTCACCGGCCACTTTATTAGGTACCCCATGCTAGTAACGGGTTGGACCCCCTTTTGCCTTCAGAACTGCCTCAATTCTTCGTGGCATAGATTCAACAAGGTGCTGGAAGCATTCCTCAGGGAGTTTGGTCCATATTGACATGATGGCATCACACAGTTGCCGCAGATTTGTCGGCTGCACATCCATGATGCGAATCTCCCGTTCCACCACATCCCAAAGATGCTCTATTGGATTGAGATCTGGTGACTGTGGAGGCCATTTGAGTACAGCGAACTCATTGTCATGTTCAAGAAACCAGTCTGAGATGATTCCAGCTTTATGACATGGCGCATTATCCTGCTGAAAGTAGCCATCAGAAGTTGGGTACATTGTGGTCATAAAGGGATGGACATGGTCAGCAACAATACTCAGGTAGGCTGTGGCGTTGCAACGATGCTCAATTGGTACCAAGGGGCCCAAAGAGTGCCAAGAAAATATTCCCCACACCATGACACCACCACCACCAGCCTGAACCGTTGATCCAAGGCAGGATGGATCCATGCTTTCATGTTGTAGACGCCAAATTCTGACCCTACCATCCGAATGTCGCAGCAGAAATCGAGACTCATCAGACCAGGCAACGTTTTTCCAATCTTCTATTGTCCAATTTCGATGAGCTTGTGCAAATTGTAGCCTCAGTTTCCTGTTCTTAGCTGAAAGGAGTGGCACCCGGTGTGGTCTTCTGCTGCTGTAGCCCATCTGCCTCAAAGTTCGACGTACTGTGCGTTCAGAGATGCTCTTCTGCCCACCTTGGTTGTAACGGGTGGTTATTTGAGTCACTGTTGCCCTTCTATCAGCTCGAACCAGTCTGGCCATTCTCCTCTGACCTCTGGCATCAACAAGGCATTTCCGCCCACAGAACTGCCGCTCACTGGATGTTTTTTCTTTTTCGGACCATTCTCTGTAAACCCTAAAGATGGTTATGCGTGAAAATCCCAGTAGATTAGCAGTTTCTGAAATACTCAGACCAGCCCTTCTGGCACCAACAATCATGCCACGTTCAAAGTCACTCAAATCACCTTTCTTCCCCATACTGATGCTCGGTTTGAACTGCAGGAGATTGTCTTGACCATGTCTACATGCCTAAATGCACTGAGTTGCCGCCATGTGATTGGCTGCTTAGAAATTAAGTGTTAACGAGCAGTTGGACAGGTGTACCTAATAAAGTGGCCGGTGAGTGTATATACTGTATATATATATATATATATTATATATATATATATATATATATATATATATATATATATATAATTGGGGTTAGTAAGATTTTTCATGTTTTTAATAAGTCGAAAATACAGTCAAAATAGTAATATCTTGAAATATTAACATTAAATTAAATAAATATAACTTGAATAGTAGTTTAAAAAACTTGAATAGCAGTTTATACAATTAGTAATTCATTAACCTGAAGTAGAAATGAATTAGAAATTATTGTGATCATTATATTTAATTAAAATGAAATAGACAAACGCAAACATATGGTTATAAAAAATAATAAAAACATTTTACTGTGTTTTAAAAGATACAACTTGCCAGGTGTAATGACGTCTGAGAATATTAAGCCTCTAACATCTCTTTACAGCTCTTTACTGAACTTCAAAAAAATGTTTTCACCCAAAACCACCACACTAATTGGTCTAAAATCTGCACAGCAGGCATCAAATATTTAGCGAAACCTGTGGGCCTCTAACGGTGACTCCTGACGTCTCAATGGAACACAGGGATGACATGTTACTCCATTACTAACAAGCAGATTAGTGACTAGCCTTATAATCCTGATCCAACACGACAGGATTCCCAGAACAGAGGCTTTTCATTAAAGTCGTGGCCAAAACTCTGCTGCCAAGAAAGTCAGGATGTGTAACTAACAACTGATTCATTAATTCATTAACTTGCTCACTTTCCTCTGATTGTACAATTTTATCATCCTGTCATCAGACAAACTGAGCCGAATTTTTAACTATTATATTGAGAAATGGAAAAAAAATGTCCTCATCTCAGAACAATGCACATTGCAATACTCCCTCACATTCTTTCATGCTTTCATCAGATTTGGGTCAAGTTCTCAGTGATACAAATGACTGCTGATGCATTTAACCGCTCTCTGTGTCTTAAAAGTAAAACGAGTCTCAATCCTCACAACTGGAAATGTGCTAGCCATGCACACACTATGCCTGCTTCATAACCTGAACATACACCATTATTAAAGCATCTGGGATCAATAAGATTTTCTATCTTTTTTTTAAAGATATTAATACTTTTTTTAACAATGATGCAATATAGTTCAAAGTACTGTATCAGTACAGATGTTACTTAAATGTTGCAAAATATTTCAAATAAAGGCTGTTTAAAAAAGAAAAAAAAACTTTATATTCATCAAAAAAATCTCACAAAATATATTAGGCAGCACAACTGTTTTCAACATTGATAATAATAACTTTTTCTTGAACTAGAATGATTTCAGACGGATCATGTGACACTTAAAAATGGAGTAATAATAATTTCAACTTTGAGAAAAGTCAACTTTGACATCACAGGAATAAATTAAACTTGGAAATTATACTCAAATAGAAAATAGTTATTTTAAACTGTCATAATATTTTACAATATGAATATTTTTACTGTATTGTTGATCTGTAGCCTTAGTGAGAATAAGGGACTTCTTTCAAAGAAATAAAATACACTTTAGTTGCACATGGAACATTGATTACTGTGGCCCAACAAATGATATGCCTCTAACCCTCCTGTAAAAGGTATTCCAAGCCTATTTATTTTTCCCATCCTGTTCAAAATAATATTGACTAATCAGAAATAGACTACAATATCATACTGATAAGTTATCACACTGTGAGCACAACCACATGTTACAAAACACACCCTCTGAATAGGGCAGCACGATTTTGAAGAAAAAATGGGATATACGATAACTCGTTAAATAATCCGCTATTTGATATGTGATGCAATAATGCTTTAAGTGTGTGAAATAAATTTAAATTATATTTAGGCTGAATATATTTAAAGTGATAGTGCACCCAAAAATGAAAATTCTGTCATTAATTACTCACTTTCATCACTCAACTTTCATGTTGTTCCGAACCTGTAACACCCGTAAGGCGGGTACCAGCAAACATTCAAAAACTTTAATAATAAAATAAACACAAAATGAAAGTAAAGAAACCACTCTCTCATGGACGACTGCCGCCACCACATAATAAAACAAAACATCAAATAAAACAGTCCAGGCCTGGTCCTCTCTCATTCTTAACGATTGTCACTCCACCTTTTATGTCTCCGCTCTTCTGTGAGGGATACGAGACCGATGCGTCGCACAGGTTTCGCTCATCAGCAAATCATGCCACCAGCTTACTAATACTTTAAATATATTTAGCCTAAATATATAATGAAAATTTATTTCACACACTTAAAGCATTATTATTACACTCCGATTGTTTTTCTGTACGTTATGCCCAAAACACACCCATTACTCATCAAGAGAATAGGAACAACCCTTTTAGATCATGCGCTGTGCGAGCCTACCCTTTTTTAAAACTTTTAAAAGTGGATTCGGACATGCCTTAAGAGCAATTACGCCATGCGCTTAAGACCATGTGTTTAGATTGTTAAAATAGGGTCCATTGCATTTAATAACATAAAGGGATAGTTCACCCACAAATTACTCACTCACTCACCCTCCTTTTGTTAACAACCTGTGTGAGTTTCTTTCTTCTTTTGAACACAAAAGAAGATATTTTGAAGAATGTTTCTAACAAAACAGGCAATGACTTCCATAGCAGTAAAAACATACTATGGAAGTCAATGGTTACCGTCAACTGTCTGGTTCCCAACATTCTTCAAAATATCTTCTTTTGTGTTCAAAAATGAATACAGGTTTTAAACAACACGAGGGTGAGTAAATAATGACAACATTTAAATTTTGGGGGGACTATCCTGTAACTTCATGTTAGCATGTATGTAACAGTCATGTGTCCAGTTTACTCTTTGCGTCAACCTAAAACTCAGACTTTTTGTAATGTTAAAATCATGCAGTTATCGCAAGCTGTTGCAATATGCATATCGTGATATGCAAATTTGTGATATTCCAATAATTCTGATACATCGTGCAGCCTTACCTCTGAATAATACCTCACTTAAGTTCATGTCCATAATAAATCTTTATTTAAACATTTTACAGTAGAAAGACCCTGAGTATCAAAGTTACTGTAGTCCATATGACTCATTTGAAGAAACCATATAATATGTACCTAATCTTCCCTTTAGCTTTTTTAAGTTTACCCAAAGTCTGCTAAGGGAAAATCACCCAGCAGCCATCTTTGAAACTCCTCTCTGCCAGCTATTTTAGTCATGAAAGTACAGCTCCCATTTCTGTGAATGAGGAAACCTTCATTTTTCAAGCTGGAGCAGCGTGTGCAGTCAGAAGCGCACATCTCAGAGCATTGACTTATTCTATATCGACCGGAGCTTCTAAAGGCAGCTGCAGTGATGCAATAACTGTACCACTAGGCGATTGGCTCTTTTATTTAGAAGGCGGGACTTATTCTGCCATAAAGTCTATGGTTTACCCAATATTGTATTTGTATCTGGTCCCATGACAATGGCTCAGTATGTAGGCTATCTGTGGTGTGAAGAACTTCTACTCACTGTTTGGCTTCCTCTAGGTGACAAAGGTATTCATATGCAATATTCTGCCTCCTCCTCTCGTCCATTTCTTCCGCCGACAGCCTCTCATCGTCCACAATGGCTGTAGGATAAACAAAGGAAAATAACAGTTGGAGAATGCAAGAATAGCTTTTTCCATACTGGTGGAATAACATCAGAATGCTGAGAGTGCCATTTTCCTCTCCAGTTTAATCAGCCAACTTTAGCACAGCCAACACAACAGCCACTAGACACACTAGACAAAAGGCATTGAATTAATCTGATGGTGTGTAGCCAAGTTCCATTCTACTGATTATATTTTATTCAGACTTTGTGTGTTTCAGACAGCTGTTGATTTAAGTCAAACTGGAATTAGATTTTAGCAGCGTGAAATGGAAAAAGTGCTCAAGCTATTTTTTATGAAGGTGAGAAGTGAATCAGAAACACACCACACTTAAACCCCTATTAGATCAACTAGACAAAACACTGAATGTGTGTGCGAGCTTGAGTCATTTTATACAATATACACAAGCAGAAATAATCAGCATCTCTTTCATCACTGTCAGCGGGACATGAAAACATCAGGAAGTGACGCCTTTTCGACAAGCGGCTGTCAGCTGTCAGTGCATTACGAAACCATTTGTGGCTGACCTTTACATGATTGCTACTACGTTTCCTCCTTCATCTTCAGCTCACAACACTGCCGAGTTCAATGCAATCGCTTTATTTCTGCTAAAGCAGAGCTGACATCATTTACACATGACTTAAGCTGGTCACACGAAGAGGTTGATCAATCCTCACTGTCCTTGCTCTCAATTTGTAGTGACTCAAAAAAGTCATTGAAGACACTTAAAATCATCATTGCATTGATGAGCATCACTGCATTAGATACAAAAAAATCTAAATCAAGTGGCATCTGAAAACAAATGATACTAGGTCATACCGTGTCAACTCAACCAGAGGTCCCCGGCTAAAAAGTTTGATTTTGATCATCTCTTTTCTGGCGAAAGACATACATAAATGAAGAAGAATATGCCATGAATGAATATTTACTAAGTAATCCACTATTTTGAAGAGGGGACTTTGAGTAAATTGTTATTCTACACATTTTTGGTTGTCAAAAAACAAATGTTGGCCACATTTTGTACAACCGATACTTTTTTATTTTAAAGAGGAATGTCTGAAGAAACAAATTATGTTAATAAGTTTCTTGTTTTCCTTTATCAAAACAATTGCATAAAACATTCTTGTCCGAGTACCATAAATATTATTTTTCCATAGTTCTTCATAAACTTCTCTTTTCGAATCTTCATTTTAAAGCCCTATATGGTTAAATCCCAGAGATATGGAGATCTCAATGTGACTATGTTCAATGTTGAATGTTACCGATTTTCACTGGTTGAAAACCAGATGTAGGTCACCATGCATGCATACAGCTAATAATACTTATTGTATTTAAAGAATAATCTCTGAAAAACAAATAATATGAAAAAGTGAAATATACATATATTGTTTCCCTATTACATTTACTTGTTATTTAATCATTTATAACCATTAAACACGGACACTTACTGTACAAACACTCACCAACCACATGATGTAACCAACACAATCATGTCAAAAATCATGCTAAAATCAGGACTGGATTTCAAATATGGATTCTATTTTGAAAATGTTTGTGAAGCCCTTGTTTGACATGTGACTAGGGTTGGGTATCGTTTGAATTTGAACGATTCTGATATCTGATTCCGATTCCTTGTTTCAATTCCGGTTCCTAACGATTCTCGATTCCGATTCTTTTAAGAGGCAGGGTCAAAAAAGTTTAGCTAACCTTGCTAACCAACGGCCTTTCTGAAGGAAATAATCCTTTCTGAAGGAAATACTCCTTCTGTAAAAATACTCCTTTTGTCACAAATGTAGCATTTTGCCGAAATTTCGTTATTTTTAGAAAAGTGAAGCCACACTTTGGACCGCCGACGTAAGCTACTCATGTTCGACTCGCGCGGTTATGCCAACACTTCCGGTAGACGCTTCTTCGTTGGTGTTGTTCAGCGGTTTCTTCTTCCACTCGGCGGACTGTGAATATTGAAACTAGGAATCGAAATTTTAACTTTTGAACGATTCCGGGAAAAACGAAAAGTTAGTCTCGGTTCCAATCGATACTCGATTCTCGATACCCAACCCTACATGTGACCCAAAACATTAACATGACACACTTACAGATCAACTGTCAACCATTACAAGACCATCTATGAAAGCAGCACAGAAATCCAATCAGTTGCATTTACCACAGAGTTCATGACTGATTCTGAGAACCCTAGCAGATGTAGTGGCACTCGCGTCAATTGGTTTAAAAAGTTATTTGATTATAAAATCGCCCATCCCGTGACTGAAATATATGGTGTATCACCACAGCCTGGTGGAGCCCAGGTGAAACATCAATAAAATAGTAAAATATGACATTTATAATGACTCTAAGTGAAGTAAGACACATCCTTTCCCAAAAGCAAATGACAAAGACCAGTTGATTCAAAAAGAAACCTAAACACACCTAAAGAGAACTTGTGATGCTCTAACACACAACGAGAAGCTCATTTTTACCTCTGATAAGATCAGACTGAGCACAAGACTGTCTAACTACTAAGTGTTTTCACAATCCTCACTCATCTAGTAATAATTAAGCTTGCTGACACACGGTCACATGCTGGCCTTTGTTCGAGTAAATGAGATTCAGTCCACTTAAAGCAAACAACACTGCAAATTTCTCACCCTGTCGCACAGGCTCAGGCTTGCCAGTTAACCTCTGTGGGGATTCATTACGTAGGTCAGCTTTATTACCTTAAATCTGTCCCACAGACAATAACTCAATATTTTGAAAACATGGCAACAAAAGTGGGTCCTCATAAAGCATCTGTGCATAATCAAAGAACAATCCAAAGGTCACTTGAGGGTACATCAGAGATTCAGGAGCCATAGTAATAGATGCCACTATTCTAAAGTTGTGGTGTCCCTAAGATTTTTTATTAAGAAATTAAAACTTGTATTCAGCAAGGATGCTTTAAATTGATCAAAAGTGATAGATTATATATGTTATAAATGCATTATTCATTATAAATGATGTCCTTTACAAATTCATCAAATAAATTTGAACTGTTTTCAACACTGATAATAATAAGAAGAAATATTTCTTGAGCAGCGAATCAGCATATTAGAATCATTCCTGATGGCTTATCTTAAAAAACATTCAAACATCTTAACACTTTTGAACAGTAATCTACATTGTGCCAGCAACCGCACCACACTTATAGTGGTTGTGAGGGGAACATCTCTTAGTAAACTGTGACCATCCAATCTCTCATATCAATATGTGTCACAGCTACTGTACCTCACATGATAATGAGACTGTATGGCTTTTCAGTTTCCATTGCTCAATATGATGTAATTTCCTGTATCCTGCACAGTCCTCAACCATAGGATGCCATCCCTTGTGATGCACACTTTGACCCAACCATTTATCTTCAAACAAACGTTATGCACAGCTTTTTGAGTTAAATGCAATATGAGAATGTGTTATCACAAAAAGCAATTAATAACAAAAATGCTAATACCCCACAGTAGATAAATCAGCAGAATGAAACCAGCAGCCTCGTCAGCAGTTTGGCTGGAATGTGATCTCGGTGCCAGTGTTGACACGAGTTAAGTAAACTTCATTTAAAGAGTCGACAAAAAGTGCTCAAGTAGGCTACATCTTTCAACCTTGATTTGATATGGTGGAGTTAATCTCAAACTAGCAGATTCTGATACACTACCAACTAGTAGTTCAGACCAGAATAAAATGTGTGCTACGCAAACAGCATCTTGAACATTCTTAATCATTCTAGATATACACAGCATAGACATGTCTTGTCAGCATGCCGCAATGTGTGTGTTTAATAAAACCTGCACAGATAAACTCCTCAAACAGAATTCCTCAAATATCTGAACTGTACAGACTGTTAGGTGATTTTTACAAAGGGCAGAGGTAATGTTTAACTGGAGAAAACTATCATGGAGCTTCTCTTTGCTCAGGCCACAGCATGAGATCTAATGCCAAAAATACACAAGCTGAGGCAACATACCATCAGGATATGTCAGGAAAAGATCTGGGATCTAGCTAGAGGACAAAATAGTTGCATATTTATAAAGACATTTTGGTCCGTCATCATTTACTCAACCTAAATTTGTTCCAAACCTCTTCTAGTATGTGTACTACTATGGAAGTCAACGAGACCAGAAGTCTGGTTACTGATATTCTTCTAAATATCAGAAAATCAGCTGAATGCATTTGAAAACGGTGAAACTCAACTGTTTAACTCTGGGGGAGTTGTAAAATGAGCCTATTTCCAAAAAAAAGTGGAGTATTCTTTAAGGGATAGTTTGAACAAAAAAAAAAACAAAAAAAAAATCTGTCATAATAACTGTTCTGTCAACATCACTCTCAACCTATTTCAGACCTGTATGAGTTCCTCTGTTCTGTTGAACACAAAATAAGATATTTTGAAGAATGTTGGTAATCAAAGTAGGCAAACTATCCCTTAACTTTGAAGAAATAAGAAATACTTATTTTATGTATTGTTTCCATTCTTTGACTAAACTCTTTACCAACCACCAGATCTGCATACCAGTTATTGAACACAGAAATAATCAGTATTGTTTGTATATCAATCTTTCATCTCTAGATAAAACTTGCCTTTGTGTTAAAATACAACCATTGAGAGGCATTCAGGGGTAACTTCAAATGCACATTTCCAACACTCTACTGTAAAAAAAGCATGTTAATGTAACTTGTGATAAAAGTTAACTGGCTATATTCGAGTCCAAAATATTATTTAAAATCAGCAATGCATTAGGTTACACTATTGAAAATCAATCACATCAGGTCAGGTAGAAATAGAGCATTTAAGGCAAAATCTACATGCCTTATGTCTGACATTTTAGGCTACTGTATGCTTCGAAATAATTCAGAATAATTATTGAGAAAATATTTTGTAAAACATAATAATAATAATCTAAAAAACATAATATTTTATTTAAAAATGTATATAAATATCTTTCTTTTTTTGTTCAGGGGAAATCATCCAAGCTAACTATAACAGATCAATGATGTCAGATTAATGTTCCAGGCCAACTGTCATGGACATCGGGCACTACAGTAAATTCACATTCAATTTATACTCATTTCGTTACAGAAAATTTATAGAATAGTTACATATAACTGACATGAAATGAAGTGGCTCTTACTTACATCCATATCGAGGTCTGATAGAGCTTACGCCGTCTTCATGGTACATCCTGCTTCTTCTGAAACTCTACTGAGCCTCTACCATAAACTGCGCGAGGACTTTCTCACACTTAACTTACTTCAGACTTCTTTCTCAAAAGAGCAAAACAAAATCTACACCTTTTGTCAGCATTGGTGCGGAGAAAAGCGCCGTACCCATTAGCATTGAGAAGCTTCGTTTACTGCGTCTCTCTTCCTTTGCCTGTCAACCTGATGAAACCCCCTGTGAGCGCGCGCTGCAGCTCTGAAACTGACACTGAATGACGCGGCTCCACCTGCTGGCGCGTGACACATCTGGACTCTAACACTTATTTGCACTTATTTTGCAACATTGCCCCCAACAAGTGTTTGGACACTTAAGCTATACTTAAAAGTATTAATGAAATTGGATTTTAAAACAAAACGTAATCAGTTGATATAAATAAAGATGGAGCATAACAAAAGCAAAAACAAAACAGTTCTCTATTTAATCAAACAAACAAATAATTTCAAGGCTTTGAATGATAAAACGATATTTATAAACACCTATTGTTACTGTGTGTGAAGTAAACATACCAGGCGACTGACTTAATAAGAAAGAAAAAAAACATGGGACATGATTTTAAGTCATTGCAAACATGCTCTGAGGGAAATCTCAAGCATTATTTGTGCAGACGCCTCCTGGTTTTATATTATGTTTCTAATACAATGATATACTGTAGATACATATCTAAGTGTGACTTAAGTGTTCAAAAAAGTGCACAAATACTTCCAATTATTGGTTCATAGCCTATACATTTTGGCCTACAGTGTTTTTGAATGGTATAATTTCATAGACGCTGCTTTATTTTAATGGCTTAGATTAAACCAGGATTTGGCCTTAAGACATTCAAGTAGGTTTTATAAACATGCCTTAGAAAAAAAGAAAAAAAACATTACTGTGTGCATCTTGAGACAAAACAATGGCACAGATAGGCCTAGGTATATTTTAAGATATGTCAGTGCAAGTTGCTTTCGGTTAAGACTGCTCAAATGTGCATTTTAGTCTAGGACTAGGTTTAAGTCGAGTCTGTGAAACCAGAGGTAAATGTGACAGATGGACTTACATAAACTAGCAAGGTGTGCTGACCAGACCTCCAGCAGATGTCAGTGTTGTACTACATTTGAAGATATAATCCAGAAAACAACATAAAATGAAAGTGAAAGCATGGGAAATGGCATATTTTGTCAATAATAATATTCTCTCTATCCTCACAACATTAGTGACCCCCCCCCCCCCCTGCTTATGTCAGGGCACCAAAACTTCCAATAGAAATTCAACTGAAGTAGCCACCATTAAACCTGAAAAGGGCAGCACTCAGAACTCATATGTTGTAGAATTAAAACACTTTTATACCCAAATGTCAAAAAATATATGTCAAAAAAGTACTTAAATAAATAACCAGCATTAATAAAGCCCCAGTCTTAGATCATTAACTAAAAAAAAAAAAATGTTTTAGAGTTTAGTTACCCATTAAGATCGCTGTGGAAATGTGAAAACAAGAAGACAAGACAATGAGTGCAGGGGCAGGGCTACATGAGATCTGCTACTTAGCCAGGGTCAAAGTGTTTAGCTGTTCAATGTCAAATCACAACATGTAAATAGAAAAATGTTGGCATTATGTTAATTGTCACTTATTTTTATTTCAGTGATTCAACTTAAAAGGTGAAACTAATATATTATATAGACTCATTACATATTTCAAGCAGTCTGAGACCAATAAATATTGAAAATAACCATGTGTGTCTGAATTATGTACAGCTTAATGCACACATATTTGTGGCGCTGAACATCAAGCATACCATCTCAAGTCCATATCCCCAGTCAAACGGCCAAGTTAGTTTGCCATTATGGCATCCCGCATAACAGTAAAGTCAACTTTAGCCAATGTATACTAAAGTGCATGTAGTAATTCTATGTTGAAGGATGAGAGAACAAATCAAAATGTAAAAAGGACTCTCAGAAAATATGTTAATCAGCATCATGATGATTGGGACATCCACTTGCAGGCCATAGTTTATGGAATAAACACTGCAAAACAGCTAATTATTCAAAATGACTAGATAAAGTATATTGCATACATGTTTTAAGAGTTTTATTTTGTAATTTGATGCAAAAAATTTTGTTTCAAATATAATTTTTCAAAGTTTCAATTTTTTTTTCTTAACCAAGCACTCTGGCAGCTTTAAAGTATTTTGAGTAACATTTGCTACAAAGAATAACAGCCAACCATTACAACAGTTTTGAAAAATAATATTCAATACAATGAAATTAATTAAAATGTTAATTTACTATCACGTTGTGACACTATTTTCTCTTCCTTCACACCCCAGTTTCCATCAAATTCTCGGGCAAGATCTCAAACTCCTTTTTTCTTCTTTCTTCATAAACACACAGGAAGAGTGCGGCAGTACCTACATTTGCCATTGCACTCCATACGTAAATAATTATAATAATAAAATGTATTTCCTTTTATGATGGGAGAAAAAAATCAGAAGCAGCATGTGCATTTGTATAATCATTCACATACAAGATTGTCTCTTTCAGTATTTTTTAGATTCAAAACACACAAAAAGCTCTTTCTTGGGCTGCACTCGCTAATATTTTTGGAAGCAGCAAAAGTCACCAAAGCATTTATGAACTTAAAAAAAAGAAGAGAATTTAACAGAACAATTTACAAAGGTAGATACGAGTCGGTGCAAAAAGGTTTCGTTCACAAAGATTCATTGAAAACACATGACCAACAAACACAGAGCAGTTCCAAGCAGTTCTTCCTAATAGCCTAATGCTGGCCTTGACAGACACCACTGCATACACTGAATATATATATATATATATATATATATATACCCTATTTAACTGTAAAGGACGATGATAATGGTGATAGAGAATCATATAGTACATGTAACATGGAGCTTATGCTGCTCTAATTGACTTACTGCTGATATTGTTTACATTTAAATGAGCAGCAGCATTCTAAGGCCATAACAACAGAAGTTGACATTTGAAATCAACACAACTGTCCCTGCAGCCTTGAAGCCTGATCATACGTGCTACAGGATCTTCACAACTCTTCAAATCAGTAAGTTTCTTCGATTTGTCTATTTGGGAATTTGCTCTTTGGTCATCAGCATGCCTCGCTCAAGAAGAACCAGGACTCGTCCCACACACCGGAGGGGATTTTTCGTGGAGGGTGTCTCTTCAGTTCAAGATCTTTCACAGCTGGGAGCTGTAGTCAAGTTGGATCACAGTTACAGCCGCACCTCTGTGGAAGTTCAAGGACCCAACG
The DNA here is from genome assembly GCF_016745375.1 of Pimephales promelas. The sequence goes on along the minus strand of NW_024121577.1, from coordinate 301,593 downwards.
GATTAGAAGAGCGTTACCTCCAGAACGCTGCTGTCCTTCCAGACATCCATCCAGCAGCCTCGGTCTCTTCAGTGGACGCGTGTCAGCAGGAAGAGCCAGTCTCCATCCATGGATTCAGTGTGCAGGGCTACCAGGACTTGTACCGCTCTGTGGTGGAGCCCATGAGGATGACACGCTCTGGTCGGCACCGTCCCTACAGCCTTGAGCTGGGACTGGAGATTAAGGATCGGCTGTGGAAAACCCTCAACTGCCCATCACTGGTGGAGACGGAGCAGCCTGACGGACGTGTGCTGATCACAGAGAGGTTCTCCACACCCACCAGAAGAAGCTTCGCTCCACGAATCGATGTGGACATCAGTGAAGAGCCCCTTCCTGAGGAACCCAGAAGAAAGAAGCCCAGACACTGAGTGGTCAGTGTCCCATGGAAGCGGGATCTTTGCATGTAAATATTTTGTATATAGTTGTAGAGTAAGTTTTATAGTTTGAAGAGTATGTTTTTTTTTGAATATGTTTTTGCTCACTGCTGAGATTGTTTGGATGCTTTTGGTGATTTTGGCTCCTCCTAAGTTGTTTTTAGTGTTTTTTAATGCATTGCTACATGGTTGTCACAGTGTTTGCGGTGGTGTTGACGTGCTTGCCAAGGTTTTCTGAGAGGTTGTTAGCTTGTTGCTGTGCGGTTGCTGAACTTTCGGAGTGGTTTCTCATGCATTGATACGTTGTTGATGGAAGGTTTCGAAGTGGTTGGCACTTGGTTTATACGTGGTTGACGGGATGTTTCGAAGTGGTTGGCACTTGGCTTATACGTGGTTGACGGGATGTTTCGACGTGGTTGGCACTTGGCTTATACGTGGTTGACGGGATGTTTCGAAGTGGTTGGCACTTGGCTTATACGTGGTTGACGGGATGTTTTGCGTGATTGGTTGATTTGCGGTTTCCTTTGTCGTGTTAGGTTAGGGTAGGTTAGGTTAGGGTCCCTCACACGGTTTGATGGGATGTTTTGCGTGATTGGTTGATTTGCGGTTTCCTTTGACCGGTTAGGGTAGGTTAGGTTAGGGTCCCTCACACGGTTTGCAGCTTGACGTGCTGTGAGGGCTTGTGTGCATCAGTGATGCTGAGAGCTACACCGCTGGTACTTCACAACTACTGGTAGGGTCACCCATAGTGGACAGGTCTCAGCTGAGGTGCCAGACGAAGACAAACCACCTTCTGGACAGGAAAGGATTGGCCTGATGTTCTTGGCAGAAGATCACAGTCTTGGGACAACGACAACAACATCAGAATTACCTGTATGGAAGAAACTTTAAACTGATTACATATGTGGAAGTCATCGTTGGATCGATGGAAGCAACTGTTTGAACAGAATGATACACAGAATCGGTAAAGGTGTACTACAAGGCTGCATTCTTTCTTCAGCACTAGTAGCGTCCATCCAATGAAATTTGAGGGCCGGTAATTAACTTACTGTATATTGTATTGCTTCTTAAATGCTTCTATGCATGTGGTAAACATTAAAAATAAATCACTTCTATTAGTAATAATAATAATAAAATTTAAAAATAAATAAATAAAGTTGTCCTCCGAAGAGGGGGGGTGGAGGTGGGAGAAAAAAATCACTTCTGAAATTGTTTCTAAATTTAGGCATATGATCATGTAAATTGATTGGAGCATTGAAAATTATTTAAACAACAATTACTATAACCTGACAAAGCAGCAATCTAAAACAAACCAGAACTTAACAAATCAGACTGAGCTTTGTAACATAATTGTTAACTAATTATTATTGATTACTCAAAACATGCATATTAAGCATAAAAACTAGTGCTATCAGTCATATATTTAAACACAAACTAACGTTTATATATATATATATATATATATATATTATTTGGTTTTGTACTTTTATTGTATGAACAAGGCAGTTGAAACATTCATCAAAATATCTTCTTTTGTGTTCATCAGCTATACTGTATGTTTGTAATGACGTGAGTAAATTATTACTTTTTAAGTTACCTTTAATACGTGAGCTTGATTTCCGGAAGGTTTTTTTTTTAATGAAAACCTCTCAGATTTCATTAAAGGGGACATATCATGCAAAATCCACTTATTTAGCCCTTAAATGCATTTTGTTGTATATTTGGAGTGTTTATAAGTACAGAAAAGATGAAATTATTCTCTTCAGGTGATGCGTTTATCTTTATATTCTGTTTTGGTCATATTTTACAACCGGTTCAGATTTTTCTGTTCTCTATGACGTTTTTTGAGCAAGTGCGTCACCGTATTTGCAGCGGAACTGCCAAATAAGGACATTGACTACCGGTCCAACACTTCGAGCAATCTGCCATTATTATTTCTCGCTCCGATTTTGTCAAGTCAAAAGGGCAAGTCAAAATGTTCGGTTGTTGGATGTACGTTAGTGACCTGAAGCACTTCAAGGATTCCCACTTCAACAACCTCCGCCAGTAACGTTATACAGAAGGGTTTGCCGATTGACTTCGTCTGAATGAGAGGTAAATTCCTTCTATCTTTGGAGACGACGGAGAGAGCATTTCGATAAGCTTTAAATATCGTTAATAAAAATAAAGTACTTTACTTTCTTAAAACACATGGTTTAGCAGTACCTCTGTCTTTCTTTTGTTTTGAAGTAACGTTACACGTCTGCAGTATTATTGTTCTTAAGTTTCATCAATGGTCATTTAGCTGCGTTGTTTTCTGATGCTTTTCTAAACTTATCATATTGTCAATACAGATTTTTTTGTGGTAAGATTAGGCCGTAGTCATTTATCTTGTCAGTGTGCTTGTTTTAACAAGAGAAATAGTCGACTTTCACTAATAACACGAAACAGTTTACTCACATACCAATATATCCATATGAAGAAGTGGTTGTTCTGCAGGTTCGTCGTCGTCTTTATTAACTCGCTCGCTCTGGCTCGAATGTGTAAGGCGTAATGGACAAGTCTTCTGTTGTTGACATTTTATTAAAGTGTGAATACCCTGACCGTGAACTCATCGACCTGGAGAGCGGGCGGGGTGTGACGCATCTCCTTTTTATTTAAATGGGACGCGGTATTGAAACGGGTCGCTCAAAGACGCACATCAGAAAAGGGGTAGAAAAGGGGCCTTGTGGAGCTATAATAATGAGGAATTCAGACCCAAGCATTGCAGTTATGTTTTATAGACCACAACGGTATGATTTATATGTAAAAATGAATGATTTAAAAGCATGATATGTACCCTTTAAAAACATCTTAATTTGTGTTTCGAAGATGAACAAAATTCTAAGGCTTTACTCAACCGAAGCACTCTGGCAGCTTTAAAGTCGACTTTCTTTCTCTCCATGTCCTTTCTCTTGCCTTTTCCTTTACTTCCAGGCCAAGAATGTTTCCACACTCTAATACTTACAACATTTCTGATATTGAATCTTTTGACACTACAACAAACATGATTTCCATTACACGAGAGTAGATGTTAAAACTTCATGCAGATTTGTACTCCGCTTTCGCCAAGATTAGCACAAACTAAGACATAGCTTTAGTAAACTATGCTTCTCCATCCATTTACGCTTCTTTCCATATGGTGGTGTGAATCTCCTTCTATCCGGCGTGTATACGGCTGCAGTGTACTTGGCGCGTCAGCACACACGAAGGCTGCAACTACAGTATGGTCTCCCCAGTGGACAAGCATGACAATCGTCTGGATTGAGCCGAGTAGGGGACATCTCTAGGGTCTTCAAGTGGGCACCTTCCGTCCTCAGTGTTTCGTCGACAAGCCCACGACACCTCAAGAGGGCTCGACAGTGACTCTGGCCTTTCCAGAGTCACCCCCCTCCGTCCCCCACTCAACTCGGCCCATCTTACTGACCTCTACATCCCTCCTGCTGCTGAGGCTCCTTCCTCGTAGTTCACATGTGACCTAACCACAATCTCTCAATCTCTCCGCAACCCAACCATACGCGCCAACACGTTTGACTAAGGCTGTCGAGCCCCACTGGTGCGTTAAAGCAGTTTCATTGGCAACGGTTCCGTTTGGCATACCACCTACTGCAAAACACAATATCTGCCCAAACACCACCCGTCATTCATGCAATATACACAAGAACCTAATGACTGTAATCACTATGCAACTTATACAAATAAACCCACAGACTCTTCAAGTTTTTCAAGAATTTGTAGCGTGGTGGCCTGTACACAGCCAGCTAGAATCTTTCCGTCTCAACAACAGCCAGTTGCTGCTCGTCTCTGCTACTTCAGATACGTTCTTTACTGTGCGACGCAACTCTTGGCCTCTGAATCCGACGTCTCTGAGGAACCGGGTTGTAGAGTGTGCCACAAATCCTCGACAACCCACTTTCATTGGATAAACCTGGACTCTCCATCCTCGCTGTTCTGCTTCAGTGGCCAGATGAGCATACCGCGGTTTCTTCCTCTCATATGCCTCATCTACCGCATCCTCCCATGGTACTGTTAACTCTATCAGTTGAACAATGCGTGCTGATCCAGACCACAAAACAATATCTGGTCGTAGGTTAGTAATGGCAATCTCCGGTGGAAAAATAAGCCATTGATCAAGATCAGCCAGCAAGATCAGCCTTTTGTTGGTGGTTGCTCGCCTGGGCGGAGGAATGTTGTCTTCTGCGTGTAATGTTTTGCTAGAACAGGTGGCAAATTATTGGTCATGCTATGCTTGCCTGACTTCCGGGAGGCGCCCATGTGAGAGTAGGACGCGTGTGAAGGCAGCTCCGTAATTTTTCATTTTGTTTGTGAAGAAAAATTTGACAACATTTTATTTTCATGTCAGTAAGTTTAAAATATCCATTTAAGATTCCAAATAAATCCAAAAAAACTGCAAAACAACTGAAGCCGGACATTCAGGACGACAGCAGAAGCGAGGCTAGCACTCTGGCTAATAATGCAGTGCTAGCTGCTCTTCAATCAAATTTCCAACTATTTAACTCAGAGATAGTTGAGGTTATCGACAAGAGAATAGAGCAGTTCTTGGTCATCATTAGAGCTTAACTAACTGCTCTCAAAAATGATACTGATGTCACTATCTTAGCCATGAAAAGCAAGGTGGACGACCAAGCCAAAACAATGGTGGGGCACTTCCGACATGGTCTCCCAGCTGCAAAAGGACGTTGAAAAGCTAACAAACAGCATCTTGCAGCTCACAGAGAAATGTACAGATCTGGAAAGTCGCAGTAGAAGGCAAAATCTGTGCATTCTTGATATTAAAGAGGGCGAAGAGGCTGGCCGTGAGCCCGCGGATTTTATTGCACACCTGCTGAAGAACGCGCTCTCATTGGAAACTCTACCTTTGATCGACCGTGCTCACAGATCCTTGAGAAAACTCTCCAACAATACCTCATGTCCCTTCATTGCAAGGATCCATTACTTTCAAGAATGGCAGGACATCATCCGAAAAGCTGCTCAGCTCAAGTCCATCACCCACAACGGAGAGAAACTTCTTATATTCCCTGACCTCCCAGCGCCCATACTAAAGCAACGCGCCTGTTTTAACCAGGCTAAAGACTTGCTTCGAGATCGTCCAGAGGTCCGCTTTGGTTTTCTATACACAGCGAAGTTACGGGTCACACACAACGAAGAAGAAACGTACTTCATGGACCCGGTAAAGGCGTTCACATTTGCAGAGCAACACTTCAGTGAGGGTAGCGTGTCGACATCATAATTTCTCCTTCGAACTAAACTTTACAACCAGGCTAATAGAGTGGGTTAGTGCGCTGCTCGGACAATTACAATTTTGCGCTCTTTTTTGCATGGTGTATACAGCTGTCTGTGTGTGCAGACGACCATCTGTAACATTCATAGAAACTGTTCACTGAGCTCCTGATAGTCCGCTAACTTCAGTCAAGCTTTTTGTATCTTGTATCTACCCAAGTCAGCTCGCGGTCTGTAGACTGGTCTGGCACTTAACAACCAGCACATACCAGGTCATAATCGGCAGACCAGTCTAGTATCCAACAATCAGCCCAAGCAAGCTCACAATCTGTGGACCAGTCTGGCATTCAACAACCAGCCCAAGCCCAGCAGTTTGTAGTCAACACATTTCCGTTACCAGTCTGTGGTCCAGCCTAGTGGCCTGAAGTCAGCACAAAGCCGTTATATACAACTAATACAAGCCCGCCACCAGCCGGTGGACCAGTCCAGCAGTCGGCAGGCAACATAATCCAGCTACCAGTCTGTGTTCTGGCCCAGCAGTCTGCAGTCAGAACAATCCTGTTATCAGTCTGTGGACTGACCCAGTGGTCGGCAGTCAGCACAAGCCTGTAAATATAAGAAATATAAATAAATAAAAATAAGAAAGGAATTAAGAAAGGAATTTTAATAAGAAATTCTATAAAAAATCATAGAATTAAGCAGATACATCTCTCCAAACCCAGAGAGGCAGGGGTCTTGCTTTTCCGGACTTCTACTGCCTTACTGGGAAGCATACCTCAGAATTATGTCAATAATATTAAATGATAAAAAGTGGACCACTGGACTGGCTCAGATTAAAACAGGATAATGTACCCCCCACAATCTTGGTGCTGTGATTCTTTCACCAACGAGCTGTAAAAAAAGAAATCTACAGATACAGCTCTGTCATTAGCAGTATGATCCGTATTTGGAAACAAATTAGAATTCATTTTGGGGTGGAGACGCTACCTTCAACAATTCCCATAGCTGATATTAGATAAAGGTTTTCAGCAATGGAGAGAATCAGGAATTCACGCAGTAAGGGATCGGTATCAAGATGGTACATTTGTCTGCTTTGAAAAATTTCGAGAGAAATACAAACTTCATAGAAGTAATTTTTTTAGGTTCTTCAGGAACTGCAATTTTACTTGAACAGGCTATCTTACCCCTTCTTGTCTGGACACCTGCCTTAATTACTATTTTGGCAAAGGGAAAATGATTTCCTGCATTTATAACACCCTCCAGGCCAACTGCCTATTATATCTTCAATCAAGAGTCTATGGGAGGAAGAATTAGGGTCAGAGATTTCTGATGAGTTATGGGCTGATAGCCTGGAAGAGATTAATAGATGCTATAAACTCCAGACATTGCCTCATTCAGTTCAAAATCATGCATACTGTAGACTACACTATTCTAAAACAAAATTATCCAGAATATTTCCAGCTGTCTCCCCAAAGTGTGATAAATGTAAGACGGCGGATGCGACCCTTCTTCACAGTTATGCGGTTTGTCCTAATCTTTAAAACGAATGGTGCAAGATTTTCAATGTCATCTCTGAAATCACAAATCAATATATTCAACCATATATATTGAATCCTTCCAGCTTTGGCTCGACGAACTCACAAATACTCTTCATCTGGAACGTATACGGCTCCATAAGAGATAGAGACGTATACGGCTCCATAATTAAAGACAACAGTTTGCCAAAAATTTCGGAAGCCTTCACAAGGTATTTAGGTGGATAAGACTTGGAGGAAAGAGATAGAGATGTTGACTCAACTTGAGTTGGACCTAAGACCACTCCAATGTTGGTAGCTGTTTTATTATTTATTTATTTATTTTTTCAGCTTAAATACTCCTCTCCATGTAGTGCATGGCTGCGTTTGGAATCGTATACTTCCCTACTAAATAGTAGGTTAAAAGAGTAGGCGAGGGAAAAAGTACATTTGATTCCTCAGTATTCATAAAAGAGTAGGCGAGAATTACCTACAGTAGGTGACGTACTAATTATCGCGAGATTTGGATGATAGTGTGTTCAAATATCCCTACTTTCCTACTATATGATAGGCGAAAACAGTACGTGAAAGAAGCAGTACGTTCGAAACATCCCTCATCCTTTAACGTCATATAGAACGCTATATGCAAAAACGGCGCAGTATACGCACATGGCACCCTTTATCGTTAATATGACACCCAAGACGTTATAAATCATTTAGCGTGAATATGACACGCACACCCTACCCCACACCTAAACTTAGCCCTCACAGCACGTGTTATATTAACGATAACGGGTGCCATGTGCGTAGTATAGCGCCGTTTTGTCATATAGCGTTCTATATGACGTTAAAGGATGAGAATGCGTTGAAACATCAGTATTCATAAAAGAGTAGGCGAGAAGTTCCCGGATGATCTCCTGCTTTCGCCCAGATTTTTTCAGTGCTTGTCCGATGGGTACTCATGATACTCATCCATCCCAGGAGGCCACGCGAGAGAATACAACATAAGCACAAGGCTATTTGATGTGCTATTTACTGTACATCTGGAAGACGTAATTTTAAGAGTGTTTGCTCATCTGCTAGACGTCTATAGGACGTTTCCTGTCAGATGTCAAATAGACGTTTATAAGATGTCAGTTTAACATGCATTCTAAATCATTACATCTTAGAGACACCTTCTAAACGTCTATTTGACATCTGCAGGAAACGTCCTAGACTTAACTTAAACTTAAAAATACGTCTTCCAGATGTAAATAGCACATCAAATAGCCTAATGCTATCTGGGGAAGAAGAGGATACATCGTACTCAAACATGACGGAAAGGATGGACGAGAGTGTTTTCAAATGTGAGTATTACAAACCAAATCACATGTGTTGAATTTACTGTAAGCAAACTGTTGAATTGTTGAAGGTGTAAAGACACTCAACGCATTCTCATCCCAAAGCGCCATATACAACGCTTTTGCAAAAGCGTAAATATCCAACGCACATGGCACCCTTTAACGTCTAATGAGACGCTTCGGTTATGGTTAAGTTTAGGTATGGTGTAGGGTAAGGGTTAGACCACTAGGTGGTGCCTTCTGCCCAAATATATCTGCGTCTCATTTTACGTTAAAGGGTGCCATGTGCGTTGGATATTTACGCTTTTGCAAAAGCGTCCTATGAGAACGGGCTCAGACACTATATAATATGTTAAATTTGTGATTTTGCCGTAAATCACATTTTAGCTAACAGAGGAGCTCCAGTAAGGACACATACGTCTCCAAACTGTATTTGCATACATTTTTAAACCGTATACATCTTAAATACAATTACTAAATTAAAATCTGGCAAGAAAATCTTCTGTAAGAATTGCAGATTACTCCTACATGTAATTGATATGAAGTAGACGCATCTGAGTGATGTATGTGTACTATTGTTTAGGAGAATTCACTGTTGTCAACACTGTTTACATTACTTTACATCGTGCTGTAAATAATGTAAATTAACAAATCTATAAAGTAACTAAACATGTTAAATATTCTATTTGTCCCTTATTACTGTTGATAAATTGAGGATTTTAAGTTGGGTAAAAAGTGAGTTAACATATCAACTTCAGCATGTGGATGCATGCAGTGTTGAAATCGTAATGTGAATCTGTTACAGGGACAGAGAACACACGTGTGTTTATCCGGTGGAGAGAGGCTCATGATGCTGAATGCTTTCATCAATGGCTCGGAGAGAGTATACCACAGACACGGATAACTACATTTATTAAATCTTGAGCTGTAGTTTATTTGAATTATTGGAATTTCAAACAGAGAAATTACAACACTTTTCTGATTCTTGATTTCTGTGCATTTGCTGCAGAGCTTTTGTGGTGGAGCAGGACCTGCAAGGAAAGATGATGGCAGCGTTTGTTGGGGAAAAAGGTTTTAGGGATTTTACTCAAATATAAAGTAAGGTCATCTTGGTTATTTTTAATAAATAAATCAAATGGCATTGTGCTGTTAACATGACTGCTTTAGTGTAATGTTTGTGCATTTTTGTAGGATCTGAAATGTCTGCAGACTGGTGTGAGGGCTGAAGATGAAGAGCCCAGAGCTGAATCCTGGAAGTGGTGCCATGGATGAGTCCCTCCATCTTTCCACCTGCCCTTATTGCCTCAGATTATGAAGCGCAGCGCAGCAACAAGCTCTAGCACGAAGGCAGAGTCACCTCTGGTGAATTCGTCAGAAAGCTACAGAATGGGAACCGCTGTGTTGATATATGTGGGGTTCAGCACCTGTAAATGCTTTTAGTTTGAATAAAGCTTTGTTTCATGTGTTGACATATGCAGTTTTTTATTGTGGTGGTTATTTTTATTTGTTCTTTTACTCATTTATTCATGTTTCTTATTGTTGTCAGTATATGAAGTATAATTATTTAATTAATATGTGCATTAATTAATTGCTTGACTGACAATTGAGATTCATTGCATTTATTAATATAAATGTATTCATGCATAACTATGTCATATGACAAAACAAATTAGATTTTGCTTGTTTTATTAAATTATATAATTTTTAGTATATAAAAAATTATACAATTAAGTATTGGTCAGCATTTATTATTATTATTTTGTTTAAGTTTTGGGGTGGACTAACAATGCAATTCATTTTGAAGTAATATTAATTTTTAAGGAGTGATACTTATATTTTTCCGAGTATAAAATATACATCAGTTTTCTCTAAAGGAGAGATCCTCTGCTCCCTGTCTCCAGACGTTACACACACAGAGGAAAACTGTTCTAGGTTGTGCTGTCGAGTTACTGATGTTATAAAGTGTTAGTGCACCTTTCGCTCATATCATTTAAACTTGTAAACTTATTACATACAAGATCATGAAAAGAGACCATAGTTGTATAACAATCATAATGACAAAACAGAAAACAAAGTTCATTGGCTTGTGTACATCATAATATGTGTTCTGATATATATTCACATAAAATGAGCCAAGGCCAATAAATAATCGTATAATTTTAACGGGTCGTAAAAAAATCGTAAAATTAAAACGGGTCCAACAGACCCGAACACCATACAAGGGTTAATAGGTAGGGCAACAATCTCTAAACATTAATACTGAAGAAAATCTTCCCTTCAACGTTTAATAGTGAAATAGGATGAAACTGACTGATGCTTGTAGCATATTTTTCTTTAGGTATAAGACTCCACCTGCTCTGCGCCATGCTCTAGGTACACCCTGTTTTTCCCATGCCACTTTTATCAATTTCCACAGAATTCGCAGACCTCCTGAAGCACTCTTATATACACTCCATTAGGCACTGGAGATGATGAAGTCCTTGCCTTTCTCACAGCCTCCTCTACTTCTTTCCACTTTGGTGCACAGACCTCCATTGGGTATTCTGGTGGATTGAAAGGTGGAATGTCTGATGGAATTGACATAGGCTCATGCCTTTTTTGCATCTGTATGCGTTTCCTCCAAATATCTCTCTAGCTCAACCCTAGATGCTTTTAAAATGCTTCTCTCACTGGTGAATAACTTCTTCACGAATTTGAATGGGTCTTTATAGAAATTAGCCCTCGCAAGTTTCGTTTCTGTAGGCACTCAGCTCTGCGTAATGTTGCCAGCTAATCTTTTATGGCCCTTTGTAAGAGATTGAGTCCCTCCTTCTGACTTTGTTCTGCTCTTTTCCATTGCTTCCTAAGCTGTCTCCTTTCTCTAACTAACCCTTCAATTTTCTGCTGCCGTCTAGACATTCCAGGAGTAATTTGTACTTTTTCCTTCCTTTTTTCCACACCAAACCTCTCACTTCCATATGCGTAAATGATGTCCTCAAATGTATCCAGGTTCTTTTCAACTGTACCAGTTAATCTTTCCAAAGCAAAGAATAGATCTGTGTTTCACATCTCACATCACATAGATCACATCTGGCCAGTCTTTTCCCATGGCCAGAATTGCCCCTTTCCACATTCTAAGGATTTCTTCAGATTAACTGGCTCAGACACTGTTCAACACATCTTTATTACCTTCACAAAATATGACAGCTATATTCTTTTAAATTATGCTGACATGAAACACAACCGTGCGACATTCTTGGAGAGATGAGCACACACACCCAAAAAGTTTAATACATGCAGTTTCGATTAGCGATGTCTCAGGACGGCTGGATCTTATAGGGACAGTGCGTTGCAATGACAAATGAACAATGGAAAGTTTCAGGAATGTACATACATTAAAGCTTCATCCATTGCAGTCACCAAAAATGTAAACACACAGTATTCAGCTTTTGAGTCGATCACTGTAACAATATGTACAAAATATACACGGATAAGCACACATTTACTCATACAAAGATATGTACACACAAACAGTATGTACTGTTCACAGAGCATACACACATCATTTGAGACAGTGTTAACACTAAAATATATGCACACATAATAAAAAAGGTTTTCAGATGAAGACAGGCTTAGATCAAGGACAGTATAGGCCTACAACAATTATTATTTATATTTATAACCTTTATATAATTTATAGGCCTATATAATGCTTTTAAGAAACTGCATAGCTTTGCTGAGACTGAGACAGCATTAAGCAGGTTAGTTGGAAGCCAGATACTTTATGAGGGCTATTTTTCTTACTTTTTTCTTATTATAGACCTCTCAAAACATTTCAAAAGCTAGACAATAGTTGAAAATGATTGATTTATGTTATTCAGAGAACTCGATTTGGCACTAAACTGTAAAATGTGACATTGGAATGTGGCTTGACAAATATTTTATGCTGAGCATATCAAACTGCAGAGGCTTATAAGAACTTTTCATTTTTAGGGCAAGTACATGTGAAACTCAAAACATTTGAATATTGTGCAAAAGTTCATTTATTTCAGTAATTCAACTTAGTAAGGTGAAACTAATATATTATATAGACTCACATGCAAAGTGAGATATTTCAAGCCTTTATTTGTTATAATTTTGATGATTATGGCTATGGCTTACAGCTATGAAAACCTTTTCACAATATTCTAATTTTGAATTTGGGGTTTCATAAGCTGGAAACCATATTCATCAAAATTATCACCAATAAAGGCTTGAGTATGAGTATTGAGTATCACTTAGTATGTAATGAGTCAATATAATATATTAGTTTCACCTTTTAAGTTGAATTACTGAAATAAATAAACTTTTGCACGATATTCACATTTTTCAAGTTTCACCTGTATATAGTTATTATTATGAAGACATTATCTATAGGCTATAAAATGAAACTGTATAACAAAACCATTCCACTGCAATCAAAGGTTTGAGGTCAGTAAGATTTTTTTTTAAATACATCTCTTATTTATTTGATTGTAAACCCGTTATATATTATAAACTATTTTTAAAATTATATATTAAAAATTTAATTTTAATTTAATTTTAGTTTTCTATTTTTAATATATTTTAAAATGTATTTTATTCCTGTGATGGCAAAGCTGAATTTCCAAGTGTCACATTATCCTTCAGAAATCATTCTAATATGCCGATATGCTGCTCAAGGAACATTTCTTCCTCTTATCAGTGTTGAAAACAGTTGTGTTGCGGAAACAGCGGTACATTTTTGTTCAGGTTTCTTTGATAAATAAAAAAAGATTATTATGTAGAATCAACCAAATAACACATAATTCTCGTCTCTTGGCTTGTGAATGATACTTGTAAATTAATCATGTGTCATGTGGTTATCAAACACATCTCTCTTCCCCTCTCTACAGATTGTAGACCCCATATGTTGAGGCGGGCCCTCTAAACTCCCTCTGCACCAAGTGTCAACAAGATGAGTCTTTGACATTGCACATGAAAGAGGTTTATCTTATCAGTCCTTTCTGTCAGATTGTAAGGTTTTCACAAATGACAGCGGCAGAAACGCACTCTGATAAATTACAGCAGCTACCTCATGTTCATATGTGATAATGATCGTATGTAGGAGAGGCACAGTTTCAAAAGGCCATTCACTGATAGACAAATCACAAAGTGACAGAACAAGTCAGATACAGTAACACGTGTCTGTTGTACATGAAATAAAACTAACTTTGTTACCTACAATATAAAGCTTAAGAGCAAAATATACTCTACTTATAAGAATTTGCAGAGCACAAAATAAGATTTTGGATTTTCATAAATCTAGGCTAAAGGGAATATTATACATGTACTTACAGCATGACAGTACAGTGCACATTTGTGGCCTTTTCATCAGAGGTTGGAGTACATATGCAAAAGGCGTGATTATAAAAATACTGATGATAATAGTTAAAAATGACACCCCCAAAAAATAATACTCAATGAAATTGTTCCAATAACAAACCCTTCTCAAATAATGTTTTCCGTATGTAAAGTCAAATTCTGAAACTAGGCACCGAACAAAGAGTTGTTTACCAGTAGACCAGTCCCAGTCTCTCATCTCTTCAGTAACTCTATGGGTTCAGTCAGCCAGCTGTGATGCAGCTGTGCCGCCGTCATCTCTGCATATTTGCAGCAGGTTTGGACGGCTCATTAATAGCTTGTTTTGCTCGAGTCTTAATAAGGGGCCATTAATATTTATGCTCCCGTCCATTCCTAGGCCGTTACAAACCCTTGAAAAGCCGCAAGGAAACACAAGGGTTTTTGGTCGAATCAACTCTACAGTGTGTAGGTGCACAAGTTGTGTTATTGCAAAAGGAAAGTGTAAAGATTGTCAAAATATTTACCCACGGTTTGATGACTAATTGAAAAGGATCTTGTTTTGAGCCACCAACATTCACCAGACTATATAGAAACACCACTGAAACAGTATATGCATTTATGTAAGTACGCAATGTACCGTGATGATTAATGAGGGTTAAGTCAAGCCTTTTGAGTTTCTCCAGACCTCTGATACAAGGGTTACATGAGGACATTAGACCTGGTGTCAGGTAGTCGCAATCCCACCAGACCTCCACCAACAAGCACTGAGGAGGCCATAAGAATCGGGATAGCTTTAGTGATGCCAACTAAAGATCCAAAAATCAGATTTCCCATCGCCGCGGCTAGCTTGCACAAGGCATTACAGAAGCCAAATCCAGTTCCTCTGAAATAGAAAGGTGGAAGGAGGGAGGATGGATGGATGAGAAACGAGGTAAAAAGTTGGTGTTACATTGATATTTAATGGGCTTTGAGATTTGGGAGCTTTGTTGTGTGTCTGTTAGCATATTTTATTATGTATGAGAACAAGCCCACCTTCTGTCCGTAGGGAACAGCTCTACTGTCACAACGTCCAGGGAGTTCCAGGCAGAGATACTCAGCCCATTGTATAGGCACAACATCCCAATCATCATTGACTCACTGGTGCCAAACCACAGGAAGAAACAGCTGATACCAGACAGGATCATGGAAAACCCTGACAAAACAAACGAAATACTTACAGACTATTCTTTCACACAATGATAAAAAGTATAAATCTCATATATTTTGTACTGTCTCACCTAACATAGACAAGCGGCCGATTTTGTCCATGAGAAGTGCAGACACAATGTTGCCAGGCAGAACAGCCAGTGTTCCCAAGAAATTGACAAAGTAGACCCAGTATGCACTATAATCATCCTCAAACGTCATTTGACAGCCTGTTTTGTTGTGGTAAAATGTGCTGTTTATGACGTCTGTATTTATCAGTTTGGAATCGTCAATATCTGTCAAATGAAGGAATTCATTTCATGAGATTTAAACCACAGTAGAAAGAGATGGTCAAGTCTGCACATACATGTAGCAAAGAGGTAAAATGCAGAAAAGTGGTCTGTTTTGCGTTCAAAAAGAAATGACAACATTACCGGTGTTGTAGAAGACAGCATCGATAAATGTGCAGTCTCGAAAGAAGGATCCCACCGATGTCACATGCTTAAATAAGCAGTTTTGAAAGGTGGAATTGATGAAAGTGACGGACTTGAATTTCATACTTAAGAACCTGAGTAACATTTATAGGAAATTAATTACAGTGTAAAATAATATGCAGGCATTTACTAAATAAGATTTAGTTTATTTATAAGAAGATTACCGTGATATAAGCATTTGAATAAGTCACCTGTCATTTATAAATAAGCTATTAGTGTGTATCTGGTTCTCAAGGGTGAAATTGAAGGTGAAGTCTTCAATACGTTCGCTGTTATGCCTTTGTACTTTGGAGGCGTATTCATCAGCCTGAAGGTGCTTGATGACGTCAGGGAACCACACAGATAAACCATAATACCTGCAGAAGTATTGGAGTTCTTTAAAGACCGGATGGATGGATGGATGGATGGATGGATGGATGGATGGATGGATGGATGGATGGGTGGGTGGGTGGATGGGTTGGTCGGTTGGGGGATGGATGGATGGATGGATGGATCGTTGGATGGATGGATGGATGGATGGATGGATGGATGGATGGATGGATGGATGGATGGATGGATGGGTGGGTGGATGGATGGATGGGTTGGTCTGTTGGGGGGATGGATGGATGGATGGATGGATGGGTGACACAAAAAGGAAGGTCTTACCCAAATGACAATGTAAGCCACACAATAGCAAGTTTCACTGTAATGTCTTTCAGTGGATAATTAAAACACTTCAAGAAGTTCAGCCAAATCTGGAAGGACAGAAAAAAATGAGTTATTTTCATTTGCATCATAAAAAATATCACAATTATCCTGCAATTTATTGTGAATCTCACCCCATGAAGCTCAGTCTTTATTCTGAAGATCACTTTTGAGAAAGAGTTGCCGGATTCGTTCTGCATCTCGACGAACTCATCAATATGCTTTGGGATCTTAATTCTGTTCACCTACAAAAAGAAACAAGACTAAGGCATATGGACTAATATATAAAATATTATTTTCTTATGTAATGCAATGAAATAGGTTTTACATTGGACTTAAAAGGAATTGTTCACTTAAAAAGTACAATTCTGTCATCATTTACTCACCCTCAAGTTGTTTCAAACCTTTATGAATTTATTTCTTCTATTGAACACAAAATAATATATTTTTAAGAATGTCGGTAACCAGACAGTTGATGGACCCTATTGACTTCTAGAAAAAAATACTATGGAAGTCAATGGGGTCCATCAACTGTTTGGTTACCGACATTGTTTAAAATATCTTCTTTTGTGTTCAGTTGAAGAAAGATATACATAAAGGTTTGAAACAACTTGATAGAACCATTCCTTTAAGTATCCAAATAAGTTTTAAGACCACTGTAATAGAAAAAAGAAAGAATATGTTTATGGTGTCAAATTTATAGTGTCAAATTTATGTCATTGGGCTGCTCACAAAGCCTTGATGCAGTCTGCAATCTCTATTTCTGAAGCTAATGACACCTAAAACATCCAAGAAGCCCACATACGTACATGGCAGGATAAGACAATCATTCTTGAATTTATGCAACTTTAAAGCATAGTTGGTGCTCTAAGCAGCTTAAAGTTAGTGAAGTGAGGGAATCGACTCACGGTAAAGACTTTCTCGGGCTGTCCACGCGCTCGCATGTTTGTGTCATGAATCTGCTTGAGGATCATCCAGGCCTCGTCGTGCTTCCCCACCTGAAAGGATAAGAAAAATCCCTAAGAGATTAACTGGATTAAGTGGAAATCAGAGCGCTAGATGACAGCCGCCCACCTCTATTGCCACGGCAGGCCCGGGAGAGGGGCGTAGGGAGTCACGACAAGCACGCATCA
Organism: Pimephales promelas; assembly: GCF_016745375.1. Next base: position 284,231 of record NW_024121577.1, on the reverse strand, counting down.
TTAGCTTCAAAGAGAGTCGTGTTCCCTAAGCTGTTTCCTCTGATTTTCAAGGTATTCAAGTCATGTAAACTGAATTGATGTTCTGGTAAACATGCAGATAGCAATAAAACAGTAGTTCAATTTACAATAAAATATCTGAGTTACTTTTTTAAATAAGTAAAGCAAGTAATAGAGTTGTCCCATTTATTGACTGAAACCTGTCCTGTCCCTATGTTGAGAGACATTGGGAGTATTGTGTGTGGTGTGTAAACTTGATGGATATTGTAGTTCAAGACTAAATGTGAGCACACATTTACTCATCTCACGTGCACAAAAGCATTCAGTATTATTAAAGAGAATAAAATCAGTAAAATGCTAACAAAAATTTTACGTCAATCTGCAGTAATTCATGTTAAAGAATACACTTTATGTATTTAATCTCACTTTATTAAGCAATGTCTTTGCTGCTGACCTATGATGATCCAATTCAACCATACTAAGCAAAATGTCTAGATAAACATCACATTTCTTCTTTCAATTTTTTTTTTAAATTGTCAAAATTCGATTTTTTAACTTTCTTATCCTGCATCTTACCCATTCTTCTGGAATTTAGAATAGCAACACAGCTGAAAGGTTTCTTTGAGCAGTGCCCTCTACCGTACAGGTGGAAATGTGCATTTTCTTTAGCATGAGGCTTATTCATCTTTTGACTTTTGGTGTGAAAGGGCCTTTACATTTGCTCCCCAAAAAATAACTTTTTGTTTAAAAATACAAACAGCCAAGCCCAGATAAGAAAAAAGTAACGCAAAAGTAATAATGCTTTACTTTTCATAAAAAGTAAGTTACTTTTTTTATGGAGTAACACAATATTGTAATGCAGTGTTTCCATAGATTGATTTATCTGTGGAGTGGAGGCTCGCCACGATATCAACATTGACTGCCACAAACAGATTTCTGTGCTTCCCATTTATTAACTAGACCGTGGCTGCTCGAAAATATATTTAAACTTCTCATAATACAGTAACATAAAAGGTCTTTAATGTCGTGTTTTGTGCCAATGCAACCCGATCTCACGACCAAGTCGTACGAATTCGACGAATGATTAAAAAGTGGCTAATTCGTAACAATTCATACGACCTCACTCGTACGAATTAATACGATTTTGCTAAATCGTACATATTTTACGAATTGGCCAATTCGTATGAATTCGTACGAATGAGCTACCCCTTACCCCACCCCTAAACTTAACCATCACGTGGGTTTAGACAAATCGTACGAATTAGTACGAGTGAGGTCGTACGAATTAGTACGAATTAGACACTTTTTAATCATGCGTCGAATTCGTACGAATTGGTCGTGAGATAGTGTTGGCCAATGCTGTCAAAACTATTTAAATTGAAAGCATGATAAGGCTTTGTGCCGTTTTTTTTTTTATTTTTTAAAAAAAACTCTTTTTGTGCTGCACAAAGAGAAGTGCCCATGACCAGCTCAGTTCACAGTAAATAAATGCAATAACCTCTATCTGTACATTTAATAGTTTAGCATGCATTTGAGAACGCAGCAGGCACCAGTCACTCATTATTTACACATTTGCATAGGTGATGATTGCATCATTTCACTAGATTTGTAATGAGACACATTTGTAAACTTGCCTTTAACCAAAATAAAAGCTGACATGTTTAACTCTTTCAAGTATAGCAATTTTGATTATTATTAATTATTATTAATTATTAAACTTTTTGTATAGCTAAAAAAATAATTAATAAACTACTGCTTTAATTACAGGGGTGCACATAACTTTTTGGGTCTGGTTCTTAAGGGAACACCTGGAGATGCTGCTTGGTACTCACACTTTACTGTAGTCATCACATTCCTCCTGACTTCTTTTCTCTGGAACATGGTAGATGATGATGATGATGATGATGATGATGATGATGATGATTTTTTTTATTTTATCAACATTAATGGCACAGACAACAGCAGGGATATTAGGCTGCTGTCACTTCATGACCCAATCCATGGACCGATTATACTGACATACAGTACATCTGGTTTCTTTCTCAACTGTTTACCGAGATGGGTATTTTGACATCATTTTGTGTGTGTCCGTTCAAAACCAAGTAAACACGAAAGAGGAATCGATTCGGCGTTCAAGCGCTGTCTGAAACGCGCCTCTCTCTATCTCTCTGCATGCATGTGCTTCGGGTGTTAGCGTAAGTCCAGATTTTCACCTCTTTTTCCACGTTTAAAATCGTTTCAATTAGTAAATTGGCAAGACAAAACATCCAAATGATAAACTTGCACTCTATGATGGTTAAACTTAGCAGTTAATCCATGAATCACGTGTGCCGAACCTTGGGGCCTGGTCTGTACAGATCACGGATCAACTGCAATCCATCGCACCCCTAATAATTATTGAACACAATTATCATGACTGCTATCTTACCAGAGATGAATAAAAATCTGTTCCCCTGTCCCAAAAATATGCCAAAAATGTTTGTACCTTAAAAGTGCTTCCCTCCACGATTTCTGCTGCGCATAGTTTGTTTTTTACCAGCGCACCAGTTATGTGCACCCCTGGTAATGCACTACTTTTATCAGTAAAAGTATGTCCCCAACGCTGATGATAACGATAAAGATATAATTCTAAAAATCATTCTAAATGTAAAAGAATAGTGAAGTCCACACGAAAACTATAACGAAAATGTTCTACTTACCTCCAAGTAGAACCTCGGGCTCTCCGGCATGAACATTAAAGCCACCACGCCAAAGAGGCAGGGAAGAGCGCACACCACCACAAACACCCTCCAGCTGTGGAACTGATAAGCTGAGCCCATACTGAAACTCCAGCCTAAAAAAAAACCCATCAAACAATTTTTCATGTTATTGATCAAGCACAGAAAAGGACTAGGCTGGTAGCACTTCAAGGCGTATGACTGTAGGATTTGAACTGGCAACATTTGTCAATAACTGCTGGCATGTCACAGTGATTATGGTCTGTCTGAATACATCGATTTCATTTGTCCAACGCTGATGGATTACTTAATAGTAAATCTAGTGTCTTTTGAACTGAAAACCATCAGAATTAAATATGTGTAACAGATTGAGTTTCCTTTTATAATGCAGTCCTGATTTTAGTTAGCAACAAAGTATGGAATAACATGAAGAAAATACATTTTAGAATTTTGTGTTGTTATTGTTAACTAAAACTATTTAAAAATGTTTATGTAAATAAAGCTGAACTAAAAATAAAATATAAATATTAGACAAAAACCACGGTCAATCGGACTGTGGGCTTCGACCGAACACAGGAAGCAAATAGAGGTATGTGAGCTGGCTGAATTAATCATTTTTATTCATATCTTTCACATCTACTGCAGTCAGATTGACCTTGGTCACTCTTAATAACACGACTCACATGACTGTGCACTCGTAATGACAAATCTAGGATGTTAAGAGGCTAAAAGGAGGTTTAGAACATGCCCCATTGAAGTCAACAGGGTGTGCATTTTAAAAAGAGAATAACACGGTGTAGGCAATACCGATTTTTGTTGTTTTTTCACTCCAAATGTACAAAAAAAAATTTGTTCGTAACATTTCTCCTTCTGAGTTCTCCATTAAGGCCTATATATACACACCTCAAACCAGGCACATTTTCCAGGACATTCTGTGTGTGAATTGCTTCATTTACATTATCTTGCGTTGGCAAGACAGTATTGGTTTGGTTAAGTGTAGGCTACGGAGCATGACATTCATCATAATATGTAAGCTAGAAGAGAACAGAGAGCCCACTGAGCTACATGATTTCACAGTTCTGTTATCATATTTTAAGTGCATGTGTATAAAAGGACCAATCAACACACACGTTATCCAAAACTATTCCACATTTCTAAATTTAAGTGGTGTCTGGCAGGTTTCTGAAATCAAGTAAAGCAGCTTTAAAAGACTGTCATGAACTTTAAAGCTGAAAATGTTTTTGTCTCATTACTTCACAGTTTAAGTGGTGCTTTTTCTACTTCTCCACCATATGTATCTTTTTTACAGTAGTCTGATGCACTGAGCTGTAAAACGGTGTGGGGTGCTAATGATGTAATTAAAGTTGAAATGTGCCATTGAAAGGCAGAAAGTACCTTTTATTGCTTCAAACACAAAGTGGCCATTAAAAAAAATTTATGTTTTATGCATGATTAAAATAAGATCATAAAAAAAGTTTTATGGGCGGCAGTGGCTCAGTGGTTCATGTGGGTTGTCTACAAACCGAAAGGTTGTTGGTTCAGTCCTCGGTTCCACCTGACCAAGTGTCGAGGTGTCCATGAGCAAGACACCTAACCCCAGCTGCTCCCAACGAGCTGGATGGCGCCTGCATGGCTGACACCGCCGTCGGTGTATGAATGTGTGTGTGAATGGGTGAATGTGAGGCAATATGTAAAGCGCTTTGGTGGCCATTAGGTCTATGAAAGCGCTATATAAATGCAGTCCATTTACCATTTTTATGGGTGGAGACCCTCTACCAATTTCCTATGCCCCCTAAACCCCACACCCCATCACCAGGACCCAGGAGAATATTTGTAGACATTAAATACCATACGTCTAAACAAACACTGCAGTATTTTAGATCAAATTTAGCTGTCATTTGGTAGATGCTAGGAAAACTAGACAGATGCCAACATGCCCACATTCCTAAAAGTCACTAACATATTAGCACAAAGTACAAGGAAAAAAACAAATTATATTAAATATGGATAACATAAAAATGCATAATATGCAAAGTAAATATAAAATCATGAGTTTACAGCTGATGATGGTATGATAATGATTGTTTACAGAAGATCCCAGCAAACAAATTTAGGTTCTGGGAACGTTAGTTTTTGGTTACCAGAACGTTCCTAGAACTTTCCCTCAAGGTTATAGGGAAACATTCCCATAAAGTTCTCCTTACGTTATAAAAATGGAACCTAAAAATAACCTACATGGAATGTTCCTGTAACATTCTTGTTTGGTTCCCCAAAAAAAAAAAAAAATAACCTCATGAGACCATTCGGGAACGTTAGGGGAACGTTCTGTGTTTGCTGGGATGGTGTTATAAATAATGGTTTATGTCTGTACCGGAGTGAAAGACACTCTAGAAATACAGCATGGTAAAACCAGTCACTCATTGTGTGTGTTCATTTGTGCATCTCTGTAAGGACCTGTGGTAAATGATGACGGTAAAATTACACTCCAGTACAAGTCAGAGTTAGAAAGATGTGATTGCAGCAACAGGCAAGCCCAGAGGGTTAATGTGTCGCCATGTCATTGGAAATCTCATTACATGGATTATGTGCATAATTGTCTGAGGAAATAGTGACTGAGTCAGCAGCTAGCAAACCTACACGACTTGCCAGTGGCTCTACAATAGATGGCTTCAATGCAAATAAAGCGACACACTCACAAACACACAAACTGAGTGAAAGTAAAAATGGAAAAAAAATCCAATTCTATATACATTCAAACTTTTGCTCTGATACAAAACCTAGGATGCTGACTCCAGAGGCACTGAAACTTTATGTTGGCATTGAGAAGAAAGCAGTCCCTGAGAATTCACTGTGACAAGCTCAGTAAAAAAAATGCCTCTATTACTATTTTTATGGTAAAAAACGTAAGAGTGCGTACTGAAGTCAGAATAGGTCCAAGAAGAAATAATTTTACCTAATATTTTTGTGCTAATGTTTGTATTATCTTTTACTCTTTCACTCATATTAGCATTTTGTTGTGTTAGCTTAGCAACTAGCAAACATCAAACTATTGTGTTTCAAATCTCTTGTGATTTGTGATAAATCATGTATGAGGCTGGAGCTGACTTTGTAAAATGTGTTTATATACACTTGCTTGAAGGCAACTCGTTTGTGTATGGATGTAAGAACCTAGTGACAAATGACAAAAAAGCTTTTAAAAGTGTCAGGCAACTGATGCATTACCCATGGTGCACACATGGTATACAGCTTCCTGACTCACACATTTGCATTTATATTCAATTTATTATTAGTAGTACTTCCTAAGCAAATTATTACTATTTGATTCAGAGATTTTAAACAAACGCCAAGCCATATTATTCTTAAGTGTGTAACTCCCAGACTGTCTGCACAACAAACATGAATGATACCTCAAATAGGTGGTTTGCAGTCACGTGATTGTGTTGACGCGCGGAATGCAGGTGGAGGGCAAGGAGTGAAGAGCGCAATGGACGAGACGGAGGAAAATCCGTACTGTACTACTTTAGACGCTTTTACAAGATAAATATATCAACAGAAAATCGAAACATATGTTAGACGTGATCCTTACGTTATGAAGAGGACCGATTTTCAACTGAATTGAGAGATTTGCTTGCCATGGAGGCTGTAAACATCAGCAACTAACTCGTCTTACAGACATACTTTGACTTTACAAAGTTCGGAAACTGGTACGTTACACAAACAGCCACATAAGTGTATTTAAACACCTGAATAATGTAATTATAAGCCACATAAATATTCACTCACAGTTGACGAAGTGATCACTGCGCACACACACACACACAGGCATTTTCCCATTCGGCTCCTCCCGACCGCAGACGTAGGTTTATAAGGCATTTTCCCGGTGTTTTTCTGTCAATTTCTTGTATTTTCCCCCCTTATGAACAACAACTTTTGTCACACGATAAAAACTCCTCGTGTTTTGATCGATTTGAGCAACCGTAAACGACGCAAAACACAGGCATTGAGTGTGTTAAAGTGCTTCCTAAACATAGAAATCACTTCCTGCCCTCCATTTGTGCTTCGCGCCATGGCAACGCAGTTGCGTGACGTCACGTGAAAACAAGCTATTGTGCAGCCTCTTCAGGAAAAGAGGTGGTGTATGCAACAAAGTTCAAGTTCAGGGAAGCAAGTCCCCCGTCTCAGCCTCAAACGTCACGCCCACAGACCATTGGCTGAACATCTGATACATATGGAGGTACACTTTACTAGAAACACTTCAGTCAACACGTGTTTTTTTGGGGGGGGTTTTGAGGGGGGGGGGGGGGGGGTCACAGGGTCCCCCCTCCCCAACAGACACACTCAGACTCCCAATTTACTGGGCCTATGATTGTTTCCCATTGAATCCAGGCAAACAACCTATAATATAGACTCCCTAATACTCTTCCAGCCACTGTGTCTGACAGCTTGTAATCAACCTGGGCTCCACGAGGGCCATTCATAAATCAAGCACCCCTTTCGCTTTGTCGCACAAGGCAAGGAGAAAAACCTCATTATGATCTCAAAGAACAAACCAGAGCAAACCCCCCTTAAATAGGTGTGAAAATGGTAAGCTCTCGTAATCGTTTTGCCCGAAAGACTCCTCCCCTTATCCATTCAGCTCCTTTCCTCCACTATTCCATCATTTCGCTACTGAAGAGTGCAGCTTATTTCCAGAGTAGAGGTTCTCATAAATCATTGGGCTATGCCTTCCCCCACAGGAGCCACTTCATCCTTTAAATATCCCTGCAGTTCTCTGTTTCAACATTAATCAATTAACCTAAAGCTCTGCTGTTCTCCTCTACCTCACAGTCGTCCCTGTCTGTGAGACGACAGCCCACACGTGCCGGAGGAAAAGCAGATACCTTGATCTAAGCTTGCAGAGTGCCTTTTTGAAATCGGACTGTCGGCCTACCTGTCTTGTGATACTTGATTTACAAGTTTATACACTGAACAAACTTATTAACGCAACACTTGTGTTTTTGCCACCATTTTTCATGAACTGAACTTTTTCTATGTACACAGTGTCCTACCTATTAATTTGGTGGGACAACTAAAAATTGTAGTCCTTTTTCTCAGTTCCACACTCTAGCGAGTTAAGGTCTTTTGCCTTTGTAGGGCAGCACAGATGACACAAGTTTTGAGGGAGCGTTCATTTGGCATGCTGACTGCAGGTATGTCCACCAGAGCTGTTACCCGTGAACTGAATATTAATTTCTCTACCATAAGCCATCTCCAAAGGCATTTCAGAGAATTTGGCAGTACATTCAACCGGCCCAACAGACCGCAGACCATGTGTAACCACACAAGTCCAGGACCTCCACATCCAGCATCTTCACCTCCAAGACCATCTGAGACCAGCCACCCGGACAGCTGCAGCAACAAATATTGGTTTGCATAACCAAACAATTTCAGCACAAACTGTCAGAAACCGTCTCAGGGAAGCTCATCTGCATGCTCGTCATCGCATCTCGACCTGACTGCAATTCGTCATCGTAACCGACTTGTGGGCAAATGCTCACATTTGATGGCATGTTTGCTTGTTTCGGGTTGAGTTTTCTGTGACTGCGCAACTGGGGTATAAGTTGCCAGGTTGAGATGACAAACGGGTTGAAATTGTATATGGTGTTTGGATTGTGTGAATATAATGCATTTAATACCTTAATATCTGGCAACTGGTCAACATTAACAAACATATTGGTCCGATTATTCATAAAGGAGTTTGGGCCATGCAAATTAGGGGACTTTCCTGGAAGAAATAACAAACCTAGAAGGGTCCGGGAGCAATCAGGGAAAAACGGGAATGTTGACAGGTATGGTCTAATCTTGATCTTGATATGCCAACACCTGTGAGGTAGATGGATTATCTCGGCAAAGGAGAAGTGCTCACTAACACAGATTTAGACAGATTTGTGAACAATATTTGAGAGAAATAGGCCTTTTGTGTACATAGAAAAAGTCTTAGATCTTTTCATGAGTTCAGCTCATGAAAAATGGGGGCAAAAACAAAAGTGTTGCATTTATAATTTTGTTCAGTGTACAATCGCTAGAACACATTTATGATTTCTGAAAACGATTAAACTAAAGTTCAAAACCTAAAATAGTATAAAATTGAATAAAACAGCTATTTGCACCAGTCAAATATATTATGAATGCAAAAACGTGAAATACAATCATAATAATTCGATGCAGCTGAACTCCTACAAAGGTTTTATTTTCAATTTCTTGAATCCATCTATACAAAAGAAGAAAACTTTAAACTTAAACTAAGTTACCACCACTACTTTACCAGTGTTGATTTAAACTTGATTTGAAGTGATTTGGTAGTTTTAATGCATTTTGAGTGTGAAATTTACTGCTATGACAAGTTTGCATTCTCAAAAACTTTGAGAAGAGTTTTGAAAAAGTGACCAAAGTATTGAGAAATGTGTCCTAGGGTTGTAAAAAAGAAAACTGGAAATGGAAATGAAAACACATATTATCATAGTTTTTTTTTTGGACGTGATTTTTGGACATCTACAATCGTAGTGGCATATGTGTACATGTATTATGGTAATGCCACAGTATTCTTTAAAATACCTTGTAAATGCAATGTAAAACTCGATCAAACATTACTGTTCAAGAGTTTGGGGACGGTAGGATTTTTATGAACAGTTGAACTTTTTATCAAGTCTTTTATGCTTACCAAAGACGCATTTTGATCAAAACTACAATAACTTTAAAATAACCCTTTTTTAATTTCATGAATTTTAAAATGTATTCATGGCATGGAATGGAAAAGCTGATTTTTTCAGCATCATCTTTAGTGTCACATGGTGCTTATTTGGTGCTCAATAAACATTTCTTATTTGTATCAATGTTGAAAACAGTTGTGTTGTAATTTATTTGTGGAAGCAGTGATTTTAAATATTATTTTTGAAGTACATGATCTGGTTCTCTTACCGTAGTGAGGTATGATGGCCCAGGCCATGGCAGAGGCATAAATCTCCCCTATCATCCAGAACATGCAAAGCCAGCTCAGATGTTCTCCACGCTTCTCTCTTGCCAACACCTCTGCAAAGTATGAGAAGACGATAGGCACCGCTCCACCAATCCTAAAGGACAAGAGAAGGAAGAATAAAGCAGAGAAGCACAACCTCAAGGCCAGTGAAGAGGGTATACTGTAAGTGCTCAATGAATTAAGACAGCTGTTTTATTTTTTATGTACTTCCCATTTGCATAATTTTGAAACAAAATAACAAGTTTATATCTGGGTAGAACTTCTTTAAATTTTGTTTACAGTTTTTCTCAATTTCTAACACAACTCATTAAGCAATTTACCATTTTCTCACACATATAAACACATTGATAAAACCATCTTGCACAAACCTCAAACTTCCACATCAAAATCAAATATTTTAGTCAAAAATATATTCTCTTGTCAGAATTAAACTTTGGTCTCGGATTAAACTTTGACTCACAAAAACCTAACAAATACACAGACTGCTTTCGAGAGGAAAGTGACACAGTGTCACAGACTCACAGTGACCACTAATGAGATCAATTCATAACACTGTAACAAAAACCTCTTTTTTGGGTTTCAGGAAATATTTTGCAGTATGCAAAACTATTACAGTATGCAACATGAACAAAAATACAACAATGAGCTTAAATAAATGTTTTCATTGCACTACTGTAAAGCAGACATTCTCTTTATGTACCTTCCCTAGGCAGTCATTTCTCAGTTTTGCAGAAATATAGAACATTGGCTATATTTGGCTAAAAATAAATTTGACATTGGTACACAAAGTTTACTGTAAAAGGGATATTTCCCTCATTGAAAATACTGTTTCTGTGTACTGTAATTTCACTGAATGTGTAAATCATAAAATCCCTGTAGATGATTCTTTCAGCTCTCTGTGTTGCTGTCTCCAGTGTCCAGTGGGATGTATTTTCTAAAGCACAATCACTTGTGCTCCTATTTATAATAATGTATCCTGAGAGTCTGATGTGTCATCAGTTTTGCTATGTGTTTACACAAGGATAAATTTGTCTTACTTGAGTACACATTGTGATGACTGAGGTAATTATATTATGTGTTTGTTTTCTAAATGAGGTTAAGCCTGTGTAAAATGAATATAATTTGAAAAAAAAAAAAATGTTAAGAAAATTGGTATGTGTGCGAAAACAGGTGAAATTTGTCTTTGTTTTGAGAACTGAATGAATAGTTTGGGAAAATATGCCAACTGAATCAGTTATGGTGTTAGCAATCAAGAAAAATGAATCGGTTACCTAACGTAACTTCAGTTCTCTCTAGATGAGGGAACGAGTTTGCGTAAGTTTAACTTCATTCATCTTCTGGAGATATTGAAGCCAAAAATTATCCTTAATTTTGTATTCATTGTCAATGCAGTGCAGCAGCTAGCAAACCTAGAGCAGGCTGTCTAGCGTGCTCATTGGCTGCCCTGCGGCAACTGTCAGCATACAAGTGAGTCCGACGTGACGTCACCTCCAATAAAGAATGGGCGTGGCTTAACGTATATAAGCTGAGCTCAAAGGCTGAATCTCTGGTTTTCATCGACTGAAGCAAAATAGCACTTGTGGCGCGAGCACGGCAGGTTATGCAATACTCGTTCCCTCATCTAGAACCGAGGTTATGTTAGGTAACCGATTCATTCTCTTACGAGAGGTTCTCTCGTATTGCATAAGTTTAGCTTACGTTACGGAAACCCTTTATCAACGCTGTGCGCACCAGCATCCACTTCATCAGTCCCAGAGAAGCCTGGGGATCCAAGATAAGCGGGAATAAGCATATGTACATAAGGAATACAGAGCGGCGACGCCGGTCAATGTATAAAAATATAGCACATAACCTGAAACAGTGCAGCTCAACCAGAAAAGCTAAGTCATATGAGAGTAGCCTGGACACGAATGGCTGGACAGAACTAACATCTCACTTAAACTGACAGCAGTTTAGCCAACAGGGCGGAATCATCCAGGTTATAGAACCTGACAAAGGTGGACAGGGAGACCCAGCCCGCTGCCACACATTTGCCATGAACAGAAATTACGCTGGACCATGCAAACAAAGAGGAATGGGCCCATTCCTTTCTGGTGCAATAGCATCCACTATCCATCTAGATAGGCTCTGTTATGAGGCGATCGAGACCTTTGGTGCACCTCCTGAACTAAGCGAAAAGCTACTCTGAGCACCTGAAAGGTGTGGAGCACGTAATACTGTATAAACCCTCAGCACCCTGATCGGGCAGAGGAGATTAACATCCCTCACACTATCGGATGCTGGCACAGCCGATACGGAAATGAACTGTGCTCTGAATGGAGTGCCAATCATTTTAGGAACGTATCCATGTCTAGGTTTGAGGATGACTTTTGAGTCATTTGGTCCAAACTCAAGACACGCAGCGCTGACAGACAGCGCATGAAAGTCCCCCACACTTTTGACTGATGACAGTGCGATCAGAAAAAAAGTTGAGTGATAGGTATTTTAGATCCACAATGTCTAAAGGTTCAAAAGGGCCTGCTTTCAGGACCTCGAGAACCAAAGAAAGATCTCACATAGGAACGGGTTGGGGCGCGGGGGATTCATCCTCCTGGCTCCTCTAAGGAAGCGGATGACAAGCTCATTCCTTCCTTTTGGCTGGCCGTGTGTGGATTCTGAGAATGCTGCAATGGCTGCCACACAGACTTTAAGCATGGAAGGGGACCTTCCCTCATCCAGCAGCTCTTGAATGAAACTAAGCAACCACAAAGCCCCAAACCTCCTCTAAGAGAGTGCCCCAACCCGAGTTGGACGTTTCTGACGAGTTGACTTTCGGTATGAGACAGTTCCCATAATCACTACCTGCTGGTACCAGTCGGCCACTAACCTTACTTTCATAACCTGACTGATATGAGGCTGCACTTTGTGATGTGTTAGTAGCGCCATGGGTGGAGTGCATGTCAATAAGTTCATATCCTGACTGATATGAGGCTGACTTGGCTGTGTAATAGATCAGGCAGAGAGTAGATATGGGCACATCTCCTACAGTTCCCTATTGGTCAGTCACTACAACGTAGGTCATGACTGACCAATAGGAATCTCGCAAGAGAAGCCAATCTACTTCGAGTGAAACTAAAACAAGCCAATGTACAGGGGTTGGACAATGAAACTGAAACACTGGCCAATGTTGGAGGTTTCACATCTATATGCCTGGCGGCCAATCTTCAGAGTGAAGCACGGGTGGATCAGTGATGGTTTGAGCTCCAATATCATGACAATCCTGATTGTATTTGATGGACACGACACTGCCGAGGACTACCAAACCCTTCTGGAGGATCATGAGCACCTGATGCTCAAACCGTGTATCAGCATGATCATGCAACAACACACACAGCAAGACTTGTGACAGAAGGGTTTGATGAAGATGAAAGTGACGTTGAACATCTCCCATGGTCTGACAGTCACCAGATCTGAATATTATTGAGGTGTTTTGGAGGAGCGAGTCCACCAGCATCATATAGTGACCTGGACACTGTTCTGGAAGAGGAACGGCTCATAATCCCTCTGGTCACTGTGAAGGACTTCTATCTGTCAATTGGTGCTGTATTTGGATGCAAAATGAGGCCCTCACCATTCTAACAAATTATTGTGTAATAAAACCAGGTGTTTCAGTTTTTTTGTCCAACCCCTGTACGTTGGCGTGCAATCATTTGCATCAACTGTGCAGCCTCGCAGCGCAGGTCAGTCATGACCAACATTTTCGTTCCCTCCCTCAGGCACTGTCCTAAACTGGCTTGTCGCCTTTTCAAAGCTGGCGGCGGCAGCTTCTCAAGATACAGCGATGCGGAGAGCTTCACTGAATAGATGAAATTTTTTTTTTTTGTTATTTGTTTCAAGGATAGCCCCTTGAGATGAACCATCTCATTTTCGAGGGGGTCCCTAAAATCAGAGATGAGCCTCCGAGCACTGCTTATATGCACTAAGCCACGCCCATTCTGGCAGGCTTGGAAGCGTTGAGGTCGCAAGCGCCCTTCATTGGACGTCATGCTCATGCTAGACAGCCTGCTCTAGGTCTGCTAGCTTCTGCACTGCTTTGACAATGGATACAAAATTAAGGATAATTTTTGGCTTCAATATCTCGAGAAGATTAATCTTATAGCGTACGCTAAATTTACACAATACAAGAGAACCTTTCATAAGAGAACTGTAAGTTTGTTAGCAATTGAGAAAAACTTTAAGAGTGTAATTTCTGTGTTGCCACCGTCATCAAACTTAATTTCCAAAAAATTCAATATGGTTTCAAAAACCTTTTTTTTGTAATAATAATGTTACACTTTTAGGGAAATCTATTAATCAAAGAATCCTAAAAAAAATAATAATACTATTTCCACATATATATTAACTGTTTTCAAAATTGATAAAATTAATAAGAAATGTTACCAAAATTAATCAGCATTTTATAATGATTTCTGAAGGATCATGTGACAATCTTTGAGGCTGAAAATGTAGCTTTATCCTGACAGGAATAAATTACATTTTAAAAAGAATTAATATTTTTTTAAAAATAAATCAGTTGTAAAGTATTATGTGATAAATTATAATTATTATAAATTATAGAAAAAATGGCCATTCTAAGTTTTTTTTTTTTTTTTATCAACAAAATGACCTATCTCTGTGTTGAAGGTTTGGGTGAACACTGCGAATTGTAAACCTGTATGACAGGGACCTCATCCAGTATTATTTTTGAAATCTGAATTTAAAACTGAAACATATATTATTTTTACACACATGATACTACTTATTCATTGTACACATATTGACATTTTAATTAGCAACAACATCTTGTGAAATGCTTATTAGGAGGCGCAGGCTCCAGTGCAAGTCATTACAGCCTGAATCAGTTCAAAGATTCACAAGAACTCCATCATCAAAGAGACAAGTGCTTTAGCCATAGACCAATAGACAGTGTCTGCCAGCAATCAAGAATCAGAGACCCAAGAAAGCAGCACTGCAGAGGCTATTGATCCAGCCAGATGTAATGTATTGTCTGTCTGAAAAAGACTATTATCTAAAGAATAGGGGAGACATTCTCGTTTTAGAGGAGGGTTGATAAAAGATGCCCATTGTATAGTTTCTCATGATACCAGCCAAAATCGCTTTCCAGAAACACGTCAAGGTGCAGGTAGAGACTATAGGTAGTTTGTTAAATTGATCATGATATTTTTCAGTGTTGTGAGTGAAGACTTCTTTACAGACATCAGAAGAATCTGATGTAGGATGTATGTTCTGAAAAGTAGCCTATATTGAGGCATGATCATGGCATAAAAAGTACAATCTACATAAACAGTATTTTCTCACTTTATACATCTTTATATTTTTTTAATTTAACCAAAAACACAGTAAAAGTACTAATATTGTGAAATATTATTATAATTTAAAATACATTTGTAATGCAAAATAGGGGTGGGCTATACCGGTATGAACATGACTACTGGTATTATGTTGTACCATGATATGGATTTTGCAATGCTGAGAATACCGTTACTCATAAATTCAAATTTTGCAGTTATATTGTTTTGTTCAATTTGGTACTCTTTACAACTTTTAACACTAATACTGACAATACAAAATCGAGGCTGAACTGAACGTTTAACCTTTTCCTCTATTGTGTCCAACTCGCGTGATGCACAGGCATTATTAATCAAACACGGGGAGCATGGTAACAGCAGAGAATGTCTAATAATGGGAGAACTCCCAATCACATTAAACTTCCGGGTTCTGATCTGGTTGCAGTTCCACTCTGGGTGCATATGAGGGCGATCACAGGACGAGTGCAGAACGAATGGAGGTCTATGGAGCTATACCCATAAAAATCCACTTATATAATTATCATATATGATATAATTTTTTGTTTGTCTAGTAATTTGAATGGTGTATTCAAAAGGAGATGCAAATAAATTACACATTACTGGGTGTTAGATTTTTTAGAGTGACTTATTTGCTTTAAAAAGTCTCTTAAAATGTCAATGACGTCACACGCATCGTACCGGTGACCTGCTTTACGGCAATCCTTCAGTCACTTTGGTGCTTTCGCGCATAGACAGACCAAAACAGGCGAGAAAAGCCGCAAAATTTAAAAATACTACTGTTATTGTGTCACAAAAAGTAGTTTTAATAGTTTTTCAGTCGATTTGTTTAAAGCTCAAATCTGTGGTTTATTTAGCCAAGATAGCGCCTAATCTAAGATAGCGCCTATTTAAAAATTTGATCTGACGTTTTCGGAGTTGTGAGATCCAGTCTTTCACTGGGCGCTCAGTGCTCATGTACCCCGCCTGGAACAGCCTTACCTCTCTGATGTCTCTAGTCTAGTGGTTAAACATGAGATATAATTTGTCTTGTGTATATCTAACGGGCGATCTTTGGTCTCATCCTGGTGTATGTTTGTCTGAATCGTTTACTTTATTTCTTGTCTTTAGATCAATAAAACTCAAATGTAACAAAAATAGACAGGATTGTGTAATTTTATTTTATATAGACTATATTTTATTTGCTGTATACTGTTTGTTTATTTTATTGACTAAACTATTTACTATTACTTCTAACGTTATCTTTTATTTACAATGCACTGTAGTTTTACCATCGTATCGTATAAAGCGGTATCACCAAGCGGCGTCTCTGGTCGTAATCAGTCCTTCTCTGACCAACCAGCATCCATTAGCATAATGCTAACATGTTAAAGGGATTCTATGCAGTTTTTTTAGCTTAACTGAACAGCTTCAGAGTTATTGAAATTGTTATATGACTTCCTTCGGGTTGAATGGTGGACGTCTCAGTCCCCCCTGGTGCCTGTGAGCGGAAAAATCTCCCAATTGAAACATCTCGCAGCACGGATGTACCATTACAAACAAATAAAACATCTCCAGTTATTTCTAGTAGAGCATTAACTTCGTTCATTTGTTAAATACGAGGCGATCTGAAATGTATGGTTTTTGAAATCAAGTGACCAAAGTGTTCGTTGCCGCTGCGATCAGTGGCACGGACACAGTATTCACATGGGCGCGCGCTTCAATCCGTTGAGGGACTGAGAGACTATATTTTTTACGGTGAAATCACAAAACCTAATGCACAAAAACAAAATGTGTCCCTTCTTGATATACAACCACTAATAAACAATCGGTTTTGATAAGGAAAATAAACTATACAACTAGTACGGATTAGAACCCAGAACCTCTGACATGCTTGGCAAAAGTTCTGCTACTGGACCATTAAAGGTCAATGGGATGATTGTCGGATCTATTTATATAATCACGTGAAAATTCTCACCACTAATAATGTACTATTGTATGTAACACGTCACGCCATGTCACCCTCTGCGTGAGTGGTATTTAATACGGTAACGTTAAATACTCCACAGGTCGCTGTATGACAAAAACAGGATTCCTGAAAGGTCTCCCTTTAAGGTCAACAACAACTCGACCTGTAAGAAATCGAAAGGTCATAAGTTCTCGTTCATTCAACTTTCAACCTATAACCCATGTTGAACTTGCAAAACCTACAAAAATCAAATTTCTACAAAAATGAGATTTCTCAACGACAATCAGGTGAAAGAGACAAATTTAGCAGTCTAGCCCCATAGACTCCCATTCATTATGCACTCTGATGATCGCCCCCAATGGAACTCTGGTGGAACTACAACCACAATTCGGTACGATAGGACTTAATAGGGGCCAGACTTTCTGTAGACGGGCTTTGGTAACAGACTAATTTGTGGTGGTGTGCCACATAATCAACACTGGCCACCACATAATGCGTTTCGTTATTCTTTTTTTTTCCCGCTATTTAAAACACACAGTGTATTCGTACTCTGCAGTGTTGCCAACTTAGCGTCTTTGTTGCTATTTTTTAGTGACTTTTCAGACCCCTTTAGTGACATTTTTTTTTTCAGAAAAGCGACTAACATCAATTTTAGCCGCTTTTTGGACAAATCTCAGTAACCTCCAAATGTTGCCAGTACTGTCTTGCAAGACGAGGTCTTGCTTTCTCCCTGTCGTCTCTCTCTCTTGTTGCGTCTTCTAGAAGCGAACTCCGCGAGCGACAGCAAGAGAGACTGAGTTTGTCCGAGCATTAGTAAATTGATACATAGTATTATATAATTACTATAAAGAGGTATGGAAGTTCAATAAATGAACAACAATATAAATAAAAACAATAATTAAATTCCCACCACTGAATTAGCAGAATGTAGTCTACTTCTCTCTTTTGGTCAGTATACAAAACTTCTCGGTTAACAATGTTGTCTTCAATAAGGCGTAAGTGTCAAACCTCCATTATAACCTCTCTAAATCACACTATTTCATATTGATTATAACTTATTCAATAAACCAAACTCAAGTGTTACTCATCTTACGAATTATTAACAACCATATTTTTCAGGTCTATGTCCAATTAAATCCCTCACCTTTTAAATATGTTAAAATACATATTTTGCCTGTAATTTAACTAAAGTGAACTAAAATGTGATTCCTTTTTCTCATGATGATTTTTTTTTTCTCATATCGCAATATAATGTCGATATCATCCAGGCAGTGAAAAATATTATGATATGAATTTTTGCTCATATCGCCCACCCATATTGCAAAGCTGAATTGTCAGCATCATTACTCCAGTCTTCAGCATCACATGATCCTTCAGGAATCATTCTAGTCTGATTTGCTGCTCAAGAAACATTTGTTATTGTGGTCAATGTTGAAAACAGTTCCACTGCTTAATATTTTTGTGGAAACGTAGTAATTTTTTTGTCAGGATTCTTTAATGAATAGAAAGTAAAACAACATTTATTTTAAAGAGAAATCTTTGTAACAATGTAAAAGTTTTTACTGACACTTTTGATCAATTTAATGGATCCTTGAATAAAAGTATTAATTTCTTTAAGAAAAAAAAAAAAACGTACTGACCTCAAACAATGTTCTAAATTCTTTATGATAATCCACATTTTGGACTTTTCAAATTTAAATGTTAATTTAATGTTAAAGATGTAGGAAACGGACTCACCCTAAGCCAGCTATCGTGCGACAAAGCAAGAAGACGCCATAGCCCTGCACAAAAGATGATAGGAAGGCGAAGAAGCCATTTATGGACATACAAAGGAGCAGACACTGCCGTCTGCCCAACTTGTCGGCCAAGCCGCCCCAGAAGAAGGCCCCTACCATCATTCCCAGATACACAATGCTGCCTGTAGTGAATAAGAGGAGAGGAAAAAAAGAAGAATAAAGTGAAACAGTAGGAACACACACCTCAGGCAGAGAAACACACAGACTGAAGTTGTCATATTCAGGAGAGTTTGTTTTTGCCTTCATTCTTGTTTGCGTACTGATTTATATGAACAACATTGTTTATATGCTGCTTCTTGGAACAGGAACTCCATTAAACATTCAGTTGACTGATGTTGACTGAGGACTTTGTTTGTTGTTTTTCAGGTAAAATGCAGGAGACTTTTCGTGATGATGCTATTAACACAAGGGATGGTGAAAATTGTGATTACATAAGTAGTCAAAAGGAAAAACAAATAACCATTAAAAATGTATCAGATTTGAGTGATCTCAGAATTCTCCACAGAAGCTCTCTGTCAAATATGCTTCATATGCTGTACTTTCAAAATTTGCTCCATCTGTACAAAAATATTAGCATCTAAAGGATTTAACTGCAGTGATTTCGTTTTGTAAAAAGATGCCTACATATCTAGAGCACAGCATAAGGATACTGCAGATAAAATGTTAAATACAGAGAAAAAAACAACCTATTATTGTCTAACATTATTGTTTTGATGAAAAATGTGCCGCTTTATAGGTACAATGGAATCTTCAGCAGACTGAATTTTCTACAAATAATCTAATTGTGTCACGAAACAGAAGAGGAGCCATGAAGGTAAAAGGAACAGTTCTTTATTAAAGGGTTGATGGTGATCTGGAAGATAGTCAGACAGGTGAGTGATGAGCATAAGCAGTTCAAAGAGTGCATGTGAATTGGGTGCTTATATGTGGTGCTCCATGAGCGTGAGACAGGTGTGGCAGGTTAAAACTCAGGTGACTGAGAACAAGTGGGTGGAGCTGAAAGACCTGGTGCTGAGGGTAGTATAGACAGACCCTCTGTACCCGGGTGGGTGTAGCAGCTCTTCTAGCATCTGCCTGGGTCTTTTGTCTTCGGACTGCCCCTTGCACATGAACATGAGCTGAGTCCCATATCTTCTCGCTGGAAACTGGGATGGCTCTCCTGACCAAGGAAACGGGGCGGTTGGTAACCAAGAATGTACTGGAAAGGGGTGATTACTCGGCCCATGGTAGGAAGCATTTTCAGATATGTTGATGATGGTGGCACTATGACTGCAGGTGACATCAAATTTTGAGTCTTGGTTTGGCTGTTGGTTTGGGGGTGATAGCCAGAAAAAAATCTCACTGATACTTCGAGAAGATGAAAGACGGCTTTCCAGACATGAGAGGTGAATTGTGGGCCTCTATTCGACACAATATCCTCCGGAGTTATGGAAGAAGCTATGTACCAGGGCTTCGGTAGGAATTATAGTAGGAAAATCTTTGAATTAGATGAGTTTGCAGGTTTTGGAGAAGCGGTCAACAGCTACAAGGATGCAGGTGTTCTCGTCGGAAGGAGATCTGACAAAGTCTATTCCCCAGTTAGACCATGAATGGTGACAGATGGGTAGAGGATGGAGCTTGCCCTATGGTAAGTGTTTCAGTGTTTTGGAGATGGCCAGATGGGACACCTTTGAACGAACGTTGGACATCCTGGGCCATAAGCAGCATTCACAAACCAAGAGAGTCTCCTGGTTATCTGGATGCCCAAATCCCAGAGACAAGTGAACTGAGTCAATGAGGGTTACACGTAGGTTAGATGGGACGTGAGGCCCTCAGGGCTGCTGTGGTGGTGCGGCGCTGGTGGCGGCTGTAATCTGATCATTAGGAGACCATGGATTGGAGACACACAGAGAGCTGAAGGGAGAAAGGTTTCAGAGGATGGTTGAGGTACGTCTGAGGATTGAAGGCGGGAAAGTGCATCTGCATTAGTGTTCTTGTCTCCTGGACGGTAGGTGACTTTGAAGTCGAAAAGTGTGAATAATAAAGCCTACGGGGCTTGGCGAGGATTAAGGCGCAATGTGTTTTGGACATACTCCAAAGTTGCAATGATCGGTGATGACCAGGAATTAATGTTTGGCTCTCTCCAGTCAGTATCTCCATTCTTCTAGAGATAATTTTATGGCTGGAAACTCACGGTTGCCAATTTCATAGTTTAGGCAGAGGCGGGCACATGGATAAAGTGGAGCTTGTTCCCCCTTGCCGCTGTGAGACCATCGCTCCCACACCATTAGTGGATGCATTCAGTTCCACGACGAAGGGCAGATTAGGATTGGGATGTTTGAGAATAGTTCAGGCCAGTTCCTGACCACATGTACTTTCCACTGGTCCATTTGGATGCCACATCCATCGATGATATAACCCATGATGTGAACGGCTAGACGATGAAACTCGCACTTCTCCAGTTTAAAATAGAGTTGGTGATCTCTGCGGTATTGGAGGACCTGTGCAACGTGATGGTGGTGTTTGGCCAGGTTACGTGAGTAGATCACGATAACGTCAATGTAGATGATGACAAATCTATGAAGCATGTCTCTGAATACCTTGTTCATGAAGCCTTGGAAGACTGAAGGTGAGTTAGCTAGCCCGTATGGCATAAACCTGCATTCATAGTGTCAGAGGGTGGCATTCATAGTGCCACTTCTGGATTTCAGGAGATGAAGATAAAGTGTTTTCCAGAGGAAGATGCATAACATGATCAGGACAGAACTCACTCCATTTGGGAACTTCTCTGGTAGACCATGAAACATCAGGATAAGTGAATAGATCTGCAGCCAGGGACATCCCAGGATGATATCAGTGGTACCCCTGTCGGCGTCCATGACTGCAGTGTTTGTTGGTGTCTGTTGAGGCAGTGTGAACATGACAGTTTTTTTTTTCATAAAATTCTAAATCCAACAGCCAACTTGTTTGTTGGTGTTTGTTTATGTTTGATTGTACGGTGTGAATTGGCCATAACCATTAGTTTTGTCAAATATATTATTAAATGCAGAAAAATCAGTTTTCCGATACATAGGCAAAAAAAGGAAGCGCCTAAATGTTAATAAAAATGATTAATAATGGTTAAAAAAATGGTTCAATAAAATATTTGTAGCAGACACAATAATTTATAGAAAAGGGAGAAGTTATTACATAAGACTGATTATTAGCCCTTATTAGACATAGAGAGCATGATGAAGAGAAATTGTGAGAAACAGGTGCGGATATAGTTGTATTTGACAGAAAGGACAAGTAGAGATGTAGTGGCAATTTTTATACAGACCATGTGTTGCAATGCACAAAACGTTTAGGAGATTTGCTGATTACTCAAAGTGTAAATTTTCATCTGATACAGCAGCTTTCTCTGTGACCAAGCACTTACACAATCTGCTGCTTTAGAATCAGAACAGCAATTAACAATGTGTAGTAAGACTGCTTTGCTGGTGCAGTATAAGTCCGGTACATAGATTTACTTTTGAAGTTGACTACTTTAAGACTTGTGTGATTATGCATTTTGTTTAAAGCAGAGAGTGTGTATGATAAATGCATGTCTTACATTTCTTATAATAATACAAACTCATAGAGGCATAAAAATACGCATTTCACCTCAAAAGATTATTATTTATAATGAAGACTCCAGAAATCATGCCAGGGCATTGCGCTTTTCAGCAAGGTGCTAACTTAAAAAGGTCAAACATTTCTTATTATTTTTTCCCCTTTAAGTCAATTTTTAAGCTTAAAAAAGCATCATTTATTACTTAAAAAAATCCTCCAATCCTCCTATCCAAATCCATTGTAAATGCAAGGAGGGCAGCCATATTATTGTGATTACTACTTTAAATGTATTTTTAGGTTTCTATTATTTTATTGTAGCATTGAGTAGAAACTGTAGAAACTTTAGGCTTCTGGACAATGAAAGTTACATCATTCAAAATGTTCCACACAAATAGAAATTGAATGTCCCGTCCTACTTTTTTTTTTCTTGTTCAAGAAGCCGTTTCATATTCACAAGTTACAATACGGAACAAAAGACTATCACACCTTTTTTTTTTTATATTAAAACAATTTTATGTCGACTTTAAAGCAGAGACAGTCTGTATGGAAAGTGAAAACACATTCAAGCACAGTGACACAAAAACATTTGTCCATAATTTAAAACACCATAATTATTGCAGTGTTGCCTCTCAAAAGCCATAAAAGATTAATACAGGTTATGTTTCAAACTGTGTAAGAAGCTTCATGAGTCTTAGTTTCATTTTTTTTTTATGTCATGGCTACTAAACCAAAACTTTTGCGTTCCACCGAGAAACTTTTCATATTTTTGCCCATCACCATGACCTTTTGTCAGTTACAACAACTTAATGCAATGGTCTGTCTGAACACTCGATTCTGACTGGTTAGAACATGCACATTACAATGTACTCGGTTACTAACGTAACCTCGGTTCTCTCTAGAAGAGGGAACGAGTACTGCATAATATCTTACGCTAGGGGACAACTTCTTTTCCACGAGATATTGAAGCAAAAAATTATCATTAAATTTGAAGCAATGAAAAACATGTTAATGTAAATCTGGTTATCATTGCCGAAGCGAACCAGAGTGTGTTGCAGGCACGGCAAAGATACGCAGTACTCCTTCCCTCTTCTTCAGAGAACCGAGGTTACGTTAACCACATAATCATAATCACCAGGGACTCATAGAGAGTCTGAGAAGAGAGGCTAGAAGCGTCATTCCCAACAAGTTAGCGTCCTAAAGCCCTGTTCACACCGGGATGAATTTTGCGCGCGTTATTCACCGACGTGAGCTTTCACGGGCTGGAGAAGGCTCTGGGACCCGCTGAGTACAGCACTTTTTATAGCGCCCGAACACACACTCGGCAGAGTAAAACGATATAAACTCCAGAAAGTGTAACGATGCATGAGCTTCGCCGAATCATATTATTTCAGCACATTGAGCTATATTTATAGCCCCAGGTCACGCCTGCTTTGGGGCCACCAAGGGCCTCTCTCGATAGGCTGCTGCAGTTGCCGCAGGACAGCCAATAGGCACGTGAGCCACCTTGCCCATGCCTGCATGCTGCCGCAACACGTTTTACATGAATTCAAAATTAAGGATAATTTTTGGCTTCAATATCTTGTGGAAGATTACGCAATACAAGAGAACCTCTCATAAGAGAACCATTTATGCACAAGTAGTTCCAATCGGTTAAATTACCATTGCACTGCTTTTATTGAAGCACAGCCACATCACAGAGATATATGAAATAGCACTGAGTGCACACAGAAACATTCAGGAGCACAGAAACTTGGTATCAGCATAGCACAGCAACTTTTATATCGTATCTGCTGAATCGCTATTTTATATTACTCAGCAAGGAGGTGGTAATGATGATGCTTTTGATTTAATTAAGCTCACAGCTTCATTGTTTGTAGAGCGAGATGCTACAAAGACAAAGTAATTCACACAAGCATCTCTCATCTAAGCATGCAGACTGTTAGATCTAATGAGTCGTATAGGCTAGCTAGCTGACGTAAATAACCATAATTTTAACCCTTCCAGTCAAATTTAGAGCTGCAAACATCAACGAAAGCTTTAACTTGTCAATGCTGGCAAATGCCCATGGTATTAAGTGGGATAATCCATGGCTAGCTGTGCATTAAACATTCAGAATGCACTCTGTAGAGGCATTCAAAATGTAAATTTTGCTCCACTTATGCATTAAAGTTTAATGCACAGTTAGCTGTGGAATATTATTTACATAGTAAGCATGGCAATTTGTCAGCAGTTATGGTTACCATGTAATTTGTGTAATCTAACATCATTGCTTGTTAATGTTAGTTCACAGTGTATTAACTAATGTTAACACAATTTTAATAAAGTATAGTAAATGTTGAAATTAACATTAACTCAGATGAATAAATGCTGTAAGTCAAGTTCAATATTGGTTCATGTTAACTAATATAGTTAACTAATGTTAACTAAAGAACCTTATTGTAAAGTGTTACCTTACTACCTGTACTTTTGTTATTTTTCCATTGCCAGCTTGTCTTTATGAACTTCACTATAAAAAACAGATGAGATGGCTGAGATTACTATTATAGCAATGTGATTTATATTCTGTGTAATATATGGCCCATAGAATTCAAAAGAGAGTGTTTATAGAGAAATGAAAGAAAATTACAAGTTTGAGGATATATCAGGAATGTCAGGAAGCCAGGATTATTTTGAGAAAATGTACATACATGATATCATGATATCTTTTTTCTCTGTGTGCACACATTGAGAGTCTGCATATGCAGGTCTTGTAATATCTGCAATGTGGTGATTTCACTGCAGCCAAGCTCAATGTCTCCTAGTCACCAACACAAGAAAAGAGATGGATAAAGGGAAATAATGAGAGAGAAATAGATAGAAAGGGGGTTGTGACAAGATGTAATAGATAGAACAGCCACAAATTAATATGCACAGGTGGACTCCTGGATCTAAGCCAAAAGTAATGAAAGACACACCACTCAAAATGTTCAAAACACCATCCATTACTGTAACTAGAATGATGCAGCAATTTTCTTCAAAATTCCCCACACAATACTCAATGCCCCTTTGGTATAAATTATAGATTTTTGTGAGGATGAATAGACTGATAGTAGTTTAGTAATTAGGAAAGCCAAGACTGTGAAAGTACATTGAACTAAATTGCTCTGTACATACGGAAAAAAAAATGGATAAAATAAACGGAAATAAAATGGATCATGCATAAATACAAAAGTCAATTTTCCTTAAAGGTGCAATGTGTAACAAAGTTGAGTATCTATTAACAGAAATGCAATATGACATCCATAACTATGTTTTCAGTGGTGTATAAAGAACTTACTTAATTAACCGTAATGTTTTTATTACCTTAGAATGAGACATTAATAGCTCCATAACCGCGGGAATCCCCTTCTATGAAGGTCGCCATGTTGTGACGTCATATTCCTACCGTAGCCGAACGCGAACAAACAGCGCTACAGAACGCGTTTCATCACTACCTTGAAAGAGAAGTAGCAGAAAGCTGGAAGCTAGCCTTACACTCCGTGAGTAGTGACTTTTCCCTTGTGAGTGGTGTAAAATATGTAGTTGGGATTGTTTCATGTAACTTAGTTCTCCCTCGCTGTGTTATGGGTTTGTTATGTTGGGGATAGATGTGCTGTTACGTTCGTGAGACAGCTGATGATTAGTATTCATGTCATTGACCGTAAAACAGTACGTTACAGGAATCACTAACCCGTCGATAGAGACTTTTACTAAAGTCTTTTATCACTAAAGTCGATCGCGAAGATTTTTCAAAATCAGAGAAAAAAAAGCCTATTGTGTGTAGTAAATAGTATCTATGGGATGCGGAGATGACATGATTGTAACAGCGCGCGCAGTTCCGACCTTTGGACTCATGCGGACGAGTCCCAGCTCAGCCACAGTAACAGCTCATATTAGCCAGCTAAACTATTACTACCCTGTTAGAAAAAATATATAGCTGCTCCCTCGCTGTATTATGGGTTTGCTACAGTATGTGGGGATAAATGTGCTGCTGGTTACGTTTGTGAGACAATCAGCTGATTAATATTATTTTATTAAATTATATATTAAAACCCTTGATCCTCACCTGACTATGGCTTTGTAAACAGTATTCATGATGTGGTTTATAATGGACTGTGGTACAGAAACAGTGACAATGTTACACACTCTTGGCTTACTCTGGCTATTCTCTGCTGTCTCAGCCGACGAGATGTTTGTCCCGTTTTAGCAACCGTAGCTTCTTCGAAAGGGAGGAGTGAGCAGTGGGCTGAGCCCTTAGTGCAAACCTGGTGCAAACTCGCAACCGAACCACTAGATGTCGCTAAAAATCACACATTGCTCCTTTAACTAATGCATGATAGCCTTGAGTAATGCCTGAAACTATTGTGACAGAAAAGATTAATTCTTATCAATCATATCAACTTGATCTTTAAACTTGATCCTTAAAATTCACAACAGCTAAATAATGTGGTAAGCAAATATCAAAGGACCATATATATCCAGAATCTGTTTAAACATTTATAACACCACAAATGTATAATTTGAACAAATTTGACAATAACATTTTTTTATTATTATTAATTTAGCTGATGCTTTTATCCAAAGCAACTTACAATTGCTATGCCAGAGGTCGGAAGCCTCTTAAGCGTCTTGCTCAGGGACACATTGGTGTATCATGGATTCGAACCCGGGTCTCTCACACCAAAGGCAAGAGTCTTATCCACTGCACCATCACCACCCATTTATCTGTTGTCTTAATATTCTTTCCAATATTTGCTTAAAATACTAATCTATAAGAAATATATTGCATGAGTTATATTAACTACTGATGGTGGCTTTTATTCCAGTCTGAAAGCATAAATCAGCATAATAAATCAAATAGGGGTTTGAATGACTTGAGGATTAGTAAATGATGACAGAAATAGCATGTGTGAATTGTGAATGGTCAAAGTGATCAGGTTTAAATCAAATGTGGAATATGAAACTGTGCAATTTCACTTGTTATACTATGATAGCAAACATAAAAAGACTCAAGAGATGCATGCAGAAAGTTCACATTTCAACTGGCAACACCGCATCATATTTGCACTAAATTACCACTGCACCACTGTGCCTGCTGGAAAGCAGCCATTATCTTACTCACCGAGAGATATTCAGTGTTTAGCATGAGTCAGCAGGCTCTGAAAATCTAGAAATATTCAATAAATAAATATAATTTTAGAAAGGATGCATTAAACTGATCAAAAGTGACAGTTAAGACTGTTACATTGTCACAAAAAATATATATTTCAAATAGTTATTTTAAGCTTTCTACTCATCAAATAATCCTGAAAAGAATATCATTACAAAACAATATTAAGCAGCACAACTATTTTCAACCTAGACAAATGTTTACTTAAGCAGCAAATCAGCATATTATGATTTCTGAAGGATCATGGGACACTGAAGACTGGATTAATGCCGAAAATACAGCTGTATACATTTTAAAATATATTATAGTTATCTTAAATTGTAATAATGTTTCACAGTATTATGATCATATAAATGTAACCTCAGTAATACCTCTTTCAATAACTTTAAAAAATGCACTGATCCCAAACTTTTATATTTATAATGGCTTTGACAACATCTGAGATGTAAGCGCATTTGAGATTTTTTATATAAATGTCTTTTGGTCCCTACATCTTTTAATCTTTCTGGCTAAGGAGCAGCAATTTCTTCAGCTGATGACCGCATCCGATCTCTAAGCCCAGTACAAAGGCTGTACCGACAGTCACGACCGGCCACGTGCGATTATGCCTTAAAAGCCATTGACAGAGTATAAGGACAAAGAGAGAGAGTGGGAGCATGAAATAGGGAAGCAGAGCATGCCATACAATGGCCTCAGGGCTCTCCAGATGAGTGCATAAGTGAAGAAAAGGCAGGATAGAAAGAAGGATAGAAAGAAAGAGAGATGCTCATACTTGATTAAACTGATAAAACACATAAGAATGTCAATTGATATCAATTGAACCAGGTTAAACAGAACTACAAGACTGTTTAAATAGCAGTATTGTATCCCACACTTGCTCTAAAAATAACAATTATAAAATGAAGAAGAAACATATTAAAAAAAAAATTAAGAAAAAAAAATGTATTGCCCTTTTGTTGCTTCCTTTTTGTCCAACATATAAAAAAAACTGTCTGGTTACACTAGATATCAATCCCTCACATCTATACGTTCAATGTTGTTGCAAGACTTTGATTTAAAAAGGACATTAAATAAGAAGAAAATATTAAAATAACTTACAATTCCAGTCTCTTTTCCCGTTTTGGGCCCTATCATGCACCAGCGACAAATGATTTGTCTGTTCACACAAGACGCGACGTGACCGCAAGATGCGTCAAAATCAATCAAAACCCACAGCCAATCAGAACAGTGTGTGGGCGGATTCTCGTGGCAAGTGCACAGCACCAGAGCATAATCTTGACAGCTCTCACAAGAAGTAGGGTAGGCTACTTAATCAAATTCACAAATATTACACCATTTAAACATTATTAAAAATACATAGGCTACTGAGTTACTAAAACAATCTTTGTCAAAGAATACACTTGTTTGTTCACAGTTTTGTTTCCATTTGGTTAATTTCAATATCTGAGGTGAATTATCCATTGTAGCTTAAACAACTAAAGCTAGGAGAACTAAATGATATTCAAAGTCACATTGCACGCTTTTAACATTAAATAAAGCACATAAACAGTATCTGAGATCATCATTGCCACACTTTTTGTTGTTCTCGCGGCTGGTTAGGACAAAAACTCTGATTAACATGGAAAATATACCTTCATCGCGCGGTGCGGCATGTGTGGTTACAGTAAGACACGATGTAAAGGCCACCTACCCCAAACAGTTGTGCATAGTGCTGCCAAAACCAAGCTCATAGGTTTGATTCCCAGGGACAGTATGAACTAAAGAAATGTATACCTTGCACGCAATGTGCGTTGGTTTTAATAAAAGCATCTGCCAAATGCATAGTGTCAATGTGTATTTGTTGTTATTCCTGTTATTCTTACCTAGCCAGCCAGAGCTCGAGTCAGGTGCACACATATCCGTCTCTGCGCTAGGGAGAACGAATCCCACCACGAAGACCTCCACACCATCCGACATGAGCGCCAGCCCCAGCGTGAAGAACAGCTGCCACTGAAACCTGCCATGTCCACACTCTTGTATGATGAGCTCGTACTGCTGGGCCAATTCCTCCTCGTCTGCCTGCCTCTCATTCTCCAGCTCTCGCCGGTCCTTCAGGCCATCCGCCAGTGGCTTTCCCAAAGCCACCTGTCCATCCCTGGGCTTTGCATCCGAGGGGATTCCCTGGTACTCCCCTTCATATATCTCATCCTCATCATCATGACCCTCAGTGGCGTCGCTGGATCCCTCTTCATCATTGGCGTGGTGGCCTGTGTAGTTTCCATCTGGCTGGCTGTAGTAGTCATCATCTTCATCCTGGAAGCGTTGGTAGGCGCGACTGTGGGAGTACTCGTTTGAGGCATGGTCCACAACTTTGTTGACTTTCTTAGCGGCTTGTCTTTTGGCCACCTTAGCAATGTCTCTGGCCCCTTTCATGAGGGAAGATGTGTCTTGTTGAACTGTATCATTCATTATTAGATGGTGGAGGGGAAGAGGTCTGCAGTCAGCACAAAATAAGAGATTTTGCCCTTTATGGCTCTCATGAGTCTAGGGGAGAAACACAGGTTCAAAGTTATACTGTGAGTACTAAAGTTTTGGGCTTCATATAGTTTATAATCAAAGTTTGGTAAAGCCATGAGAATGTTCAAGAACTTAGCAAAAACTATAAGGCCTGATCATAGATGGCATTTTATAAATATATCTTGATTTCTGATGGATTATGTGACACCAAAGAATGGAGTAAATGCTGCTGAAAATTTGGCTTGGCCATCACAAGATTAAATTGCTTTTTAAAATATATTGAAATAGAAAACAGTTGTTTTAAATTGCAATAATAGTTCACAATATCACTGTATTTTTATATACAGCCTTGGTGAGCTTTGCACTTCAATGCAAAGGAACAAGCGCGCTGTAATTTGTTGTTGTGTGATGACTCACAAGTTGAGTGTGTGTGCTAAATCTGCACAGATTTGGCTTACACAAACTTCTCCAGCAAAGTGAGTAAACATAATAAGTAACCAGAGATTTTCAACTGTTTGCAATGAACAATACATATAAAAGCAATTGAAATAGCTCAACACAACAAATGTTACAAGTGGTTTCTCCAAATTCAACAGAAAAAGCAACTTTTCTGCAGTCTCAATTTTTTTTCTGAATTGAGAATGAGGAGTCACATGCCTATTTGGGCGGGGTCTGAGCCATTCGGCCATGATGGTAGGTGTTGTAGCGTTATCGGTTACCAGGGTTTTTATCGGTTTTTAACGCAGCAGTTACTTCCAGGCATGGTAAAACAGTGCGGTATTGCGAGAAACTCCTCTACTACCGAGCTAAAAACACACGTAATCAATACTGTTTTGTCGTGGGAATCCTACCATCATGGCGGAAAGGGGCGGGGCATTGTAAAATGACGTCAACTCCTCATTCTCAATAGAATCCCTCACAACAGCACAAACCTGCAAAGCAAGTGTTGTCTCAAGCACACCTGATGCAACTAATCAATGGTTTCATTAGTTGCAGGTGTACTTGAGCTAGAACACATGAAAATATCTGAACTGGCTAGGTTTGTTGAGTGTCACCTTTGACCGCATGTTAGATACATGGCTTAGTCGAAAGAATGGCCCAAAAACTTAAGAGAAGATATCATTGCCCTTTAAAAACAAGGAAAGGGATACAGAATTAGCGAAGGCACTAAATGTTCCTAGAGACACCGTTGGAAGCATAGTTCACAAGTTCAAAGTTAAAGTAACAGTGGTTACACTACCTGGACGGGGCAGAAAAATAAAGCTATCAATGGACTAAACCTGTGCCAAAACTCCAAGACATACACAACTAAAAAGAAAAGTAGGCTACAATTACTCAAAATCATATGAATAATCCACAGCAGTTTGGGATTCTGTTCTGTGGAACTTTTTTGTCCTATGAATCAGCGGTATGGATGAAGAAGAATGAAGCATACTATGCTTCATAAAATAACACTCTGCCTACAGTTAAGCATGGTGGTGGCTCGGTGATGCTCTGGGGCTGCTTTGTATCCTCTGGCACAGGAAACCTGCAATGTGTGGAAGGTAAGATGGATACATTTTTGTGTATCAGGAAATCCCAGGAGAAAATGTCATGCCGTCAGTAAAGAAGCTTCCATCAGTACAATGATCCCAAGCATACCTCATATTCCACCAAGGCTTGGTGGCAGAAGTCGTCCTGGAAGATTCTACATTGGCCATCTATAGCCCCTTTTCCCATACCAAAGCATTTTGAGAGCCGGTTCGGAGCCGGTCCCTGCGCGCAAACCAGTTATTTGTGTTTGACAGCCAAAGAACCGGTTCTCGGCCAGGAGAACTGTTTCCAAGCGGCACCAACTCTTTGCTGGACTAGAACCGTTCTTTTACCACGTCATGCTTACGTCGGGGGCTGGGGCGAGTTTAGATGTGTTCTAAACATCTTTTCTGACCATAATAAAGGATCGCAAAACCAAGAGAAACATTTGCAGAAACACGATGGAGTCCGCCTTTGTAATTGTTATGCTTGAAGTTAACGCAAGCGTTTCTATTTTTGTAATTTTTTTATTGAAGACATTATAAGCAAAGAAGAAAAGTCACAATATAGAACAAATAAATGGAAAGAAAAAAAGACACAATTGGGGTACATAACTTATCAGAAAAAATTACATATCAAACGAAAAGATTAAAAGACTTACATATTTCAATTGTTTTTAAAGCTTTCTTGGTATACGAGTTAGAGATAATCCGAAAGTAATGTATTTGCAAGCGTTTCTAGCTAAGTCAGTGGAAAAACAAACAGGTTCTGAAGCGGTTCGCAAGTTGGACCAACTCCGAACCAACTTTGAACCAGCACCAGTTCCGAACCAGTTCTTTTTTTGGTGGAAAAGGGGTAACAGTCACCTGACTTGAATCTCATGGAAAATCTCTGGTGGGATTTGAAGACGGTGGTTGCAGCATGCAAACCCCAAGAATATTACTGAACTGGAGGCCATTGCACGGAATGGGCAAAGATTCCTCAGAAACACTGCCAAAAGCTGGTGTCTGGTTATACATCTCTTTTACAGCAGGTCATAACAGCAAAAGGCTGTTCTACTAAGTACTAAAGATGCTTGCCATGAAGGGGTTGAATAATTTTGAGACAGCAGACGTCATTAAAAGTTGCTTTTTCAGTTGATTTGGGGGAGATCTCTTGAAACTTTTGTTTTGTTGGGCTACTTCAATTTCTTTTGTTTGATTTGTTCATTGCAAACAGCTGAAAGTCTGTACATTTTTCTTGAAAATTCCCCCCAAAAAAGTAAAATCACATAACAGTTAGTAGCATATAGACCATTTCACAAGATGTAAACAACACTGGTCCAGAAACACTTCCTGTTTCAGTTTGTAACTGTTTTCTTTATTTCACATGTAAAGAAAACATCTTAAAGATGTTTGTTTAACTTTTGATTCAGTTTTAAATGTTCTGTTGGTTGTATTTTATCCCAGCTTTTATGTAGTGTTAAAAAACTGAAACAGGAAGTGCTTCTGGACCAGTGTTGTTTACATCTTGTGAAATGGTCAATAATAGCCTATGGTTTCTGGTGTGCCCTCTGTAGCTTTAATGACAGCAGCACTCAAGCAAAATTTGATGATCATGTTCTCCAACTAAAAACTTTTCCAAAATCAAAGAGGATCTTGTGCTTCACTGGAAGCAAATCTGAACTATTATATCTGTTTACATTTGATTAGTGACCTAAAACAGTGAGAATCAGAAACATTTTGGTTCCAGATTTTCATTGTGGTCTCACAATTTGGGACAAAACATTTCATAGGCTGCAACATAATGTAATATTCGAAAATATGCGTGAACAAAATTGAATAATTTAACTGAACAGTTTTTGTATGACTTATAGACCATTTTGCAAGATGTAAACAACACTGGTCCAGAAGCACTTCCTGTTTCAGTTTTTTAACACTATATAAAAGCTGGGATAAAATACAACCAACAGAACATATAAAACTGAACCAAAAACAAAAATCTTTAAGATGTTTTCTTTACATGTGAAATAAAGAAAACCGTTACATGAAACAGGAAGTGTTTCTGGACCAGTGTTGTTTACATCTTGTGAAATGGTCTATAGTAAAATCCGCACCACACATACGCAGGGCCATAGACATCCCTGAGAATGAATATGTGAGACTTTACAACAGCTAATGGATCAAAAGAGAGCTTGTTACACATTCATTGTGTTTACATGCCGTTGGAAAGCTGAGTGCTCAGGCTGTGGAGTAATCCATTATTGGCCGACTAAATGGATGTGTACCATGTCTGTCTGAGAGGTCTGGCAGCCCAGTTGAACTGCTTGATTTGCCCCTCGGTGAAGAGACAGCACTTCCCACAATCTACCTGCATAATGCTGGGGGAATCTGACAGTACTGCTGCTTACAAATGATGGACAGCAACAAGTCATGAATATCAACAAAATTATAAACGCAACACTTTTGCTTTTGCCTCCATTTTTCATGAGCTGAACTCAAAGATCTAAGACTTTTTCTATGTACACAAAAGGCCTATTTCTCTCACATATTGTTCACAAATCTGTCTAAATCTGTGTTAGTGAGCACGTCTCCTTTGCCGATGCTGATTAGACAGCATGATTATTGCTTAGGACTAATTATCTCGGCAAAGGAAAAGTGCTCACTGACACAGGTTTGGAAAAATGAAAAATAGAAGCAAAAACAAAAGTGATGCATTTATAATTTTGTTAAGTGTATAAATCATGGAAAACAATATTCCAGTTCAAATAAAACTACTATATCTAAATAATTTTTTTTCCAGACGAATGAAGATCTCAATACAAATCTGAAATAATATTGAAAAGCAACATTCTCAAACCTAAGTGCACAGTTTAGGTACAATTAGTCGCAAGTGGACTGAAAATAGACCCTGCACTAGCCTTTGTTGAAATGATGTATGGTGTTTCTGTTCTGTTCTCTATGAGTTCCCTGCATGGTGCATTGGGAGTCAGCGGGTCAAGTTATGCAAGAACATAATAGCATATTTGGCAAGCTGGCATGAATAACAATGATTTTGAGGGGTGAGCTGTAAAATTGCCTGCCTATATGTCAAGATATGGTGAGGTGGAAAAAGTGATACAAGTTAAACATGACATTTCAGCCTAAGAACAAAATCAATTTCAATATTTGATGCAGTGTATTTAGAATTTTTTGTATTTATTGTGTTGCTATATAATTCTCTGAGAAGTGACAACACAAGAAATCCCCAAAATTACCGATTTCAATAACAAATTATATAAAATATAATTTAAAGTTAAAAAGTAAAATCAGTATTTTTTCTGTCAGGATTGACTGACAGACATGAAATGCAGACAAACAGTCATGCAGTGTGAAAAAGCCAGGTTCAATCTTCTAATGGTTTAGAGAGGTCATAATTGCATTATAACAAAAAAGCAAATGACCTTGTCTATAAGAAGGACGCTAGGGCATCTTGTGTTAAGAGATTGCTTCAGATGATATTATGGAGGAGGAAGAACACTGTTGGGGGAGGGTGAATTCGCTGGCTGGAGAAACTATTTTTGATGATATTCTTTTAAAAGTAATATGTCTAGCACTAAACATTTAGGCTATACGAAAAGACACATTTACACTATATCAAAAATGTACCAAAGAAGGCATTTACTGCAGGGTATTTCAATGATTTATGTATGTTAATTATGTCATAATACTCAATTAAAAATCACAGTCTTTGATGATTGTAGACATTTATGTGTTTCATAAGTCATGAGACAAAATATTGTACATGTTTACCTGCCATTAGTTTTGAAAAGGCAACATTTCCGTATTGAAATTAACCAGAGACGAGTACTAGAATGTTCCTAACACAAATACAATATTTCATTAAATTGTCACTTTTTCAAAAGTATGGTTATCACATTGTCATTCACTACCTCTAAAATCACCTGTTCTCAGACCACATTTCATGTAGATCAAATATATAGTAAAGTTAAAGCTGCAGTCTGCTGTTTTTACTCTTTGTCGCCATCTCTGTTCAAAATCTGCAATTGCAGTTATTCGCGGAATTATCAATTTTACGTGAGTTGTGCCTCGGCACGGCACAGCACAGCATGGATGAATCCAATGTTTGAGGAGAGTGTGTGGCTGTCAGTCACCACGCCGGTGTGGATACTGGCATTCAGAATCACAGGTTATTCTTGTTGGAAGTTTGACCAACATAATAATTTTCACCGGAAAATGTCATCTGAACAAGAAACATCCACTTTTGTTCTGACCAACTAAGGGAAAAAAAGCATTGCAGTAAATTGCGGACGATTAAATCTAACAGTCGCTTATCACGTCACGTAAAATCATGCAAATTATACTTTGTTCTCAAATTATTAATGTTCACCATCAGCATTGCGTGACTACATATAATGCCCTTACGACTTATTTTTGCATGAGTTGCAGTCTCATTTTTTCGGTAGCCACTCCAAAATCCGAACAAAGTCTTTTGCATTTTAAAGCAATGCAATTGCATCAAATTGATCAGTTTAATTATCAATTCACCTTTGGCTAAGCCCCGCCCCCCCTTAGTTACAGTTGCTACATTCGTCAAACATCTGCGCTCTGCAGTCTGCATGGCTTATGCTGTAACAGCTCTTCCTGCTGAAATGTTATCAAAGTTTTATAAAGCACTATAAGCAGCAAATAAAGTGTCCGATAGAAGTAGGCAAAAGGGGCTGCAATATGCGTTTGAAGGCTATATACAAGACATACAGGTGAAACACAAGAAACAACAAGGCATCCAAAATTGAGGCAAAAGCATAACGTTACCAGTCACAGTCAAAAAATGAACCACCGCATTTCCTACTAATCGGCTGGGACTAACAATACCAGGGAGCAACACTGTTCATGCAAAGCTGGGTAGGTCTCTATTCACTTCTATAATCGTTATTACAAAGCAAACGGACTACACGAGTATAACGTTGTATTTATTAGCAGCATGTGCTAGCGTATCAACAACCGGTATGAGAACCGAAATCATAACCTAAAACATTATAAAACGGTCTAACTAGTATACACTGTTAGACCTTACCAGGTTTTTTTCAGTAAAATACTGGCAACACTGTTGCCAGTAATTTACTGTAAAAATGCACTAAAACTCAAGTTAACTAAAAAATACAACTTATTAGTTTTAGTGCATTTTTACAACACTGTTGCCAGTAATTTACTGTAAAAATGCATTAAAACTCAAGTTAACTAAAAAATACAACTTATTAGTTTTAGTGCATTTTTACAGTAAATTACTGGCAACAGTGTTGCCAGTATTTTACTGTAAAATCCTGGTGAGGTCTAACAGTGTAACTTCACACTCACAGTAAGGTTAGAAGTAAAAAAAGATGTGCTTGTCGATCTTTGTGGGGTTTAGCTGACTGAGGACATCCACAGTTTCCAAAGACGACACTTGTATCTTGTATCACTTTTTCCACCTCACCATATCTTGACATATAGGCAGGCAATTTTACAGCTCACCCCTCAAAATCATTGTTATTCATGCCAGCTTGCCAAATATGCTATTATGTTCTTGCATAACTTGACCCGCTGACTCCCAATGCACCATGCAGGAAAAAAAACAGAAATATGAATGTATTTGTATAGCTAAATATACAAATTTGATTGGGAAAGTTCTGGGAATATTTATTACAAAACTCGAAAAAATACAATGGCTGCTGAATCTATCATCAATGTGCAGTGTGTATGCTATCAGCACACGATTTTCTGTTTGACTGTGAATCAGGGTCAGCTGAAATCATCTAGTAGTCTCAATTTATTTGTAATTCTACCTGAATGCTAATTTGCAAATAATAATACATCTGACAATGTTGACACAGTAAAGTTATAAGGAAAACACATTTGGAAGAAGCAGGCATCATCTGCACTGTAGTGTATAGTGAATCCCTCTGAACATGTTTAACAGATTATTCTAATAAAATTCTTCTGTACTTAAACGTTAATCTTGAGATTACATTTCCCACATCTCCAGAATCTGTGATCCATCATGGTCTCATAATATGACATATTGACATGCATTGCCATGCACATGAAGAAAAAAAAGTGGGCTCGGATTATGAGGCTTGTCACTCTCAATCACGGCACGACCGGCTGCATCACCACAGGTAATTCAATAAAGCCTTTTCTCAATGGGCAGAGCGATGGGCCAGCAGAACCATGAACAGAACCACTAAAGCAGCAGATTCTAATCTTAACATTGGACATGTGTTTCCCATTCATGCACACTAAATGCAGCAGAGAAAAAAAAGCATTGTTTTGTGAGATGCCAGTATGAAAAAAAAATGAAAAACTAAATAATTGGTTTATCTTTGAATTGGTCAGAGCACATAATGCAGCCTAATGAGGCTAATGCAGCTGAACTTTATGAAGGCAAAGATAACAGACTGGTCAATTGGGCATTGCTGGTGAAGTGCTGCCCGGTTCTCAAGGATACAACCTTGAAACTATTGTAGTGGAATGAGTTTAAAGTGACTGAAATTAAAAGCTGCATTGGTCACTTTTATAGAAAACACTGAACCACAGTTGTTCTAAATCATTTTCTTTTTAAACGTGAACATTTCAGTGGTCATCCATAATTTTAGAGAATCTTCAGTTTCAAGATTTCTCTAGAAAACAGTTATCGCTGTTTAACCCTTTAACTTTCAACCCTGAGAAAAGTTTGTTATTGGACAATTAAAAATTACCCTTTTTTAAATCTAGAAGATATTAAACTAAATTAAAATCAGCCATAAATGACACTGCTCAATGTTTAAGTGTCAATTTGACGCAAAAAAATCAATTTGAAAAAAAAAAGAAAAAAAAAAGAACCAAAATGAATAAACAATAATAAAAAAAATACAAAAATGAAACAGAAATAACTGAAATGTAAAGGTGAAAATACAGTCTGGGTTCAGTCAAAACAAAACCAATTACAACAAATGAATTAAATAAATAAATATGGCCTATAGATAAAAGATTATTAATAAACTTAGATTTTTCATAAAATGGACCTAAACATAGGCTATTTGTTTCATGTTTTCATTACAAAAAACTGAAACGATTCAAATTATGTTACTAATCTTGGGTGTCATACATTTTTGTATTATTTGTCTCTCCTCAGTATCTGTCTCTGTGTCTCTGCAGTGCTCGTATCGCCCGCGGCGCGCACTGCGCTCTATTCCAGCCACCGATCAGTCGCTTTCGCTCATGTCAACACTGACTCTAGAGCAGCGCTCATCACCGGACCGGACACCCCCTCTAATAGTTCAATAAATGACTCAACATCAGTTATTAGAAATTAGTGTTTCAATTAATCTCCTTTTATTAAATCACTTTTAGTTTGGGTTTCTGTATGTCCGAATAGCTAAACTTTGGTTGGGGGGGGACACTGAACTGTCTGTCCATCATGCGGATTTCACAGTCTTTTAGCCTAACTGACAAGTACTAATAAGACTATACGTGCACGATTTGGATTCTTTCATTTCTTATTTCAACCGTAATGGAGCAAAATGGATTGTTTTTAAAATGAATTAAGTCTTAAAAGATTTGACTTACCCTTTAAGGAGCTGAGCAGATGAGATGTCGATGTTGGTTCTCCATTACGAGACTGCCGCCGCTGCTATTGAATAAATATCAATGGATCCTTAAGACATCCGGCAACTAAAGCAATGCTGACGGTGTTTAGCGCTGCAGCTCTGTCTCTGTCTGCAGCTACTTCGGGGGGAGAGAGAGAGAGACCTGATAACGAATCACCGCGGTATGACGTATAAAGAAAACCCCTACAAGAGATTAATAACGTCCTGTTGAAAACATATTTGCCAGATTTGAGAACTATAGCGTGCTAGGCACTCTCTCTCTCATCATATTTTGCTAATTAAGAAAGTTTTCCATAAAAAAAATAATAATGGGGCTTTTACTGATTTAAATTAAGGACACAGCCTGCAGTCTTTAAAAGCTGTTTATATCCTGCTTTATTTGTCCCAAAAGAAAATGGATATAATGCATGTGATCTCTTATCATTATTGCTCATTCGTCTATTTCATGTTCACTAAACATGACTTGAACAACTGCCAAAATATGATTTCTTTAAGATTACATAGTGGACCTGAGCTAACATGAACTATAATGTATTTTTATTAACTGCTAACACATAGTAATGTATTGCTCTTACAGTATATGTTAACAAATTCATATTGCAAGTAAAAGTGTTAAAGTGTTACCCATATTTTATTTAGTTTATTTTACGATTAAATCACATGGTCGAAATTGTATGCATTAAAATAAAGGGAATGTGTTTACTGTGATAAACACTTGTACACATTCATTACCTCAGGCTTTTTCATTAGCCACCCTTGTACATTCTGGAAGAGTTAAAAGATAGTATGTCTGATTGACAGCTGTAAACCAAATGACACATTATTATAATGCTACATAAAGGTAGAGCTTTGTTTCAATCAGACTTCAAGAACACAAGCTTTTCAAATGGAGGACTATTTTGTTCACAACAGCGTATCAGATTATGGGTACTATAACTAATTTATGACATATTTGAGTGCATCAAATGCATTATATTATTCTTTTGTTTGTTTTACTAAGCCAGCGAATCAATGTCCTCTGATTTCTTCTGTTGTGTGACCTTCTGCTTCTGTTTTTCATTTATGACTGAGCCAAAGAGGATGATACACTCATTTATAGCATGAATGACTGAAAGCCAAGGAGCACTTAACTTAATGAGTCACTGCGCAATTTGTAGGTCCTGCATTAGATCAGTGTGTCCTCAGTTGAGACTTCATCAGTGCAATCTCAGCCAGTTAAATCTTTAAGAGTAATAATATTGAATCAAAAACTAAGAAAATACAGCTTGACATAAGATTATTTACATCAAGTCAATCACATATAATATGACACAGAACCATACCAAATAGACTGGTTTCAAGCACATGAGTCAGCATATACCAACTTAATATTCTTGTGTATAACTGTTCTCATGTTATTATGGCAATGTTTTCATTGGATTTCTACCAAGAAAAGCATAATATTCAGATTCAGTGTCTCACAAAATTATATCATCATAAGACATTTACTCATCCTCAAGTTGTTCTAAACCTGTATGAATTTCTTTCTTTTGCTGAACACAAAGGAAGACATTTTGAAGAAGTATGGGTAACCAAACATTTGATGGCCCCCACTGACTTCCACAGTTTGGAAAAAAAGGCTAGCAATAGCAAGCTCCCACCCTTCCGAGCACCTTCCATAGCCATGCCCCCTACAAAAATATATGAGCGCGCACAGAGTCTACAAGTGCCACAAGAGACGCATAACCTCATGTCTCAAAGCAGGGCTTGACATTCCCCCAACCTGCCAAATGCGGGTGGATTTCAGCAGTGGCGTGTAATTCAGTCACTCCTATACTAGCCACTTTGGCGGCTTGAATTTTGTAGGCGCACAATCTCACCCTCCCCTCACTCACTCGTTTCATTTACTCTGGATGAATATTGTTTGTTACAGGGCTTGAATTCAACGTGTAATTGACCGTTTGGGATGAGAATGCAATTTTGTGCTCACACCCAAAGTGTGCGACACACATAAAGCCCCCTCTCAGTTCTAACTTGAGTTATTTTTCGGTGCTTAGGTATTGTGTTTAAACACTCAAATACACACAAAATAATGTCAAAATGCCGGTCTTGGCGAGTATTCACAGTCAGTTAGCCTTTAAGTGAACATAAACAATTGAGACAGATAATGCATGTTTACCGAGCCTGATCTCATGAAAGTTCATATCTATTGCACGAATGTCATTTCTCTTGCCATTTATACCAGCCCATTCTCACCCCCAAGGCGTCACCTAACTGACGCCTTGGGAAGCATTTGACCATGCTTTAATATCTGACGCTTTAGGCGCCCTTTAGCGTCACTTACATGACGCGATCCTACGGCGTCATCTAACTGACGCGATCCTACGGCGTCATCTAACTGACGCTAAAGGAAAGCGTCAGTTAGAGGACGCGGTTAGGTTTAGGTGTGGGGTGGGGGTAGGGTACACGCGATCCTAGGGCGTCATCTAACTGACGCTAAAGGGCGCCTAAAGCGTCAGATATTGAAGCATGGTCAAAGGTGACGCCTTGGGGTGAGAATGCGTTGTTTATTCGCCAAAACTAGTTTAGTTTTTTAGTTTTTGCGTGTATATGGTACGCGTTTTTCACATATATGATACGCACTTTTTGGTGTATAATAAGTACGAACTCCCCACCCCCCTTCCCCCTAAACCTACCCAGGGGGTTTTCAGTGCGTAGCATATGCACGGAAAAAAACATTTTTGGCGTATAAATGCCACGAAAAATGACAATCGTGATGTAGATACGCACTTTCACGAGACTGTGTTGGTTTACCAAAATCTAACTATAGCCAGAGAATGTCTAATTGAAGAGAA
This sequence comes from Pimephales promelas, assembly GCF_016745375.1. Next base: position 242,207 of record NW_024121577.1, on the reverse strand, counting down.
TTGGCACTGCCTGGTTACTTCTGGGTTCTGGACTGGCTGCAGTAACGCGTCTCTGTCCATGCGAGGGCGCTCGCAGTCGAGTGCAGAATGAATGGGAGTCAATGGGGTTTCACCCCCAGAAATCCACTTTTCTCAGGATGTAATTTTTTGTCAAGTAATTTGAAAGTTGCATTCAAAACGGGGAGGGCTAAGAAAATACACTCAGCTGAAAATTGCATTTTTAAGTTCACTTATCTGATCCAAAAATCCGTTCAAAACTGTGATGACGTCACACAATAGCAGAATGCTAGCATGTTCCGGCCAACAACAGCCTAACCTGTAAGAAATCAAAAGGACATAAGTACTCGTTCATTCGACTTTTGGCCTATAATCTATATTGAACTTGCGGAATCAACAATAAAATCTATTTTGATTTAACAACAAGCAGGTGAAAGAGACACATTTAGCCGTTTAGCCCCATAGACTCCCATTCATTCTGCACTCGCCCGCGATCACCTCCAGTGGAATTCTAATGGAACTGCAACCAAGGTGATGCACAATGGGGCTAATAGGAAGTGCCAAGGCTCTCCGTTAGAGAGCCTTTGTCCTGTTGTGTTAGTTTAGCAAAATAATCTGCTGAAGTATATTTCGAATATATTCATACGTGCCTAACTATGGTTGCTCAGTCAACTTGCTTCCAAATGTTCACGGACTCGTTTTGACCGCTTCAATATGGCAGACGGTTTATGTAGCCTATGGCCCTGTCCAACGCATTCTCATCCTTTCATATAGAACGCTATATGACAAAACGGCGCTATACTACGCACATGGCACCCGTTATCGTTAATATAACACGCGCTGTGAGGGCTAAGTTTAGGTGTGGGGTAGGGTGTGCGTGTCATATTCACGCTAAAGGATTTATAACGACTTGGGTTCGCGTGTTATATTAACGATAAAGGGCGCCATGTGCGTAGTACTGCAGCGTTTTTGCATATAGCGTTCTATATGACGTTAAAGGATGAGAACGGGCTGCCCTGTCGCAATTTGCACAATTCATTTGCACACTCTTGTCTTTGTAGACTTAAAATGGCTTCCCCGTGTGCATGTCCGTTAAGTCCATGATACAGTAGGGTCATTGTAAGTTTCAGAAGGTTGCTTGCCCCTTTTGGTCGATATGAGCCCTAGATGCTCACTTTTGCAGAGCTTGCATTGAAGCAAGCTCTGCAGCAGACTCCTTCCCGACTGTCTTGCATCACGAAAGTGCAGACTCGTACAAAATAATATGCAAGTACGGTGCCATTTGGGACAGGGCCTTGGCCCATTGAACTGGGCGCTGAGGCATCTATGACGTAAACAGCTCTGGGTAGAACGTTGTGGGTTGCGTTCATTTTTTGGTCATGAGATTTCCACAGATGGGCTACATGTTTTAATATTTAGATCACTTCTATGATTGATTGCTATCAGGATGTGAAGAGAGTTTCAACCTAACCTACCCAACTTATAATAAAGAAGCTCGACCACAAAAGACTCATCATAACAATAATAAAAACTAAACTGGGTTGTGTCATAATCACAGTAGTCATTAGATTGGCCCCAAATTGAATTATAACCATTTAGCTAAAACACCAGATTTATGTTTGCTCTTATAGACCTTATGCGCCAGAGAAACGAGGTCACAGCCATCTTTAGAATTGTCTTTGTATTTTTGCGGTCGCTCTACTATATTTCAATGGGATTGCTGTCCAGGAGTAGACCTAATTAGCTTTTGAAGTGGATTTACTTCATCTAAAGTTAAAGGTCCTCTAAGCGATGTCAGGTGACGTGACTTCTTGTTGACGTTTAATGTATTTTCAAACAAAACGGAGGCTAGATAGACCCTCCCTCCTCCTCATCTGCACTGACCCCCCAAACCCCACCCCCAGGGCCTTCTTGTCAGTTATTGGCCGGAACAGTTTGTTATGTTTCGTAGAGCGGGTTGCCGCAGTTTGTTTTTGTTGCCATTTGTGGAACCTGGGTTGTCTGCAAAGACTGCATTTTTTTACAGTGTGTTTAGGGGACAGGTGTGACATAGTGAGGAGATGTTTGCTGTATGTGATAAAAAATGTTTGGGCGTAAAAAACGTATGACATCGCTTAGAGCACCCGAACGTTATCGTTAGGAATGCAATCTTTAAAACGTTATCGATAGGAATGCAATGTTTGTCTTAACAAATGACAGTAGACTGGGAAGATTTTAAAATGAGCCGTTCATTAATTAATAAGCAAGATATGAAAATACAGACCGGAAGACGGAAGACAAAAGACAACGAGCACAAAAGACAAAGGGGCGGGGCTACTACATACATAAATCTGTACTATAGCAAATGAATAAAAAAAAATGCTGAATAAGAATTCGCACACTATTGCTTCATACAAGAAATAATCCTTGAATTTAAAACAGAAATTAAGAACTTTAAAATAAATCCCAATTCACAACCTTGAGCAATTTTGAGCAATACCTCAAAGGCATTTTCCATTGCTGTAGTGCTTCAGAGTAGAGCAGCTTTATGACAGATGTTGCTGCCTTTGAAGGATTCCCTGCATAATAATAGGGGAGTTCTGCATATGCTCTGCATATCTGATCACAAATATCCAAACTGGTCAAAGTGCAAACTAGCACATGCATTATATGCATTGTTTTCTTTGTTACCAAATGTCCCCACATTGTTCCACAGATTTTGGGTGTTTCCTCATGAAGAAAACAACCTTATATCAAACAGAAATATGTTTTTTTCTGTTCTGTGATGTGTCCCAATTAGATGTGGCACATTATTAATTTCAGATACATTTGATTCATGTTATGCTCATTCATGGAGGAAAAAGAATCTGTCCATCTAAGATCAAACTCTGCCAAGACAGATAATAGACTTCTTTGTACAACATAATGATCTTGAGGTCAATAAATCATTGAAACTGCTAACAGAAAAAGCTTTTTGCTACTCGATTAACCTGCGATTGTAACTCGACTTCTGTCCTTTGTCAACAGTTTCTGCATCCTGAAGCCCGAAAATACCACTACAGAAACACCACAGGGGAGAAAGTTCATTTAATGGCTCGAGACTATTGTCCTGGAACAAATTGAAACAGGTTGTGGGCAAAGAATGTGGGCTGACTTTCAAGTGAGGAAAACACAAACGTTTCATACTAAGATTCAGAAGCTATATTTGAGATCACGCTACACATTTTATCAAAGTGCTCCAATAGAGCAACAATTTACACAAATGAGCCTAACTCTAAATAACTCCTGGTGCGTGTGTCCCTGTGTTACTCAATGCTGTAAGCTAGGCTACCTATGGGGTCGGTGCCAATGTCCTATGCAATTCATAAAACAAAAGCTAGCCACTTTAGTAAATTATATTCTAGTTCCTTTCAACTCTCAAAGCAAATATCAGAACTAAGATGATTTTTTATGGCAAAGGCATTATTCTTTAAGCAAGGGCTTCAGAACATCAGTAATTGGGTACATATAGGTCTATATTGTGTGTTTTTTTTTTTTTTTGTGTGTGTGAAATGTAGGCCTAGTGTATTAGCTACATGTCTAAAATAGCCTACCTTTTGAAATCAAAAAAGCCTTGAAGTTATTGTAGTCATCAGAGAGTAAGTAAGTATCCACTCAGAAGGCTCTTCTGGTGGCCGAATTATGAAGCACTCTAACACAAAATACCTGCAGGGTATAGGATGAAACAGTGCAGTGCTTTCATTCATGAAGGTCATTGTGTTATAAGGTCTGATTTATTCATTCAATTCATGAGCTTTAGTTGCCGTTATTATTCTTGATGCTTTAATGTTATGAATGTATGTTACATAGGCTAAGCCATCTATTTGAACTTATATTCCTTTGATATTCTCTGATTTCTTTTATTTATTTAAAAGTTGGTGACTAAATTAGAAGGGTCAAAAAGTCTGAGATCACATTGCAAATCTGTAATCCTAAAAACTTATAAATAATCAGAAATTTAATGGATTAAAACAAAATAATACAATTAAATAAACTGAATGAAAAAATATTTATGAACACTATTCTAAGTTATAAGTGATATTTAAAAATGGCAATTTTAACCTTTAAAGAAAAGAGAATGAACACCAAAAAATGATTTTTTTTTTTTTTTTTTTTTTACTGCACTGTTTTGCCGTTTGGTACATGTCAACAGAGTGGATACCTACCGACGCTTCCGCGTATCTGTTACCACGGAAACATTCTACCCAATCACAATAACCAATGTAGACGTGCCAGATTTTCAACCAATCACATAGACTTTAACTCCAGCGGCTAGCAGTTTGAAACGGGGCTTTTAACAGTAGAGTGGGCACTTGCAGATTGAAAGCATTAATTGTGTAAACAGAGGAACAAATACCTTTAAAACTCTAGCTAAGAAGGTAATGATCGTAGAGTTTCATCTCTTTACCGCACCCGACTTGATGATGCTTTGTAGATTTAGCCTAGGAACTCAGGAAGAGGCTAACACTTAACGTTATATGAAGGTTTAGCAGGAACTTAGTTGCATTTTTGCTTTAGCTCAGGGACTGGTGGTTTATATCTCCTGCGACTGTACAATATAATATAAGAACATTATAATGAACATTAGCAAACATTGCTAAGTTAACCGTTTTCTTACATAACTTAGTGATAAATCTCTGCTGCTCAAATAAACAAAAACGTTGCAAAGTTCGTTTGTCCTTCGTTATATAAGTACATGATTATTACCGGTAGTGTTTTGCATGGTAAATATTAATTATTAGCTGATAGATTTAAATCGTTTTTTAACAATGATAACTTGGTAGAATTAGACAGGTTTGAAGTAACTTAGCAATAAAGTAAACAGGATTCGACTCTTTTGGTAAATTTTTTAGTTAAATTAGTCATCTAAACATTGTCATATATCACAAGTCCTCGTTTATTCTGTATTTCAGATGTCATCAGATGAAGGGGAGCGCAATAGTCCAGATTTACCAAGAGATTCAGACAGAGGCAGCTCAGTTTCCTCTGTGCTTCAGGTGAGTTATTATATCCACCATTGCAAAAGTCACTGATTTTCTGTCCTGTCCATTTAAAGGACACTTTGGTGTGGTTCCTTCTCTTTCAAATTTTCAGGATGAATACGAAGAACTTCTTCGCTATGCTGTTGTCACTCCTAAATATGAACCGAGTCTCCCATCACAGCTCAACTTGAGTACAACTCAACTCTCCAGTTCACAACATACTATTAAAAGAGACACACCAGCTCAACCTTCTGCAGGTACACTCCTCCTTACTGAATGGACTCAAAATGTTACGCATGGTTAGGAGGAGATAATAATGCTAGATCATTCCAAATTGCAGACACTAATATTGTACCAAAAAAAAAAAAAAAAAAAATTGGTTGAAAGGTTTATTGGTGTAAGGCGGTAATTCTCGACCAGGGCCTCTATGGAAGGGGTGTCCAAACCTGCTCCCAGAGGGGCACTGCTTCAACACACCTGCCTGGACGTTTGTAGTCTGCCTAATAAGATCTTGATTAGCTGTTCAGGTGTGTTTAATTGGGGTTAGAGTTAAACTCTGGAGGACAGTGACCTTCCAGGAACAGGATTGGACACCCCTGCACAAGGGGATCTCAACACACTTCCAAAATGACCACAGGATAGCTTAAATTTCTCAAACTCGGTCCTGGCGGTCCTGGCTTAAAATCAGGGCTCTCCCCAATTAAACACACCTGAACCAGCCAATCAGTGTCTTAATGGGGCCTGCTTAAAATTATTTAAAATAAGAGAAAACAAGGTTTATACAATCTAGACAGCTACAAATAATTTTACTTAATTTAATTTGCTTCATTAACAACTGCCATTTTTATTTTAAAATCAGGGTTCTGGATACAAACTGGATACTGAATGTGAGAATTGTAAAAGTGTGATTTCTAGAAATGGGAAAGTTTTTTTTTTTTAATGAAAAATATAATTTATATATCAAATGTAAATATAACTGCAAATATTTAGTTGTGTAGAAATGGCTATTTATAAGGAAAAAAATTGAATTGCAATGCAAGTTATTTGGTAATAAACATAGTATCAGTCATAGTATAAGTATCAAGAGTATTTTTTTTTAAATATTAAAAATATTGTCTTAAATATTGTCTTGGAGTCAAAAAGATTGAGAGAGGTGGTTTCCTTTGTTTTATTTCAGATAATGAAGGGCATCCAAACAATGGGTCTACACCAACTCCTCCATTAGAACAATCCAGACCGCCAAGTAGAACATCTGAGGGTAACATTAGTCTTCTTTCTTTCTTTCTTTCTTTCTTTCTTTCTTTCTTTCTTTCTTTCTTTCTTTCTTTCTTTCTTTCTTTCTTTCTTTCTTTCTTTCTTTCTTTCTTTCTTTCTTTCTTTCTTTCTTTCTTTCTTTCTTTCTTTCTTTCTTTCTTTCTTTCTTTCTTTCTTTCTTTCTTTCTTTCTTTCTTTCTTTCTTTCTTTCTTTTCTAAGCATCAGCACATGACGCCTGATGATCTGCTGCGAATGTACTGCAAATGTTCTCAAGACAGGCGAGCAGAAATAAGAGATCCATTCTCTCTGCTAGCCGTGTGTCAGTAATGCTTGCCCTGAAAGTACACTTAAGTGTTGGAACTATCTGATATAATATATTGCTTTTACTTCAGGTGAGTGCATGGCAGCCAGGTCTGTGTCATCTGAGGAAAGATCAAACATATCAGGACAAAGCAGTCCTGACGCTCTGATCACCGTCATGACAGAGATGTTCATTTCAGATGAGAATCTGAACAGGATGGAGAACATTTTGGACACCTGGAGCACAAACCTTAAGGTTTGTCTTGCAATTGTATGTTTTGCACCATTTTGCTGCACACCGTAATGCATTATAGGAACTGTTTCTTGGTCTGTCTGTGTGCAGAGTAATGTGATGATGGAGCTGAGGAAGTGGAAACTGGCTTTTGTGGAGCAGCACAGACTGGAGCTTAAGAAGGAGAGGGAGAAACATGCAGCACATGTGGCTGCTGTAAATGCTGAGATGGATGGTCTCAAAGACCTAATCAACACTTACCAGCTCTCTAACCAGAGGAAAGATGAGGTGTGCACAGATATTGAGACAAAAGGCCCATTCACACCAATGACGATAACTATAAAGGTTAAGATATCGTTCTAAATGCAAAAGGATAACAAAGTCCACACCACTACTATGACCATGGCACAGAGAAACGATATTGTTGGAATCGCACTCAATTTTATCCAGCTGATGAACGATAACATTGACAGCCAATCATAAAACTTCCTGCTTTAAAGAGCTAGACATTTTAAGCGGCAGATGACTAAACTGCAGCATGCGCTTAGAATAAACAGAACAACATCGTCCACTGGTGTGGACTAAGCTGCAACCTTCTACCTTCTCTCTTGAATCCAAGACGGAAGTGACTTAAATTGCAGTTCATCAACTGGGCGTTAGAGACAGGCTACAAAAGAGAATCAATCCTATAGACCTGTGAGGGGGGTGAATATATATATATATATATATTTTTTTTTTTAGAACTTATCCATTTGAAATTATATTAAGCCTTAAAGTTCAGCATAATTAATGGTGTGGCCACTTGAGTGACAGTTGGATTGCCGCTGCGGTCACTACTAGCCGTTTGTCTGCTGTCTGTTAGCCATCAGTCACCTCAGATAATCCTACCTTTTTGCCCATTTTCGTTTATCCGAGAGTGACGCGCTGCCAAGATGGCAACAGCTGGCTCTGCCCACTTTGAGCTTCAAAAATGCTCTTCAGAAACCTGCAGGTGATGTCATGGACACTACATCTATATTTTACAGTCTATGGTGTGGACTGGTGTGGTTAGTGTTATAGTTCTCATTATTGGTGTGAACATGCTTTAAGTCAGAGATGTTATTTATTGAAACTAATTGGCTGGTCCTGCAGTATTAGGCTAGTTAACATTTTGAGATATTAGTATTGAATATAATAAGATACCGGTGCAAAGTTTTGGGAAATAGTATATAAACCGCAACACAGAATTTGTCATTCAAAACACAAACACATGTGACTCTGACTCACAATTTTCAACAGGCTGTAAGTCTCTGTTTTCCAGTCTGTCATATCCTGCTTGGCCTTTGCCTTCTGCAGGTGATAGTGAATCTGAGCAGGGCGGTTGACAGGCAGAGGGAGAAGTTGGAGCTGATGAGGAGTTTCACCCAGTGGAGACTGCAGCAGTGTTCTGCCAGAGAGGAGGTGAGACGGCCGGGGCAGATCTGACTGACTGCACACACACACACACACACACAGGGCAGGGTGTTTTCAGACAATGCTGTTTACTCATGTCAGATTGAGATTTAGTACAGGACAGTTCACTCCAAAATGTAAATTCTGTCAGCAATTTACTCACCCTCATGTTGTTTCAAACCCATAAGACTGGTTAATCTTCAAAACGCATATTAAGATAATTTTAATGTCCCTTCATTAAAAGTCCAGGTTACCAAAAATTACAAGATCCAAGGCATCCTAATATGAATCTATGAATTGAGTGGTTTAATTCAAGTATTGTGAAGAGATATGGTTGCTTTATAGGTTTAGGTCTTATGGATCTGAAACAACATGAGGGAGAGTAAATTATAACAGAATTAGTTATTTTTGTGTGAACTGTCCCTTTAAAGATGTAAGGAAGCCAAAACAACAGCAGTGATGTTTTTACAACCTTTTGTGAACATGACTTCTTTCAAAAACAAGCCTTATTTCAATCTTATGAATCTGATCAAATGCATGTCTCTGTGTTTTAGGCACAGGGGGGCAGACTGGCCGAGCAGCACTATCATTTGCAGCTCAAGAGGAAGGTGTGGGCAGGCTGGCAATCGCTCATCCAGAACAGGTGGCGGGAGCGTGTGGAGAGAGCATGTTGTGCCAGAGCAGAGGACGTCTGCATGCAGCTCTCCACAAACTATGAGGCCAAGATGGCACAGGTTCGTGAAACCCTTGTGAAAATTTTAGTGATAGGTCTTTTATCTTAGGTGTTAGTGATTCCATGTTTAGTAAGTTACTGGATGTGGACATAACATGAAATGATGACATAAATCTTGTTTGTCAGCATGTAGATGAGCTCCAGAAAGCTCAAGCTGAGATCCACAGGCTGCGCACGGAGCGAGAGCTCTACGAGGACTCTATGAAGAAAGCTTTCATGCGTGGGGTCTGTGCACTCAACATCGAGGCTCTTAGTATGTTTAACACTGGAGAAGCGGGTAGACTGGACCGTGGTAAGACAATAGAGTGATTTAGTCCAATTAAGGTGGGGATGATTACATTTATGAAGGCATGATATAGCAGTTTAATATGATTGATTTTTACATAAATGAAGTGCGACAGAGTTATGACGGATACTCCACTATACAAAAACATTTTGAATGGAAAAAAAAAAAATCCTATTTTCAGCCTTTATTTTTGTGTGTAGATGTTCCACCTCCTGGGGACGAGCCAAGCACCAGCTCAATGGCTAATCACCCTCCACGTACAGTCTCGTCTGCACGGCTTAGTCCAATTGTCATGGAGAGTCCAATACAGCCGGGCCCCTCCCACAGCAATACAGACAATGTAGAGGCGGTAAGACATGCAACTTTCGATTCTAAACATTTTCGATTCTAAATGATTTGTTGAAACCAGTAAACATGTTTTGTACACTGCTGTCAAAGTGATTTGCATTTGTATAGGATTCTCTTCATTTCAACATCAAGTTTGGAGCATCAGTCAAATTATATATATATATATATATATATTTGTGTGTGTGTCTGTGTGTGTGTGTGTGTGTTTTATGACAATTGACATTTATTCAGACTAATTTCAGCCTATGAAATCAAACTTTGCATGGCCAATATTACTGCTGATGTTTATGTATAGATAATGATTGACTTTAAAATCATTATGAAATTAAAATTGACCTTTTTTATAGAATATTGTTGTAGTCATTATAAAGGATTTTTCCATGTATATTATTTTCAAAATGTATATGCCATCTTCGCAATCTTTAATCTCTTCTCTGATGACGTTTACTGGCGGGAGGGCGCGTGACAACCAGTCAGTCACTCATGAGATCACAGTAATAGTAAACCACTACAATCCAATCAGTTACCGATGGACAAAATCAAGTCCCACCCTACATTTTTCTGGTTTAAGAAACAGTTTCAATATGTCGCGAAGAAAAGACTATCGCAACTTCTGTTTTATGCTTACTTCAAGGACAAAAATATATATATATATATATATATATATATATATATATATATATATATAACTTTAACATGACAATCTATCTTTGTTAAATTATTATTTGTATGCATTGCTCTCTTTTCAGGACCAGTTTCTCTCTCAGCCTAGCTCAATCACAGGCCCAAGAGCAGAAACCCTTCTCTCCACCACAGTGGTGAACTCTACCGTTCCACCAGGGGGCAGTACAAGCTCCTTCAGACAGGTACCGTCCCTGGAAGCATATTTCTGAATATTTTATATCAGCCTGCTGAACCTGTTTCTGAGCTGCTTTTCAAAATGCTTGTGAAAACATTTATACATGTGTATTGTGTGTGTGTTCTGAAAACTACTTGCTTCTAATATGTTCTCTTTTTTAGGCGAACGCACGGATAGTAACAGCTGGCAAGCAGAAAGCCTCTAAGACAGTAACTGCTCGTTTGACAGGAAGGGCAGAGCATAACCGGATGGGCCGCCCCCCTACAGCCCTGCATGTCATGGGTGTGGCTCCTCCCATGAGCTCAGTTGTAGTAGAAAGACACCACCCTGTCACTCAGGTATAAAGGAACATCCCTACAAATGTCTAAGTACATGTGATGATATCAGAACATTAAACACAGTAGTGAGTGATCATTCCATTTCCCTCTTTCCCCCCACATACAGCTCACTGTTGGTCAGGCAACAGCAGCTAAGTTCCCTCGCACCGCTCTTCAGAGTCAGACTGTCTCCAGCAGCAAGAGCTCCTCCAGCCAGCCTAGAGGCCCCTCCTCCTCCTCCTTTCACATCCACTCCATCAAAGTTGTGGACTAACACACAAACTTGCTCATTTATGGTCTGGTCTGGATACTGTAATTCGAAGTATTTAATTTGTCAGGTTTAGAGGCTTTAAATTAGGTGCATACATGAAGTACAAAATTATTTATTTTTTATCATAAGGTTGAAATGAAGGTAAGATGTTTATATACTAAATTTGCCAAATGAACACTTTTAATTGAAGAAACATTTATTACGTGATATGGTTTTTTATTTAATAAAAAATGTTTGTATTGGTGTCACCTTTTACTTTATAATGTTTTACAAAGCCACAATCAAAATCTGTACGTTTTTTTAATGTATTAGTTTGGAGTGTATCTTAATTCACAGGTTTTATTTAAGTTAGATGCAATCTCCATGCGTCTCAATTAGAAAATAATGCAACATTTTTCTGTAGCAACTTGGATTCATGAAACTGTGCATTTCCTTGCATCAACGTTTGTTCCATCCATTCTTATTTTTTCTGGGGATGAGACAAAAATATATGTTATGAGATTTCACTCTTTCCTTTCTGCTATTTTTAATGTAAGGGACATTATAAATGACTGTAAAACACACACTCTATTAAATGTACCATTTAAAAGCAAATACTATACCGTTTATTACTGATGGTTCCTTCAAGACATTGAAACCAAAAATAACGGCATTCTGTAAAGATGAGTAAAAACATCCTACCAGCAATCTTTGTAATCCCAACAGAAAGCAGTCCCTCATACAGGCCTTTGGCTGGGTTGCTTCCTTCTATCATGACTCTATGAAGCCAAATCAGAAGCATCCTGTTCCCATGCTCTTTGAAACTGTCAGGACCTAGATACAGCAAAACGGGAGTCTCTGAATCAGGTGCATCTGTAGTTTAATACATTTGAGATTTCAATCACTTTTGTTTGATTTGTTCAGTCTGTAAATTGCCAATAAACTTTATTTGCAATGGGCGTTATAATTTCGAATGTGTGTATATATACACTCACCAAAAAGATTATTAGGAACACCTGTTCAATTTCTCATTAATGCAATTATCTAATCAACCAATCACATGGCAGTTGATTCAATGCATTTAGGGGTGTGATCCTGGTCAAGACAATCTCCTGAACTCCAAACTGAATATCAGAATGGGAAAGAAAGGTGATTTAAACAATTTTGAGCGTGGCATGGTTGTTGGTGCCAAACGGGTTGGTCTGTGAATTTCACAATCTGCTCAGTTACTGGGATTTTCACACACAACCATTTCTAGGGTTTACAAAGAACGGTGTGAAAAGGGAAAAACATCCAGTATGCAGCAGTCCTGTGGGCGAAAATGCCTTGTTGATGCTAGAGGTCAGAGGAGAATGGGCCGACTGATTCAAGCTGATAGAAGAGCAACTTTGACTGAAATACAACCGAGGTATGCAGCAAAGCATTTGTGAAGCCTCAAAACGCACAACCTTGAGGCGGATGGGCAACAACAGCAGAAGATCCCACTGGGTACCACTCATCTCCACTACAAATAGGAATTGGTTTCTTGGCACACTTTAGGCCCCTTGGTGCCAATTGGGCATTGTTTAAATGCCACGGCCTACCTGAGCATTGTTTCTGACCATGTCCATCCCTTTATGGCCACAGGATAATCCACCATGTCACAAAGCTTGAATCATTTTAAATTGGTTTCTTGAACATGGCTATGAGTTGACTGTACTAAAATGGCCCCCACAGTCTCCAGATCTCAACCCAATAGAGTATCTTTGGGATGTGGTGGAAAGGGAGCTTCATGTCCTGGATGTGCATCCCACAAATCTCCATCAACTGCAGGATGGTATCCTATCAATATGGGCCAACATTTCTAAAGAATGCTTTCAGCACCTTGTTGAATCAATGCCATGTAGAATTAAGGCAGTTCTGAAGGCAAACACAGTATTAGTATGGTATTCTTAATAATCCTTTAGGTGAGTGTGTGTGAAATTATATATATATATATATATATATATATATATACACACACACACACTCACCTAAAGGATTATTAAGAATACCATACTAATACTAATACTACACACACACACACACACACACACACACTTGTAATTGAAATTATTCAACGCCCATTACAAATCAAGTTTATTGGCAATACAGACTAAACAAGTGAAACAGAAGTAACTGAAATAGCTCACAACAAAAGCCCCTGTGCTTGAGACAAAACCTGTTTTGCAGATTTGTGCTGTTCCGAGGGATTCTATTCACAGGGTTGAATAAATTTGAGACTGCATTATATTATATTTCATATCTGAAGGGGCTAGATTTGTTCCAAGTGTCATGTTTGACTGTTAGAAATATGGCCCAAAAAGGAAAGATATCAAAAAGAGAAGATATCATCGCCCTACACAAACAAGGAAGTCTAGTCCCAGACTAAAATGCCTGTTGAACTGAAAGCAACTTGTACAGGGATATCTGAAAATATGTCAGTGCCATTGTTTTGTCTCTAGATATATTAAGTTTTTCTGCAAGTGAGATGAGTAAATGCATGTTTACATTGGTCTAGAACTACAATAAGCTAATATCCAAATACACAACACCTCTGTAACTACCAATTTTTCTCTTGTAATGCGTAACCCCCAACACTGGTGGTACAGTACATTTCAGAGTAATATCATTAGTTTCATTCATCAGTTATAGAGAGCCTAATTCCCTCCCCAGGACCTTATTTCGAAAAAAAAAAAAAAAAAATTGTATGGTAGTCAATGGCGAGAGATAACAAATACTTGCGACTTCATGACTTTCAAAATTATCTTTTAAATTGACAAACATCAAATGTGTAATTCAGGGCACAGTTCAGACGTAATAAAAAGATAAGTTGTCTCTCGCCATTGACTACAATGCATATTTTTTTTTTCTGAAATAAGCTAGGTCGCATGAACCGGAAGCTGAGGAGAGGGACTTAGGCTCTCTCTATTAGCCTAAGATTGTCTGTTGGTGCTGCTGAACTCCCTGTTAGGGGTTAATTTTGAGGCTCTTCTGAACATAAAGATAAGATTATATAGAAGATCTGATGGTAAAGCATTTCGCTCTGACCTGTCCACTGCTCTTCGATGGCAGCCACCTGATCCTCTGTGAACTCCCAGAGCTCTGCCAACTTCTTCCAGTCATTGCGCTTAAGGTGTTTGTATGCAAGCTCCCATATCATATCACGCAGCGGATTCGTGTCAGGGGAGTGATCTAATTTGAACGTCAATGGTGATTCGTTGTGAAGGCTCTCAATGGCATCTGTATTATTCTGAAAGGGTAATCAAATAACATCAAGCTCTGAGAAAGGCCAGATTCGCCAGGTGCTGAAATTAGCACAGGTATACAGCACTCTGAATATTATTACTCCATGTTCGCTGTTGTTAAGATGATCATTTTTGACATATGCAATCCTTGTGCAAATAAATGGCCTGTGGTGACCTTTCTGAATGGAATTATACACGCTTTAAAATTGCATTACACTTCCGGCACTGGGTTTAATAGAGAGTGGCTGAGGTTATAGCAGCACGTGACATTTGCCGGGAGGAAAATGTTCGTCCCACTCTTTTACAACACACAATACCATTTATTTCATGGTTTGCTTTGATCAAATTGGAAATCTGAATACCCACCATTTGATAATTGCACTTCCATCTGAAATATCTCTCAGCTTTGATGATCATGTCCACAATTATAACCATATTTCCCCTCGCCGCCACTCCAAGAACTGTTTTATTTTGCTGTAAAGGATAATATATATATATATATATATATATATATATATATATATATATAACATGTCAAGCAAATATATATATATATATATATATATATATATATATATATATATATATATAACATGTCAAACACGGTCTGTCACCCTGTCCTGAATCTCCAGATCCACCTCGGCTTTCAGAATCATCTCGACCACATCCACCTTCCCCATCTCAGCAGCGATATGGAGTGCAGTTTGTCCCATCTGAGTGTGTTGAATGAATAAAAAAAATACTGAAACATGAATGCAATGACAAATATCATTACATAAATGATGGATAAAAGAAGGTGAGTAGACGCACATGATCTGTAATGTTTGGATCACAGCCAGCCTCAAGTAGGGTGTGGATTACGGGGATATGACAGTTCTTCACTGCTAGATGGAATGGAGTTTGCATATGCTGAAAGATTGGAAAAATTGTATATGCGTGTTATATAATATGTCTATGTGTGGGTGTGTGTGTGTGTATACACACACAAACACTGTGCTAATATTAGTTATTGAAGTACAGTAGCTAACATAACAAAAAGACAATTCATTTACAGCATTCAGTATTCTTTGTTAATGTTCATACACATTTGAAACATTTCAAGTTAAACATCAGTTAGTGTTTTATAAAATGAACATTCATTGGTGTTATTATTATCATCAATGCTGAAAACAGTTATACTGGTACATTTTTGTATTGCTTTATTAAATGTCTTTACTATCACTTTTGATAAATCTGATCCGTCCTTGCTGAACATTTGTATTAATTTCTTCCTCTACCCCAAATTGTTTTAACAATAGTGTACATTAAAGCTATCTGAAGTCAATCTTTATTTTCCTAAAATAAAATAAGTTCAGTTATTGATCTCTTCATCTAGATACTTTAATTACAATGTTTATTACACATCTGAAATATTCTCGTGTATAGATTAGTGTGCAAGATGGATGTGAATAGCATCAACAATTTCAGGCAGCAGAAAAAAAAAGTGAAATGACATTTCCCACCTGGTCTTGAGCGTTTATTTGGGCTCCACTATTCAGGAGGAGTTTTACAATTGGAAAGTGTCCCCTCTCACAGACTGGATGCAGAGGGCTGCTTCTGCTCTGAAAATCATCACAGGTTAGCCTACCATCCTCTAAGAAACAATGCTGAATAGGTTTTATATTTCATAAATTCATTAAATCTCAAATAGTCTGAGTCTGTCATTATTATCCAGTAGTAGCTTATCAAAAGGAGTGTTTAAAATCATCCCCTCAGTACATACTAAGGTAAAGATGTTTGGGTCACATTGTGCCTCCAGAAGGGCTTGTACACAGTCCTCATGAGCTCCATCTGCAGCCAGATACAGAGCGGTCTGCCCTGCCTACACACACATAGCAAAGAAGTCATATCAATGCGTCTCACTTTCTGTGTGATTCTGGAACAAGTGTTGATAATGCCTAAAAGGACAGATTATTACCTGGTTGACATCATTGCGAATGTCAAAGTTGTCTAGAAGTAGGTGCAGCGTTTCATGTTGACCGTGCTTTGCTGCCAGATGCAAAGGTGTGTCTCCAACCTGTCAATAAGAAAGGAAAAGAATTACACTCAAAATCAGGTCCTGCTATAATTAAAATAATAATACAAAATACATAAAGGTTTTGAAATTGCTTCTATTTAAAAAAACTATGTGCATGGAATTACAGCTTTAATTCATTTCTGTAATTACATGTAAAATTACACCATTGACCCTTCCCTTACCTCTTAAACCACCCAAACCTGATCTCAAATAGTGGCAAAAGTGCTTTGAAACAATGCATAAACACAGTAAGTAGCTACATTGCACCTAAAAATTTCTTTGGTGCAAGTAGTAGTTAAAGACACCTTTTATAAAGTGTGAACAAAAATGATTGCATGCAGCTAAAACATCCACATTTTTTTATTTTATTTTTTTGTATTAAACAAACCATTTATAAACTAAAGGATTCAATAAATGAACCTTATTTTCCTCCATGGTGGCCATGTTATAAGGTTCCTCCATCAGCATCTGTAGCATGCGAACACAGCCGTGTGCTGCGGCCAGGGCAAAGGGTCTGTTACCATACTGACAGAAGAACAACACACTTTATCTTTGTGTGTATTGAAGGTCTCTAATAGGGACATTATCTTTATATTATCTAACTTTTTTATTCTGATTATTGTTGTTTTTAATATAAGATGAGCTGCTGTTTCCTTACTTGTTCTTCTTTGTCAAGTTCTCCCATTTGCAGGTCATCAACGATGTACTCTACAATATCAGTGTGATTGTTCATGGCAGCGCAGTGCATCATGTTCAGGCCCTCCTGAACACACAATGATTTACATTAAGCTCTAAAATATCCTAAATGTTTACCTTTATGAGTAACCTGTATGAGGTGTTACAATTGCAATGACACATGTTGTCTCTGACTTTTAATGACTTTTGCAATGTACACAATTCCAATGTAAAACAAATATGGTTTAAAACATTCAGAATGATATTTACAATATGTAAATCTTGCTGAGTAAAGACAATTTTCCAGATAATAAAAAAGGTAAACATTTAAAAGTGAAATTAATATGAATTTATTTAATAAATCAATTTATGTTAATTCACACAAATTCAATAATTTTAATGCAGCTATTGAGGGCTATTGAATAATTAACACTTGATGTGTGCATATTCTTTCTAATAATTCAAAGGTCATCCTCAATTATACTTTTTTTGTATATTGTAATTATTTCAGTAAGATTATACACTAATATATATATATATATATATATATATATATATATATATATATGAAGAGTTCAGATGCAAAAGCCTCTAAGTGCCATTTGAAATTTTCTTCTAAAATGATCATTTTTATCAAGCTTGTATATTTAAGTTCAGTAATTTCACTTAAATGGCAATGAAGATTACCTATTAATTGTCATTTAAGTGAAATTACTGAACTTAAATATACAAGCTTGATAAAAATGGTCATTTTAGAAGAAAATTTCAAATGGCATTTAGAGGCTTTTGCATCTGAACTCTTCATATATATATATATATATATATATATATATATATATATATATATTAGTATAATGTAACTGAAATAATCAATAACATGTATCACCTCACCGTATTTTCAACGCTTTGGTCAGCTCCACTTTGAACAAGTAACTTGAGGATTTCCAAACTCCCAAACCACGCTGCTAAGTGAATAGCAGTCAGTCCATGCTGCAGAAACACAGTATGAGTACCATTATTGATGTTAAGGGTAACAGGGTAAATCATTAATGCTTGGGCAAACATAGGCTACCTTATCTTGTAAATCTAGTTTGGCTCTCCTTCGAAGGAGCATATCCACAACTTCCACATTTCTGAAGGCCACGGCATAATGAAGAGCAGTTCGACCGTGCTAACAGGAGACACAAGATTCACAAGAACCACTCCGAGAAGGTGAACAAACATATCTGTATTTGCTACTGGAAAAAAAAACTGCACACCTGTGTAAGTTAGATGTTTATTGACATACCACATTCTTGGCATTGACATTAACGCCTCTCACTAGAAGCTTCATGCCCTCCACGTCGTTTCTCTTTGCTGCTTCTATGAAGTCTTTCTCAACCTCCAGCACTGTATGGGTCAAATCATCAGTTCAATAGTACTGACAAGAACTTTACAAAAAGTATTGTGGTAGCACCATGGTAGTAGAGTGATGTAGGATATTAGATGGCATGATTATCATATTTATATTGGTTCAACATTTACATGGTATTTACACTGGAGTACAAGTGTATTGCATGGTACTTTTTGTAGACTACAGGAAAAACAAGTAAAATATTAAAGCATCAACTATTATATTTGGTGGGATGAGTTAATATCACTTTTTTATTATATAATGAGCAAATACATCATGAATTCACTATCCAAACAATTGTTGTCTTATACTGAATCACTATATGGTACACCTACTGTATAATAAGAGTTTATATTCAGACTATTTTAGACTGGTTCGGATCATCACCGTTGTGGAGTAGCCCAGCAGCAAAAGTTTTTTAAAAAAAAGGCAAACAAGTAACAAAACAAGTAAACAATGGCAATTTTTGGAGTAGGCCTATGTAAAAGCAAAAGCGTAAAATTGTCTGCTAAATGTAAATGTCAATGTAAAACAATTCTGCTGTTCAAATTCAACATCTTAAAAGGTTTAAATCATTATTTTACAACTAGTTTTAGACTTGGATTGTCAAAGTAAGAAAGTTGCAAAATTCTATATAACTATACACAGAAAAGGTTGATTTTTTTCCACACTAAGACATAACACATACTGTTTCTGGCTTGTTGTTATACTATTAAAACAATGAGCAATTTAACTTCACAGATTGGTCCTATTATAAATGCCTCACTGTAACCTAGATTCAAACTTCAAATCAAGTTTTATGATTTTACATGTACCTCATAATTTTGAAAATATAGGCTATTCAGATCGAATACAAAATTGTTTGCTAATTTTCTTGACAATTATTAACATGTATATTCAGGACATTTTATCAGCTAATAGTACAGAGAATCAACATAAGTGTAAAACAGAAAAGATATCATAAGGATATTCAAGCAGGATGGTCTATACTCACACATCTCCTTACTATCATAACCGCCATCTTCACCAATATCCTTTGGCAAAATAAAGTCAGTGAAACCTTTGACGTGGTCTGATTTTAACCATGTTTTGGGATTAAGATTCTCCTTCTTCCAAACAGGCTGCTTCAGTATGTAGTCTTTTAGGGCTTGAGCTCTCCTCTCCATAGTATTGTACTGGTTGCATGCAAGCTCTTTGCTTCAAAGACTTGTGCTCTGTAAAATATATCAGCTGGATGGTTTTGTTTGCATTGAGAGCTCACGCCCAAAGATGTGTGCTCTCACCCACACTGTCAGAAAAAAAGGTACGAAAGCTGTCACTGGGGCGGTACCTTTTCAAAAAGGTACACTTTTGTACCTAAAGGGTGCATATTGGTACCATAATTGTACAAATATGTACCATGAAGGTGCCAATATGCACTCTTTAGGTACAAAAGTGTACCATGAAGGTACCAATAACTGTTCAAAGGTTTAGGGTCAGCAAGAAATGAAAGAAATTATTTTTTTTTTTCAACTTTTTTTCAAAAGAGACAGTAAACACCGTGGCAAGGGGGCATGGTCTAGCGAAGTCTGACAGGAGAGAGGATCGGGAGACAGGTGCGGCGTGAGTGGTTGGGTCAAGTGCAAATGATAAACACCTGTATCTTGTTTCTGTGATTGGTGTGGAGAGACTGCATATAAGCGAAGGGGAATTTCGCTCTCCACCAGTGGAATTACCCTTTAATCTTCTGTGTGGGAATACTGAAAGAGATCCTACTGACCAGGGCATGACATTTATGTCACACTATTACGCAAACTTTACGAGTTGCTGGGCATTAAGTTGATTCTTACCAGGCGTCTATAACGCACAAACAGACGGATTGGTCGAATGATTTAATCGCACATTAAAGGCCGTGATTTGTAAATCATGGATTCTCTCAATAGAGAATTTGTTACAGGCCCAGGGCAGACAGACCCAGTTATACAACAGGGGAACCCGACTGAGAGAATTTTCACTGGGAGATAACGTCCTTATATTGCTCCCTACGTCGAGTTCTAAATTACTCGCAAAGTGGCAAGGTCCCTTTGAGGTCACACAGCGAGTAGGCGATCCCAGGTATGGATAGGAACAGATAGGAATGGGGCACGTCAAATTTACCACCTCAACCTCCTTAAAAAAATGAAGTGAAGAGGTGGTGACAGTGATTAGTGCGCAATCACTCACACTAGCCCCGGGAGGAGATCATCTTTCAGCATCCTAGATTGCTGACGTAGTCTGGTTGCCGGCAGAATTTGCCAACGTGTTCTCGGCCCTACCCGGTCGAACCAATCTTATTCAGCACCATGTTGCGATGGAGCCGGGCGTAGTCATACGCTGTTGGCCCTATAAGTTACCTGAACAAAAAAAGAAAGTGGTTAAGGCGGAATTAGAGGTCATGCTTGACATGAGCGTAATAGAAGAATCCCACAGTAACAGGGCGAGCCCGATAGTTACCCCCAAGTTAACGCTGTGTTGAAGTTTGATGCGCATCCAATGCCGCGGATTGATGAACCGCTTGATCGGCTGAGTACCGCTCGCTTTTATTCGACACTGGACATAACAAAAGGATACTGGCTGATCCCCTTTGTCCAAAGAAAAAACAGACTTTACCACGCAGTTTGGGTTACACCAATTCGTCACACTTCTGTTCGGGTTGTTCGAGGCTCCAGCTACGTTTCAGCACCTCATGGACCAAATTCTTAGGCCCCATACTGCATATACCGCTGCCAAATTGGATGATTTCGTCATCTATAGTAACAACTGGCATAGGCATAATTATGGAGCATGTGCGCACTGTCCTGAGAGCGCCGACATTGGCTGGGCTCACGGCCAACCCAAAGAAGTGTGCGGTTGAGTTCAGATATCTGGGCTTCCACTTGGGTCACGGACAGGTTTGCCCCAAATTGATAAGACAGCAGCCGTTGCTACTTGCTCGAGGCCCAAGACCAAAAAGGAAGTTTGTGCCTAATTATTCAGACTTTGCCACCCCGCTAATTGATCTCACTAAAAAGGAAGCACTGACCCGATCCAGTGGACGGAGCAGTGTCAGCAGTCCTTCACCCAAGTAAAGGCTGCTCTATATGGCAGCCGACTGTTACACTCTCCTAACTTTTCTCTCCCTTTCTTGTTGCAGACTGGTGTGTCGGACAGGGGGCTGGGAGCGGCCCTGTCCCAGGAGATAGAGGGTGAGGAGCAGCCGGTGCTGTACATTAGTTGCAAGCTCTCCAATAGAGAGACTAAGAACAGCACCATTGAAAAAGAATGTTTAGCTATCAGATGGGCAGTTCTTACTCTCCGCTACTATCGCCTGGGACGGGAATTCACCCTCTGTTCGGACCACATGCCCCTCCAGTGGCTCCACTGCATAAAGGATACCAACGTGCGGATCACCTGTTGGTATCTAGCTTTACAGCCTTTTAAGTTCCAGGTGGTCCACAGATCCAGGAGGAGGGGGAAGGCTGTAGGCCAGACGCTCCCTGGCCTGAGTGCGGCGGTGGCGGTATGTGGCAGGGGGGGGCGTGGTCTAGCGAAGTCTGTGACAGTAGAGAGGATCGGAACACAGATGCGGTGTGAGTGGGTCAAGTGCAAATGACAAACATCTGTGTCTTGTTTCATTAGCTACGTTTACATGGACACAATCGGAATGAAATCAATACGATTGATGAATCTGATCAAGGTGTTTACATGAATGATAAATCAAGTGATCGGGTTGATGTGCGGGTTTATATGTCACAAGATTCAAATCTTCTTTGACATGCGCACACTGCACGGATATGCCATTACTGTTCACGCATAAGCATAACTATTCTCCCCTATTTGTTCTGTTTTTGACTTCATATTTATCCATCTCTGGTCATGATTTGGAGACGATGAGCATGAGCCGTTTTGCCGTGCTGATAGTATTTATCACGCAGTAAAATCCCGCGCCCAAAAGTCGTGTGTGGATGAGAATCTAAAACAAGATGGGACATTGTCCTGCTTCACTTCACAGACATGGAGTGAAATGAGAATTTTTTTAATAACGGAACAGTCATTTATATGACACTTTATCGTCATATCGGCACGTCATACGTCCTTTTAGTTTCGGTTTTCAATCAAGTGTTTACATGTTCTCTCGCTCGGATTACAAAAGGAGTAAACCACCCCTTTCATTCCGATCGAAATTCTAGTCGGATCGAGCTCAATTGGATCGATGTGTTTACATGAAGGCTTTTAGTCCGATTGAGCCGTCAATCCGATTACAAGGGTCCATGTAAATGCAGCTAGTGATTGGTGTGGAGAGACCGCATATAAGCGATGGGGAAACATTGTTCGAGAGAGACACCTGGGAGACTTGTCGTGTGGATTAGCACGGAGAAAGGACTGTGAAGATAGCATGAGAGAGGGATTTTGGTTCGTGTGTGATGTGTCGATTTTGCCGTGTGGCTGAGCACCACACACTGTACAACCACACTGTTAAACCAGTGATTTTGTTTATTTTTTATCACCATGTGTGGGGTCTCTCAGGTTTGGAAAATTGGCGGACAATTTTAAAATCGTCCCATGTGAACCATAGCCTGGGAAAACCCAGACAACTTCCGGCAAATTTAGATTTGCACTGAAAGTTAGTCTGGCAAAGAGCTCATTCAAGGCCATTTCCAATCCGCTGAAATCGTGGCACCAATCAGAAACCTTGGGGCGGGCTTTACACGATGACGACAGCACAGTGACAGTGAAGCACATTTTGAACATTTACAAAGGGGTGTGACGGTTATTGTTGAACACTGACATTAGAACTCGATAACCGCCAAAACCATGTTTTTAAAATATTTTTTTCACAAACATTTTTTATCATAGACAATGTTAAAATACTAATATCAGCTTACGAGGGAAACGGAGGCCGAGTTAGTGGTGTTTCAAAGACTTCAAAGACTGCTACTGCTGGAGATGATTCGGGAGAAGTCTGTGCACCTTTATACCGATCAGAGCACGCGCTGACACGGAGTAAAGCCTTGTTTTAGACTCGACGCGTCCACACGAGCGCGAAGGTGTGCGGCAAAAATGCCGCATTCGGTGCGCAAGACCGACCTCATTTCCCTTAGCTGTGTGCATGGCTTTTTTTGTTTTTTTTTGTCCGAGGCCGTACGTCTCACACATAGACAGTAAGGTCTCACCATACAGGTGTGTCTAAATTGCAAAGTTCATTACAAAGTTTTTTTTTTGTTAAGGTTTTGTTTACTGTGTGTGATAATGGAAAGCACATTCACTTAGAGTTGTCTTGCTGTTAATTTTAAATAAATATAGAGCAAGTAGCTATTCAGATTGTCTGCTCATTTATTCAAACCTTGCTCTGCATACGTCATCTCCTTCAGCGCTCTGATTGGTTTTAGGTCTATCCAATTGCGCCTTTGAGACATTTGATCTACGTCCGTTGGTGACGCCCCTCTGGAAATGATTTGTCTATGAAGCTTTGCCAGACCATAACTCGGTTACAAACTGAGATGGTCTGGTTTTAACCAGGTTATGTGAACCAGGCTTTACAAAAAAAAAAAAAAAATCTAATTAATGTTTGTTGTTTTGAACTCTATTCATCAAGGAATCCTGAAAAAATGGTTTCCGCAAAAATATTAAGCAGCACAACTGTTCTCAACATAAAAAATCATTAAAAAAACATTAAAAAAAGCAACATTTAAAAGTCATTAAAATCTTTTTAAACTTATTTTCAAATCATAAGAGCATAAGAGACTTCTTTCAAAAATATTTAATACATTTTACCAACCCTAAACTTTTTGAATGATAGTGTACTTCTCATTGCTTTTTGCGTGAAGTTTAAACCTGTTTAAATGGTTTACAAACTAAGAAAAAAAAAAAAAAAAACACCCTGATATATTTCCATCCTTCAAAACACCATTGTAAGATTAAGCACAATTAATCAATTAGGACAATTTTTAATTATTTGTTTTTGTTTTTTTACATGTTTTACATTTTTTTCATTAATTTGATGTGCAAATACGAAAATACAATTACAATTCTGAATGTGTACAATTATGATACTTTTGTATATATTTGTTATTTAGATGGTGATCTTGAGTCATGGTCTAAAAATTGCTTTGCACGCTCATACAAAAATAACTGCTAAATAATTGATTAACATAAATATAGAAAAAGGAAAGTGCAAAAGTACATCTATGCAGCATTTTTCTCCACCACACAAATACACATTTCTATAAATACAAAAAGTACACAAAAGATCTTCAGCTTTTGTGTCAAAGTATATGATGTTCTGAGCACCATTTCCTATCAAGTGCCATCTTATTACCTGCTTTTCTTCAGTTTGGATATGTCTTACTCGCTCCTTCAACATAATCTCTGAAGAGAATCCCTGAAGTCGTCAAAGATTATCATGTCTTTTCTTCATAAATTAAAAGATCTATGATCTTTCTAGAATTGTAACAGAATTAGATGTTTTGTCTGGTGTTTCCTTTGAAGAACTTGTCAATTGTGTGTTTTGTGCTCAACACTTTGGTTTTCTTTGCTGGAGGAAGAGCAGATGATCCCTGCCTGTAGTTAAAATGGAAAATGTATAAGAAACAACAATAATAAGATACATTAGAGTTTAAAAGTTTGGGGTCGGTAAGATTTTTAATGTTTATGAAAGAAGTCTCTTATGCTCAAAATAAACATTAATATTGTGAATGAACCTTCAGAAATCTAATATGCTGATTTGCTCTTCAAGATAAATGTATTATTATCAATGAACCAAACAATTGTGCTGCATAATTACTGACCCCAAACGGTATGCATGTACAGTAAATTTAAATGATGTTCTTACAATAAAGTACTGCATTATGACCTTTTACAGTTAATTACCTTTTACTCTTTTCTCTCTCTTTAGAAACTCTGCCCTGGTCCCCCAATTGGCCTGCAAAAGACAAAACAACAAGTGTATTATAATCATTTCTCTTGACTAACCATATACTTGTCATAGTATCATTGTTATTTCCATATGTGATTTCTTGCATTCTTCAACATTTGCTTTTAACTGACCTCTTACGCTCTTGAGTGCAGGCGTATCTGAATGATCCACAGAAGGATCAGAACCTCTAAACTCCAGCAGAACTTCTTGGTTGAGACACATATCCACATGGCGGTTGAAGAGAGCGAGGTCACCGGTGCTCTGCAGTTGACTGCACACGGGGCACGTCAAAGACGAGCCTTTCAAGTCAGGTGACAACTCTGTGACAACAGCCTCAGGATTGTGTGTTGTGTGTGAGGCTTTAGAACTAGATTCAGAAAGAGGCCTCTTCTTATTAGGAACAACTGAACGCTTTTCATTTATTTTTGTCCTGTGACTAAAAAATGGAGTCTTGAAATCATTTCCGTCATCAGTTTCCACCACCGGCAAAAAGATGCTAGTGGACGGCTTCTCTCCATTACAGGACAGGTTGTGGCTTGATGCAGGTGGTTCACTGTTGAGCTCTTCATTTTGCTCAACTGCATCCGAATATGTGTGTTCATTATCCATTGCACTGCCCTTCAGACATTCATCAATATGGTGGTTGAAGGCTGTGAGGTTTACATCCTTCATCTCTCTGTTGCACACAGGGCAGGTGAGAAACTGCAGAACTTGGGTTGAGATTTTAAACGATGGCTTTGAAGTTGCTTGTTTATTTATGTATCCTGTTACGTCTGTCCCCGAGTTTGTGTTTGTTAATGCTGTGTCTGATTGAGAGTTTGTTATTGGCAAAGTTGAAGCAGCTGTGTCAGCACTATTGTTTGTTGTGTCTGTACCAGAGTTGATGACAGATATTTGTTCCTGCTGCTGTTGAAGTCGTTTTGACTGCGCTCTTTGAAAAAAGGACTGCTGCTTAGGTCCTGTAGATTTGGGTATTTGCTCAGACACAGAAGGTACTTTTATCTCAGCGGACTGCGGCTTTAGGAAACTGGCACTATCTCTGTCTCCTCCTGCTTTGAGAGCAGATCCAGAACACTGTGTGAAACTGCCTGTATCAGATCCACCTTTCTGAAGGAACCCCATTATACTCCTCTGAAGAGGCTTTTTATTTTCAACGCTGATAAAGCCAGACACTCGAACGCCTGTTGAAAATCACACATCTCTGCATTAGCATGAACATTTCATAAACAGAATTTTACTATCTGAAAAAAATGTATGAGTTTATTGTCAGATTCCTCGTGCATGGTCAAATAAACTATATATATATATATATATATATATATATATATATATATAAAAATATATATATATATATATATTAATTTAATTTCATATGCTTTAAGAAAAAATAATGGTAAGGTTTGGACATGATAAAATAAACTTTACACAAAACGCCAAGTTATGAACATACACTTTTGTTTAAAAGTTTGGGATCAGTAAGATTATATATATATATATATATATATATATATATACACACACATATATAAAATGATATGATACATTCAGTTTATCAAAAGTTACTTCAAAGACATTTATTATGTTACAAAATATTTTAAATTTTAAGTATCTCTGTAAACTGTCATCAAAAATCCTGAAAATTTAAATTCAATTGATAGTAACAAGAAAGCAGGACAGCAACATCAGCAAGGATCATGTGACACTGATGACTAGAGTAATGATGCTGAAAATTAAGATTAGCCATAATGGGAATAAATGACATTTTAAAAATGTAGAAAACAGTTATTTTATAAATATCTGTTTGGAAAACAGTTATTTTAAACTGTTTAACAATGAATCTTTTACTGTGTTTTTGATCAAATGAATGTAGCCTTGATGATCATTCCAAAACAAGAAAAAAAAAAAAAGAAAAAAGAAAATTTGAACAGTCGTGCACACGTTATTTTAGTCTTTTAGTCTATATATATATATACATATGATTTTTATACTGTACAAACTGTTTTTTTTCTATCCCCTTACACTAACCCTACCCCCATAGAAAGTATTCTACATTTTTACATTTTCAAAAAACATCACTTAGCATGATTTATAAGCCATTTTCCTCATGGGGACCAAAAAATGTCCCCACGAGTACAAGGATTTCAGATATTACCAACTTTGTGGGGACACATGATATATATATATATATATATATATATATATATATATATACATACATACCCATGAGTCTTAGCTTTAGTGGCTGAGGGCTGACACTGTCAATCTCAACTTTGAGAAGGTCTTTGGCAGCAGCAAAGATGTCCTCCTCCATACAGACAGCATACTGCAGTGTAAATGCTTTAGTCTTCACTTCAAAGTTGACATTCTTCAACTTTAAAGTAACAGTTTTCCCCTATGACACAAACACATTTCATGTAATGCATGTTAGACAAATATTTATGCACTTACTAATTGTATATGGATTCCAGATGACATTTCCTGACATTATAATTATATGACATTATATTTCTATATTATAAACTATTTTTTTTTATTTTTTTACTTTATTTTTATACAGACATACTTATAATATGCATAAAACAAATGTTTAAAGGGGTGGTTGATTGCGATTTCACTTTTTTCATTTTGTGGTTGATTGCGATTTCACTTTTTTCGTTTTAAATAGTGTGTATTGTTGCTGTTAGAACATTTTCTGCAAAGTTGCAGCGCTGAAAGTTCAGTGTAAGCAGAGATATCATCTTTTAAAAATCAGGAAGTTTATTGCCTACAAAACGACTCGATTGGGACTACTACTGGTTTTAGACGTCACTAACCCATACATTTGCATCAACCCTCCCTCCGGAATATGCAAAAAAGGGCATGGCCATATTTCTGCGGCTCATCGAGTGTGTTATGTTCACCAGCTGTCAGGTCTTCGGTGTTCGAACTTCCCACAGACGTTGTAGTTCGTCAACAATGGATACAATTTATGTTTGATTATGTTCCTGAAAATTACAATCGTAATTTAGCTCTCTGTGCTGCGCATTTTACGAGAGACAGCTTCCAGAATCTCCATGAATTCAATGTCGGATTCAACAAGAAACTGTTACTAAAACATGAAGCAGTTCCAACTTTAAAACCAGAGACATCAGTTGTTGGGCCACAACCTGTAAGTAGGCTAAATAATTTTAAATGTATTTGCATGTATAATTTCAGACGTAATGTTTTAGTTTTATCAAATGCCAGTGCTGTCTTTACGACAAACGCGTACAAACATTTTGGACCAGAATTTTGTATATGTACTAATTTTGTAAATCTATTTTTTATGTATGTATACTTTATGATGCTATTTTTCGATTTGATCAAGAAAGTAAACCAATGCCAACGCTGTTTGTGTGTACAGTAGCCAGTCAGTTCAATGCTATTGTCAATGCAAACATGTATAAAATTCAGAAACGTTTTGTAAGACCGTGTTTAGGGAGGTTCTGCTTGCCTCTCTTCATCGCCGCTTTCTGGGTCTGATTCTGTGTCAAACTGATAATGCAGTATCGACACCATTATTTACATTTGACAGGAACACATATGCAACTTTCACCCGTAAAGGTAATGGGCGTGAAGTATCCATTGCCTGTTTCTGGGGGAGGGGTTTAAAAGACTTTTAAAAAAAGAAAAAACACGAATACATGTTATATTGCACCCCATAAACATAATCATGCAAAGAAAAAAAGCATTAAACAACCCCTTTAATACATCCAGCAACACAAGAAAGTAAAATAATTGAAAAGTTTTCTCAACTAAACAAATATGCAATACACAAACACATGGTCGCACAATGATGGTGATATTTATAACAAAATATCTTATATGTATATCAATCAATTACTTAATAAAATAAACAGTGAAACTTATCACTGGCTATTTATGAGGTTTGATATAAAACTGGGAGAAGCAACTTTTACTTTAATTTAGCCCAACAAGAGGGTGAAACACAGGTACCTTAAGGCCCTCTCGCTGTAGGTCCTGTGCTAGGTCATGACAGAGCTCCCTACACAGGGAATATTGCTCTTCTGCATCACTCATCTCCCCAAACGTCCTAAAAGAAAGAGTGAATATAAATAGCACAAATTAAATAAGGGATGGATGAAATAGAATGTTGTTTCAAGTTTAAACTAATGTTTGGGACTGATGCATGTGCTGAAGACTGTAAAAAAAAAAAAAAAAAAAAAAAACATTGAGAAGATTACCTTTCAGTGCTCATGCTTTTTCTTTCAGAGTCTCTGAAATAAAAGACCAGATAGTCCATGAATCTTATTCCATATCCAACAAAACAGTTGCCCATGTAGTTTATTGATATTACTTAAGTATGTTTGATGCTTTAACGTATACATTAACACTTCACACCTCTCAATATATGTGGAGCCCAAACCCAAAGATATGTGAAGGAAATGATGCCAAGAGGTTTCCGAAAAAAGCAGGGAAAGTAACGCCATCTGCTGGCCAAGTTGAGCACAGCTGACAATGCCCAAAGCAGCCAGCATCTTCTCAGTCACCTTTCCAATACCAGACACCTGGAATAAATAAATAAACAATAATATTAGGCCACGACAATGAGCTATAAAACAGCCAGGGATAAAAGGGGTCAGACGGACCTTTCTGACTGGAAGATTCTTCATAAACTCCATCACAACTTGTTTCTCAGGAGGAATTCGGTACTGGCCATTGGGCTTGTTCTTGTCACTGCATACTTTTGCAAGCATCATGTTTGGGGCAATACCTACAACAGAAAATGACATATAGAAATGACATACATACAGTATAAATACTGGATATACTTATGTTTGCAAGTAAAGGGACAGTGTGCAAGTTTCACCGCAAGAGGTCGCTTATCCAAAACAATAACAAAAGGTGTAGATTGATGCCATTGCATAGCGACAGAGTGGGGAACCATAAAGCTGTTTTCAAAGGTTATCTTTGGCGACAGAACCTGCAGCAAACGATAATAAATAATTGTGGCCCATCATGAATGCTCAAAACAAACAACTGTGGCTTCCCAGACACGAACAGTGATCGTCAGCTTTGAAGCTATAACTAATACTACCGAATTTTCACGAAGCACACTTCTTTCCATGGTTTCTACTGACAGCAGAGGGTAAGGGGAATACAACCCAAATGACAAGCGACACAAAGACACGGGCCGTTTCACTGGTTAAAATTGTGGATTTCTCTGGATTTAAACATTGCAAACATTTGGGATAACACAAGTATATAAGTCAACAAAATATATAACATTGTTCTAGTGGTTTTTGGATATTTTAAAGGTGACATAGGTGATTCTCGACAGAAATGTATTGTTATGCTGGTTGAAAATCTCCTCATATCCTGATAAACATATCTGAGACTATGTTAAGCGGTCTAAATGTATTTTTTTTTATAAATGTATATTGCCTGTGGAAGGAATAGGACCATAAAATGCTCGTTCAAATACATTCGGTCCGAATAAAATAATAGCACGTGTTCAGTGTTCACATACACTGTGTAGATATGTATATGAATGTGAGGCCGAGACAATGGCAGGCAAACAGGGTTTTTTTATGTTCATTATTGTAGTACTCATTTTATTGTAAAGTTTTCTCACTGTGGAATGACACCTGATGCAAATTGAGCGTTATTTTATTGCATCATGCAATACTATACAATAACGCTGTCTCTGGTCGTCTCAATTCTGGTCTCTGTGTGTTCATGTGTTTTGGAGGAGGCGTGGCTTTGGGTGGCAATTTGCAGGGAGGGTGGATTTGTATGATTTCAATGCTAGCAGGCTAGAGTTAGCTTTAATGCAAAAATCTTAACAGTAAAATAAAAAAACAAATAAAAATATCCACTCCCTCACCTGCACTGGCAGTAAGAGACGTTTTCTGCTCAATACGGAAGCGCATCTCCCTCACAGCCTCCTCTGCACTTGTCCCAAACACTTCAGCTTTCCCTTCAGCTCCTGACAGAGAGGTCGAGGAGCAGGGACTGTCCTCAAACAGCACAGGAGACAGTCCATCTTTTTCCGATTCACCCGCAAACCTTCCTGCATCATTATCTTTTCATCAGAATAAAGAACAAACATCATGCTAATATAATTGCTCATATTAAAAAGACATTAATACATAAATATAAGCTTTTACAATATAAAAAGTGAACCTCTTTTCACTTTTAAAAGAGGTTAAAATGATGGGTTAAGATACAGTGAGGAAAATAAGTATTTGAACACCCTACTATTTTGCAAGTTCTCCCACTTAGAAATCATGGAGGGGTCTGAAATTCATAGGTCCACTGTGAGACACACAATCTAAAAAAATAATCCAGAAATCACAATCTCTATGATTAAAAATCTATGACCTATGAATCTCTATGATTTTTTAACTATTTATTTGAATGATACATACAGCTGCAAATAAGTATTTGAACCCCTAAAAAAAACAATGTTAATATTTGGTACAGTAACCTTTATTTGCAATTACAGAGGTCAAATGTAGTTTTTCACAAGGTTTACACACTGCAGGAGGGATTTTGGCCCACTCCTCCACACAGATCAGTCGAGTTTCTGGGCTGTTGCTGAGAAACACAGAATTTGAGCTCCCTTCAAAGATTCTCTATTGGGTTTAGGTCTGGAGACTGACTAGGCCACGCCAGAACCTTGATATGCTTCTAACAGAGCCACTCCCTGGTTATTCTGGCTGTGTGCTTCGGGTCATTGTCATGTTGGAAGACCCAGCCTCGACCCATCTTCAATGCTCAAACTGAGGAAAGGAGGTTGTTCCCCAGAATCTCGCAATACATGGCCCCAATCATCCTCTTCTCAATACAGTGCAGTCGCTCTGTCCATGTACAGAAAAACACCCCCAAAGCATGATGCTACCACTCCATACTGCAGAGAAGGGATGGTGTTTTTGGGATGGTACTCATCATTCTTCTTCCTCCAAACACGGTTAGTGGAATTATGACCAAAAAGTTCTATTTTGGTCTCATCTGACCACATGACTTTCTCCCATGACTCCTCTGGATCATCCAAATGGTCATTGGCAAACTTAAGACTGGCCTTGACATGTGCTGGTTTAAGCAGGGGAACCTTCTGTGCCATACATGATTTCAAACCATGATGTAGTGTGATGTAGTGTGCTTAGTGTGTTACCAACAGTAACCTTGGAAACGGTGGTCCCAGCTTTTTTTAGATCATTGACCAGCTCCTCCTGTGTAGTTCTGGGTTGATTTCCACCTTTCTTAGGATCACTGAGACCCCACGAGGTGAGATATTACATGGAGCACCCAGTCCAAGGGAGATTGACAGTCATGTTTAGCTTCTTCCATTTTTTAATGATTGCTCCAACAGTGGACCTTTTTAAACCAAGCTGCTTGGCAATTTCCCCATAGCCCTTTCCAGCCTTGTGGAGGTGTACAATTTTGTCTCTAGTGTCTGTCTTTGGACAGCTCTTTGGTCTTGGCCATGTTAGTAGTTGGATTTTTACTGATTGTATGGGGTGGACAGGTGTCTTTATGCAACTAACGACCTCAAACAGGTGCATCAAATTTAGGATAATAAATGGAGTGGAGGTGGACATTTTAAAGGCAGACTAACAGGTCTTTGGGGGTCAGAATTCCAGCTGATAGACAGGTGTTCAAATACTTATTTTAAATAAATAGTTAAAAATCATATATTGTGATTTCTGGATATCTTTTTAGATTATGTATCAATGATTTAGATTATGTATCCTCCATGATTTCTAAGTGGGAGAACTTGCAAAATAGGGTGTTCAAGTACTTATTTTTCTCACTGTATAAGGAGAGGGTAAACGGTGTAATTATAGATGGAATTACTGAAATCAATTACAGAAATTACATGTAGACACTTTTTAAATGCAAGTACAATGTAAAAATGTACACAATAATGCATTGTATAAAATTATTCATTTAGAGATTAATAGTAATTAAAGAAACTTAATATAAAGTGGGACCAGATTTTTATTTAAATTAGAAATCTGTGCAAAACATTATTTGGAATATATATATATTAAATTACTACTTTTTTCTACTTCTTATAGTGCTATAATATGTTTTTTGTGTTGTTTTTTTTTTATAAATCACGATTACAATTACAAATATTTATTTATTTTCAATTTTGTTTACACTGCTTATCTCCAATATTTTCGATAGACCACAAATTACTTCCAGTTTGAAACCCCCTGCACTAGTCAGTAGACTTTTGTAACACACCTGTCTTGGCATCACACATGTGATGTGTTCGCATGGTCTCCGGCCAGAGCTTCCGCTGCTCCAGATGCTCAGTGATGTCCAGATAAGCCTCGTCCAGACTCACAGGCATGAAATGAGGGTCATACTCAGAGAATATCTCCCGTACCTTAAGACAAACCCAGACATGAGGAAACGATAGCAGATATTGACTACTGAATGTCGCCAAACTAACATATAACATACCTGGGCACTCACTGCTCTGTATTTGTCAAAGTTGGTGGGCATGATAACTAGGTTTGGACAGAGCTTCTTCGCAATGAACCCTGGCATGGCAGCACGGACACCAAACCTCCTGGCGTGGTAATTGGAGGTTGACTATAATTGATAAAGACAATGTCAACACTGTGGACATGTGATGATGTTCTGTGAGGTTTGTTTTAGATTCTCACCAGCATGCTCATGGACCCCACTGCCATCGGTTTGTCCTTTAGCTCTGGGCAGTCTCTCATTTCTACAGCAGCATAGAACGCGTCCATGTCTACGTGAACTATCACACGGCCTAGATCTCGACCCCTCTCCAGTTCACATTTTAGTTTGTCCACCTATTATGCAAAAACTTTTAAACAACTGAACAGGTATGTGGAACTAATGTATTTCATTGTATACTCTGGGTAAAGCTCACAGAAATATGTCAAACTCTTCGTTTCACTTCAGTTTATATTTTGCATATAGACAATGTAGTTTATTTTCAGACTATTAGATTTATTGCATTGTGACAATAAAGAACAATGCAATAATATCACGATGCAATTATCATGACCGTAAGGCTAAATTCACACAGTTCCTACAACTGCGTAAAACATTAATAAGACTCATCATTATTTTGAATAATTTTGTCTGGACAGGATTTCAAATTATTAAAATAATACATCCTTTTTTTCAATATAATAGCATTTCAGTAATAAAACTCAGGTTGAAATTGTGATAAGACTTATTACAATCATTACAGAGTTGATTACCTCTGCTTGTGCTTGCTTCATCTGTTCTTTAGTGATTTTTGCTTTTTGCTCCATCATTTTTTCAATGCGCTGATTCACCTGCCGCTCCTTCTTAAGTTCATTTTCATAAAATTTAGATCCCTGTTATTCAAAAGAACATTTTTTTTTTTCAACTGCATTATAAATGAGTCAATGTCAACACTGTCCTGAACTGTAACTTGCTACGGTTCATTTCATATAAAAGTATTTAAACATTTAATGAATTTATAATATTAACTATAAAATTTGATTCCATGTTGTTTATTAAAAAATGAATATGTAAATGAATCAGAACAGCACTATAATGTAACATTAACTTGATAGAAACTCAATGACAGGCCAAACTTCACCCATTCACATTAACTATTAATTGTATTTTTTGTCTGATCTGCTTTAAAAAAAAAAAAAAAAAAAAAAAAAAAAGCTTAATGTCCACGTTTGTCAACTACACATATAAATACAAGTATAATGTAACTTAAGTAAATACATAGCTGTGCAGACCTTGGAGGTTTCCAAAATGACTTTGTTGATCTTGTCTCTGTCCAGTCCCTCCATGCCAGCCTTGTTGTCATTGAGAGCGATCCTGGAGAGTAGATCCGCTCCAGAGCTGCTCACACTCACAGCAGCATCCTCCTGATGATGATGATCCTCCATTCCTGCTTCTTTCACTTCCTTTACCAAACTAACACCTGTGACCCAGTAAGCTACCTGCCATAAATGCTAAATATTGAGGTCTAACTATGATAGCAGGCAAAATAACGTTGTTGTTTTTCTTCTATTGACAGCTTTTCCTGTGCTAGTTAGTCTAGATATCACCGAATGCATTTTAATCATTTGGTTTTAATTGAATTAAGTTACTTGACTGTCTTGCAGATATACAGCTAAAGAAACCTAAACTAATCAGGAATCCACGGGTTAATAGTCAACTAAAAACAAACACGAAGTAAAAGCGTTATTTATCAAGCCATGGCCCCTCAGCCCCCATTCTTGTTCTCGCAAAGGAATGCACCACCATGAACATCTTTATCGCCATCGCCACCTGCTGTACTGGAATGTGAACATACGTTTCATGCATGTTTTAAATGGTAAGTGATATTTTTATTGTGAGCGAATTCCAAACGACTTTGTTTGCACCCTTGAAGGCCACTGCGAAAAAGGGGCGTTTGACACGAGATCTGGTCCGGTAAGTGGCGGTATGCACCTTAAGTTGGTCTGCCAATCGTCAGCTAAACTAAGAAGTTGACATGGGTATATCACATCCAAAAGATGGTAGATAAATGTTAGAGGATTCTAAATATTATGAGGTGTTTATGTGTGATAGATTGGGGTGCTACAGCATTAAAAACCATCTATACAGGTCTAATGAGATCAGTGTTTGACTACGGCTGTATAGCATATGGATCTGCCTCCAAGACAAAACAAACTTGATGGTTTGCAAAATCAAGCAATGAGGATAATTAGTGGTGCAATAAGAACTTCTCCAATAGCTGCAATGCAAGTAGAGGTCATTTGAGGAGGGACCAAATATCAGGGGGCATAAAGAGAACCACATGTCTCAGACAGTATTAAGGGAATGTCAGGAAAATAGAAAGTATGAAAATCAAAAGTTATGGGTGGGTCATAAAAGATAAGGTGAATAACATGGGAATTGGATCTTTGAACATCTGCCCAACAGTGACAGACAGTAAATTGAAGGTTGATTTAGGACTATTGGAAGTAAGGAAGAAAGATGGAGTGGATAAGTATGGGGTAAGCAACTATATAACAGGAAAATACAAAGAGTGTGTAAAGGTTTTTACAGATGCATCTAAAAACACTGAGAAGAGAGTAATGGCAAAAAGGATAAATGATGACCTAGCAGTGTATACTGCTGAACTGGTTGCTAGAATCTTGTGGCTAGAGTCTAACAATTGTCTGCAGGCAGTAATTGCCTCTGATTCAAGTTCAGCAATGTACAGTATTCAGAACTATCGGTCTGATTCAAGGGAAGATATTTTAATTGAAATTTTACAGCTAGCAAATGGAATACAAGCATCAGGAAGGAGGGTGACATTCGTATGGGTTTCAGCCCATATAGACCATTTTGCAAGATGTAAACAACACTGGTCCAGAAACACTTCCTGTTTCAGTCTGTAACTGTTTTCTTTATTTCACAATTCACATGTAAAGAAAACATCTTAAAGATGTTTGTTTAACTTTTTGATTCAGTTTTATATGTTCTGTTGGTTGTATTTTTATCCCAGCTTTTATGTAGTGTTAAAAAACTGAAGCAGGAAGTGCTTCCGGACCAGTGTTTTTTTTTTTGTTGTTTTTTTTTAATGGTCTATAGGAGTGGAAGGTAACGAAATGGCCGGTGAGCATGCAAAGAGAGAAACAGATAAAAGCAATATAGATATAGATGTAAAGTACAGTAAAGTAGAGATAAAAAGCATAATTAAGGCTAAAACTATTAAAAAGTGGCAACATATCTGGGATAATGGGTGCTCAGGAAGACATCTATATAGTATACAAGGGAAAGTGGGAAAAGAAACACATAACCAGATCAAGACAGGAAGAAATTGTGCTGACTAGGATGAGGTTGGGTCATCTAAAACACTATTGAACAGAAGTTCAAGGGAGAATTTTCATCTCTTATTTTCTTTTTTGAAAAGTACAGGCCTTTTAAAAAGGATATAAGAATTTTTTTTTTAATCTATAATTATGAAATTGCTGGTATATTTCGTTTTTTTTTAATAATAGTAAAGAATAAGACAGTTAGCTCCTATGCCTTACTCCAGTCCTGTGGTGGCGGTAATGCACAAGAAATAGTTGCCAACCGCCAAATAATAAAAGAAGAAGAAGAA
Organism: Pimephales promelas; assembly: GCF_016745375.1. The sequence goes on along the minus strand of NW_024121577.1, from coordinate 204,802 downwards.
GAAGAAGAAGACAGCTAAACTCTAAAAGAAGAAGAAGAAGAAGGAACTCTGGAAAAGCAGGAAAAGACAGATTGAATCTGTTTCACGCGTACAAATGGGATTTTAAAGAAGAGAAGTAAAGAAGTTGTAAAACAATTCTTTCGTATGTATTATTGAGTTCAAAAGATGTGTTTTGATTTCATTGTGCGCGATCATACGTTATTGAACTCAGTAGATTACGCTGCATTTACGCCGTTTACCGGAAGAGCCTAAAGAGGAACTAACGTGTTTCAACAAGAAAACCAGAATGGCGCTTCAACAAAAAGCCCAGGTTTCATGGTGAAAATATGGATACAAAACCCTCGAAATGACCCGCTACCTTAACGTAGTTGCAGTTTTTATTCTGATTATCAACATCGGTAAGAACTCAAATGATATGATTTGTGCAATTGCCCCAATTGCAATATAAAACAACGTGTCGTTGCTGTCATGTCCTTAAACAGCGTATATTTGTTTTATTTAAGAGAGGACATTCGGCTTAAAGCCCCCCCACGATGTCAAGATAGTCGGATCAGATCTGCAGTGGAAGCCTTCCAACGATGACACCGTGCTGTATTCACTACAGTACAACCCTAAACTGTAAGCATACATGTCAAATGGATAGTTCAACCAAAATGAAATTGTCATCATTTTTTCTCACCTTCATGTTGTTTCAAACCCTTTTGATGTGTTTTTTTTGTTGTTGTTTTTTAACAAGAGTTATAGGCTACATAATTTCAGTCACCACCGTTCACTTTCTTTGGCTATTTTTCCATAGTTAAAAAGGGAATGGTGACTGAAGAGGTCATATCTCACTTACCTGCCTTCAACTTATTCTGCATTTTTGTTTTGATTTTAGCAAATCAGAGGATGAATGGCTCAATGTGTCGAGCCATATTGGAACAAAGTTAAGAACATTTCAAATCACTCCTGAATTTTATGGAGCGGTATTTCGAGTTCGCACAGAGAAAGGAAACAACGTGTCAGAATGGCAGTATTCAAAACCGGTCCAGTGTGTAAATGGTAAAGATTGCTTTATGTGGTTATATGGACCTTCCATTTTAAATGTTTGATTTTTCACCTCGAATATCTCTAACACAAATATGTATGGTCTATGTGTTTCACAGTTGCAGTTTGTTTTCCTGTGACAAATCTGATTGTAAAACGTGAAAGGGTTTCCCTGACTATGACACATATGGACCAGAGCTTGGAGAAAGAATATGGAGAGCACATTCAATTTAAAATATCATACTGGAAAGTAGATAACGGAGGATTTTCTAAGGTCTCTTGCATCCTAAACAAAAAAAGAAAAATGTGAATAAACATTCATTCCCTATTTCTGTAGGAAGACTAGTGTAAAGCTGACAAGAGTTTTTTGTTCCTACAGGCAGAACCTTTTATTATTACGGATAGGAAGAATGAACCCTTGACTGAACTCGAATCAGAGCAAAACTACTGTTTCCAGGTTGAATATTTGCTTTATGATAAGCCTTATGGAAATGCTAGCAAGAAAATATGTAAAATCATCCCAGAAACATGTAAGTCTTATTCTCTTATTTATTAATAGAGCACAAACTGCTTCAGCTTTATTCAGAGTGTGTGTGATTAAACTTTTCATAAAAAAATTCATGAACTTTTAGTTACTGAAATGAATCACATGCTGCTCAATTTTAAGTGTTTAACTTGTTTAACTGAAATGTTCTTTCATTCCTTTCTTCCTGTGTAGCTGAAATAGCAAGGAGACGTGTTTTGCTTTACAGTATTTTAACCACACTTTTTGTTTCGGCCATGTGTGGTGTCTGCATTTTTGTACTTTTTAAATACCACAAAAAGGTGAAACAACTATTGCAGCCAATACAACTGGAAATTCCTGATCACTATCGAGAGGTACACATCCATATTTTATAATTACTAATCAATCGAAATAATGTAAAGTAACTGAATATGGCAACCTATAACAATTAACTACTTTTATGAAAACTATTGTTTTGGTGCAATATTATTATTTTGTATATCTTGTTGAATCTGAGTTCTGAAGAGGCCTGCTTATCATCAGGCAACACGTTTTTCTTAAATTATCATTCATCAGTTCGAAGAGTTAGATGTAAATTATTATTATTTTTTTTTTAATTGAGTATTTGACTACTCAGCTAGTCCCTCCCTAGTGAAGGCCTCCCCTTTACATCTGTACAGATAATCGTTGTCGGGATAATTCCGGTTCACGTGGCTGGCTATGCCAAAGCGATAAAATGATTTATTGTACATTTTAAGGCCTAACAAGTAGTTTGTTGAGGGTTTTTTTTTTAAGGAATGACTACACGCCTCAGCACATGTATTCAAATGTGCATACCAATAGAATGAACTCTTAAAGGGATACTCCACTGTTTTTTTTTTCACATCAAACTATGTTCTTCCCTTAACTAAGATGAGTTGATGCATACCTCTCTCGTCTCTCGTCAATCGCTCTGGCGCGCGAGACACTTTGATAGCACTCCCAAGCACTTCGACTCGGCGCATATATCCCAAGCACTTCAAAAGTGTCTTGCATGCCAGAGCGATTGAGTGCACGTAGACTAGACTTGTTGCCAGTAGCCTAGACTTGTTTAACTACTGTGCTCCCTCTGTGGCCTCCTAGGGCAGTAAAGCAAGTGCATTCTGGGAGTTGTTGTCTTTCATCCACATAAGCCACATAAGTCTTTTCTCAGTCTAGAAAGCTCCAAATTCAAAAATAATTTCACATTTCTTCTACCGAAATGATCCATTTTAAATACACATTCATCTTTCCAGAGGTGAAGTTGATGCATACCTCTCTCGTCTCAGTGCGTGCACTCAATCGCTCTGGCGCGCGAGACACTTTGATAGCACATAACTTTGCCCATTTCATTGATTGAGATTCAAACAGAGAAGCGACCAAACACCTCCATGGTTTCCCTATTTAAATACAGTTACACAAGTAGTGTAACTCGACCTAGGACAGTGACACAAAATAAAATGTTGTGTTTTTCTAAGTGTGTAAAGTGGATAACTATAATGTATGGCAGAATACCACAGCAAGTGCTTGGGAGCACTTCGACTCGGCTCATAATACATCTATGGACTTGGCGCAGTAATATCATCGCTCCGGAGAGGGACTCCATTCTTCGTCGAGTTGCACTACTCGTGTAACTGTATTTAAATAGGGAAAACGTTGAGGTGTTCGGTCGCTTCTCTGCTTGGATCCTAATGAATGAACTGGGCTAAGTTAAGTGTTATCCAAGTGCCTTGTGCACCAGAGCGATTGAGTGCATGCAATGAGATGACGGAGGTATGCATCAACTCGTCTTAGTTAAGGGAATAACATGGTTTAATATGAAAAAAAATGGTGGAGTATCCCTTTAATAACTAATGATCGTTGTGACGTAAGTGAATCAATTACAACCAACTTTAGCTGGAAAATAACTATTCCAGAGCTGTCATAAAGCCAAAACATTCTCTGTTTCTTCAATTTCCTATTAAAGCAACTTTGGAACAATCTACATTGTTAAAAGCGCTATATAAATGAAGATGACTTGACTATTTATGTTCTTTCCCTTTATGTAGGTTCTGTATAATGAGTTTGCTCCGCAAGCTTGTCCAAGTCCCAGCAGTCAGAGTCTACGGTCGTATGACTTGATCACAGTAATAGAGGACAGCAATGAGGAACAAGAGAAAATATCTTTGACTTAAAGATTGTGGCTGTCTTTACATGCACATTATTAGTTTATTTAAAAAAAAAAAATCTTTGGTATTTTTATTTGCAATTAACATACTTTGCACATCACTAACAAGCTTACAATTTCAAATCTGTCTTGTCTAAAAGCTTAGGAAAACGGTTACATGAGCAGTAGTATTATTGTTGTTTAATGTTTATTTAGGGTATTTGGTTTACATTAGATTGCAAACACTTTTAACACTAAATCTGAAAATAAATGTTTGTTGCCATGCTACAGTTTTAGAATAATGTAATTGCTATCTACATTTAATCTGCATACGGATCTATGATGGTGATGGGCGAAGTAGAGATTCAGCTAAAGGAAATAACTACATTCTGACAATAAATATTCAAATAACTTAAATGTAAGAATTCTTCAAATATTTTAGTTGTTTTTGTTTGGCCGTAACTGGTTACTCCACTTGACCCTCTGATAGTCGCTCCCTATTTCAGCTTAACTGCTGTAAGAACACATGCTCAGTTTTCAGCATTTCATGAGTTATGTTTTTATATTACAAAATTCCCTTTTAAATACCTGTACATAGTACATGGTCTTCCCTCAGAGCATAATTTATAGTACATGTCCCTCATTATTAACATTTTATTCTATGTTTTTATATATGTATATTTTTGTTGAATGTCTTTTATTGTGAAATTAATTTAGTTGCCAAAATGTAAACACATTGAATCATTTCATATAGCAACTGTATTTATCTACACACTGATGATGGAGTTAATTAGGAAAAGTAGAATGTGTGTCAGCTTATTTTAATTGTGTTCATTTGGGCTGCTTTTAATAAAAGCTTGCACTTGTATGTATTTTATGTTCTTGTCGAAAAGTTTTGGTAGTGCCTTGTGACTGTGGACATTTAACATGCAATACAAACTGTGGTAGCTTAATATTTTTTATACTGTGAGTTTGTAAAATGGTAGTGTAGTTTTTAATGAATAGTTTGATTAATAGCTTTAATATAATTGGTTAACATTGGAGATTTGAAACTATACTAAGCTCTCACTGCGTGTTCTTAGTTGAGAATTTAGAAATTTGTCTTTTTTGCACAACTGTGAAATTATCTTTATTAATTTAGCTGTTATTTTTTTTCTTGTTTTGATTGCAGATTTTATTTTACCTTTTTGAATAAAAGATTACCTTTTATTGTGAACATGCTCAAGACAATATGTTCAAAGTTTCTCAATTGTGAAACATGAAAAAAGGATAGATTACTTAAAAAAGACAGAAGTGTTTCCTCTTGCATTATTTTCAGTTATTAGCATGAGTTAAGTAGCCTATGCTAATGTCTTGATGTACAATATGCAAATTTTATGTTAAAAATAAAACTTTTTTTCCCCAACCACAAGAGGGCACAAGCCTAAATGATTTTCATAAGCACTCAAGGAAAAGCCAACTACAAACTTCCTAAGCCTTTCTGCTTTTCTCAGAAAACCTAATCATATTTTGCAGCATTAGTCATATTTTTTATGTGATGAAAAGACTTGTTTATTCCTTAAGAAAACCTGGAGTGAAATGCCAAGACTGTTTTAGTCTGAACTGAACTTTTGCACTGTTTTCTCCACAGAACATCTGATCTTTGCATGAGACTGAAGCGAAGAATGTGCCAGCGGCATACAATGTGTTGGATAGCTTTAGAGATGATAGGGAACAGACTTAAACTCCTTAACTCTTCCTCCTGAAGCTGTTGTCTCAATATCTCCATCAAAGGAATGTTAAGCCTCCATGCAGACCCACTGTGAGGAAAGAAGGACTTCAGATACTTGAAGCAGACAGGTGTTTACACAAGTGATGCTTTCCTTGACATGTGCAAAGACAGATTATCAAAGAGTTTGTTATTATCTAAACACTTTAAACTACCATGAAAAAACACCTAACGCAGCCCCAAAAGTTGGTCTTGGATGGTTCAAGCTTTGACATATAAGCTGTTTAGCTGGACTAAAGTTGGTCTTCCAAGGCTGTTTTAGCTAGCCTACATTTTTGTTGTTGTGCTATTAAGACTTGTGCTATTATGCTAATGAAAGCAACAGATGTGTTGAACAACTGATAAAGTAGAAGTTAACCTTCGGTCTATGGGTCTAATAAAACCATTCATTGTGCGCATTCTTTAATTATTTTAACAGGATTGACTTCTGAGCATTAATTCTCTTGTTAACAGCAATGTAACAACTGCATCCTCATTACCACAACCATGCTACAGTCTTATAGCCTGCCTTTTAAAAGTTTGGAGTCAGATTTATTTGAAAATAAAATAATTGTATGCATCAAGGATGAATTAAATTGATCAAAAGTGACAGTAAAGACATTTATAATGTTACAAAAGATTTAAACTCTGTTTATTTTAACCTTCTATTCATCAAAGAATCCTGAAAAATATATAGAGAAGAAATAAAAAAGTGTTTTTTTAACAGAAAATCTGATTTTCTGAAGAATCATGCGAGACTGAATGACTTGAGTCATTGCAACGTTTTATTTTACAATATTAAATAGAAATGTTTAAATTGTAATAATAATATTTCAAAATATTACCATTTTGTAAAAATAAATGAAAAACAAATAATAAACCTTTTAAAAAAAACCTTAAATGAAAGAAATCAACTTTTAAACATGCTTGTCTGCCAATGTGCAACCCATAGTGAAATACTTGAGAATCAAAACATATTTTTAAGATGCAAACCACATTATTATATATTCTTATCTATTTATGACAAGCTTTGATATATTTGTTATCGGAATGGACTTTTAAACTATGAACAAGATGTAAGCCAAGGCCTGTCATGTCTGTGTGTGACAGCTAAGATTGAAGAAGTGCATTCCCTCAATTACTAAAACTATTATAAACCCCAGAAGAACCGTAACTGCGACTAGTAGGGATTTTGTTCAATTCTGTTCGCAAAAAGAATCAGATTCATTCCCTGATTCAATCTGACTCTTTCTGTAGATTACAGCATTGCACCAGTAGGTGGCGACCAGTGAATGTTGTACTATGATTGAATCTTTCAAGTATTAATTTAACATCTTTGTTCCAAACAACAAATTAACAGCATTATTTAAAATACGAATTAGGACGATAATAATTAGGCCCACTTACATTACTTAATAATTAGGCTTGATCAACATTAGGCTACTTGTTTTTTTAAACAAAAGTAAACACATGAGTGCATTTAAAACACTAAATGAGATTACTAAGTCTATTAATTTCATGATAGTCGTATGCTTTATTATGAAGGTTTTCTGAAGGTGTTTTGAAAGAATCATAATCATCTTTGTAAGATTTTTTTCCCATCCTTCGTGAGGAATTGTTGGTGGATTTCGAGGACAGTGTGGTACGATCTGCCTCAACCCTTCGCCACGGCACCCGTACTCCTTCTTCCCTGGACCTCAGCGTGAACCATCGGCCATTCAGCCTCGCCGTACTCCTTCGGTATGTCGGCTCCACCTGGGTCGCTTCACCTGACTGCTGCTCTCTCCTCCACCCCTTCAGCTGCGGCTCGCTCCTCTCTTCATCAGGCTCCGCCTCTGCCCTTGGTCACTTCAGCTTGCCAACAGACCTTGGGATCTCCACCTCGATCTCGGGAGGTCGTCACTGATGCTCAGTCGCGGCCATCTAGTTCGTCGTAATCTCTCTACCACCTCGGCTCATCGGCTTCGCGGTGGGCTCCATTCACGCCGTCATTGCCTCCTGTCCCATAAACCCCATGGTGGCCCTCATCAGTGTTCCTCCATTGCTCCTCCCTCCATCAACGCTTCTGTGGGACACTCCTCTGGCTGTGGCCTGGATGAAGAGCTATCATCCCTTGGCTCACTTCACCTTCATCCACACCCTGGACTTTGTTGATCGTCCTTAATCTCCCGGTCGTCCATTCAGCCCTAGAACTTCCTCCTGGGTGTCTGTAGCCTACCACGCCTTTGCCATCCCCTCATCCTCTTCGTCTCCTCTTCTCCACGGCAAAAAGTCGCGCCTAACCGGGAGGACGTGTTGTGTTTGGTCATAGTCTGCCAAAGTCATTTATTTGTTCTAATGGACACTTATTCTGTTTAGGTGTGGACTCCTCAATCACCATCATTATCACCTGTATAGACCATTTCAAAAGATGTAAACAACACTGGTCCAGAAGCACTTCCTGTTTCAGTTTTTTAACACTACATAAAAGCTGGGATAAAATACAACCAACAGAACATTTAAAACTGAATCAAAAAGTTAAACAAACATCTTTAAGATGTTTTCTTTACATGTGAAATAAAGAAAACAGTTAGAAACTGAAACAGGAAGTGCTTCTGGACCAGTGTTGTTTACATCTTGTGAAATGGTCTGTTTCTGTTCAGTGTCCGGTGTCGTCTATTGTGGATGCGTATGTTGCACTGTTCGTTTGGATTACCCGTTGGATTTATTAAATATTACCTTATTGTCTTCTTCATCTTCGTTTCTGTTTATACAACCGATGAACTATGATAATGATAACAGTATTGGGTGCAAAACTATTTCTCATGCTCCTACAAAAGTCTAAAGAGTAGCCTACGTATTGATGATGATATACCAATGAGTCATGTAGCTACATGATGGATTAAAACTGCTATTTCATCCCTTCAAAAACTCTTTTTTTATTATAGATGTTGTGATGATGATGGTTTTTGAGTTCACGAATGGTCAAGTGTTTGGTTAACAGTATGCTGATGGATATAGATTTGTATTTTGAGAGTTCTTACTGGAAGTCATCCAAAAAGCAGTTATAACTCAAAGGCAATACAAAGCAGTCTTTAAGTGACATGATCTTCCTGGAGTCAATGACAAGATCCTCTCTTGATCTGAATGTCTGTGTGTGTATTTTCCTCTTGCCTCAAGGTGAGAAGGTGAGTGTAGCCTACTTGTCTTGTAAAAGTATAGTATTTATGAGAAGGAAAACAAGAAGGAAAGAGGGATGATTCCAGAAGAGGGAAACTGCATAGATTCCAGGAGTCTCCAAATGAAACATGAAACATTGAAACAAGACTGTCTGGATCAAAAATGTTCAGAGACAGTTGAAACTTCAAAACGGTTGCATGCCATCATACAATAAATGCTTTAGAAAGCTCTCAGAGTGATGTTTTAGTTCAAAAGAATGGATTAAGAGTGTCTGCCAAGAAAAAAAAAAAGTCAATCGAGCAACAAGGCCTTCAAAATCCCTTCAGTTGTTTATTTTGCTCATTTAAAACCTGCAGATAACACCATACACATAGCCTACTTCTGTCCATGTCTGACTATAGCAACCTACAACCTGCCTGAAACAGTTTGAAGACTCACAATGTCTTCATTCTTTTCTGCATATTAGCCTACATAGGCAACATTTAAAGAATTTTTTTTAATATATTTTATTCTTAATCTCTTCTGGATTTTATAGGACTAAAAATGAGTCTCTCTATGAAAACATAAAAAAAAATATTCGAAATAAAAAACAAATGCATTTTTGAAATGCTGACAATTGTCATTATGCTTCGAAAATAAGATGTTTGAATTCATTCATCTAATCTGTCGCTTGTTGGAGACCTTTGAATCATTAAAACAAATTTAATCTTAAAGAAAATTACTGATATATCTAAATTATTTATTTGAAGCTAGCAAAAGTTCAGCTACAGTTCAAAACACAAAAGCGCAAATAGGCCTGTAAAAAAACAGCTATTAATAGTTATCAGTTAGGCTAATTTCCACCACCACCAAAGTTTAATTCACCCAGTGTTCTGCCTAATGTGATTCAGACCAACAGCAAACAAAGATTCGAGTGTGTGTAAAGAAACTAAAGACAACAATGTGCATACATGTAAATATGACTTATATAAAAAAATTCAACCATTATTTTTGCCAACCATCCTCTAACTAACATATATGGACTTGAGTCTACTCCCTTTGCACATTTGGCTTTTTCTTCCTACAGGGGAGATCATAAGAATGGCTGACCTTTCAGAGAGAGGCTCTCCGACTGTGTATTTAATAATGTATCATGTAGGCTACTACACTAGATTGATTGTGTGTTGTATGTGTCACAAAAGTAGCATAGTGTTCTGTTTGGTTAACATAACATAACATAACATAACATAACATAACATAACATAACATAACATAACATAAACATAAACATAACATAACATAACATGTTGTCTGATTGTGTGTGAGATTTCTTCAGAAGGTGTCGCTGTATCTCACGTGAACGTGAAGTAGCCACAAGGTGCGCGCGCACGGAGTATCTGCTTTCTTTCATCCCTCCGCCAAACTTCGGGTCCACTTTGAATCCGTTGATCAAATGAGCGCACAATAAACTATATACTCGGTTTACTTATGTCTACAATGAGGCGTGTACCATGTTCAGTCGTCTCATTACGGTATTTTGATTGCCGTCTTCTCAGAGAAATGTGTGTAAGTCTCGTCTTCAAGGTAAACTTCTTGGCCTCCCACCCCACTCGTGCTGTGACGTGACTAGCAGCGGCTAGTGATAAATGAAACGCGCATTTTGAAGCGTCCAGTTGTTCTGCTGCTTCAGCAGACGCGCGTCTGTCACATGCGGTGGGGCACATTCACACAGAACTGGAGGTATTTTTTAATGTTCTTTTCTTTGTCACTTTTTTCTTTTTGCTATTAGAAAAAGTTATTCTAAGGAGTAACTAAAACCAGTGTTGTCAATGTTTTAGAGCGCCTAGTAACCGGACAGTTGAAACGTTTGCCGTTGCAGTGCTGGACTGAAACACCAAACCACTGGAATAAATTATCAGCTATTCAACTTCACAAAATGAGTGCCGGAAAGAGGTAAGAAATCCTGAAAACGTTTGCTATATTTACCTGTTCTGTGATTCGGGTTACAGTTCAGTTATCAAGTTTCATCCAATTCATAGTAGAAGAATAGCATCAGAAAGCCCCACTGTTTTTCTGAATGAGTCTTCACACATGGGACAACTTTATCATTGTGCGTTTTTACGTTCCTACTTTTTTTCCAGTAGCCTACATAGCAATGCACGAAAACCTTTATAAAATATAGCTAAGTCATTCTGAAGGTCCCCTTCCATATATAATCTGCTGTAAGTTCAACATCACAAGCTCTGTTTTTCTTTATAGTGTAGTTTTTGTTGTTGTTGTTACAGCTTTGCAATTTTAAGTAATTACAGATTTCTGCCACTGTCTCTATAGGTTAGCTCAATCATACAAATTATGAAAAGATTCTGTTGGAAAATTTTTTTTTAGTAATGTCCGGTAACTAACTTAATCAGAACAAGTTGGCTACTGAATGCAAAACATGGCTAATTTGTCAACACCTTCAGCGCCATCAAAACCTTAGGTCTTATTAACTAACAGTTAGATTGGAACTAAAGTTGGCCTGGTTGAGTGATTAATTCATGGGAATTATCCATAACCTATAATAAACATGCAATAGTCCTACACCCAAACTCAGGTCAATGCTGTTCATGTTCAGCATACATCCAAAGCAATTTCTTTATATTATGTAAACTTATTTACCTGGGCCTATATTTTTCTCCTTTGTAGCCTATGTTCCATTTCTCAAAAATCAGCTATATCTACATAACATATTGCAGAATTATTCTCTCAGGTGAGCCCAGATATGTAATCCAAACTGTTATAAAAACTTAAAGAAATCACTTTAAAAAAGGGAGAACGAATTGATTTCATTTGCCTTCATGGGAATATTAGTTGTGTAGATTTTATTTATTTATAAATAGTTGAAAATGTTACCATTTACCAGTCTTGCTTGTATTGTTAAGTGTGGGTTTAGTTTATTATGCTAGTTTGTAATAGTTTGTTACCCGGAAAGACTTTTAAATATGTTCTTAATTCTAGTCAGTCGTCAGTTGCACAATGAGAGCATCGCTGAAATTAAACTTTACCCAATTGACACCAAAGTGTTTTTAAGGAAATGTGAGGTGAACTCATCTCATGTGAAGGAGACTGTGAGCCTGCTGTGTCACTATCTGTTCCATAGGTGGCAATGAAGATTGGGGGAGGAAGAGGGACAGTTTTAATCTAATAGGACAGAGTGTGATGTTCAAAAAGCAGTTTGAATGCGGATCCTTCCTTTTTTTTGTGCCTACTTCCCATAATGGTCGGCAAAAGTATTTTCCAAGAAATATTTTACCTTTTAACAAATCAAAACACTCACACGCTCTCCCAGCTGATTAGGTGCTGAGACTTATATCAGGACAAAAATGCAAAAAAGGTTGACACTCTAAGAACACTTTATTAGTTACAAAACAGGAGATAAAGAACAAACGGACCAAACCGTTTATATTCTTTGCCTCCTGTTTGTAACAAATAAAGTAGAGTGGTGACTTTTTTTTTTTTTTTTTTTTTTTAACAAATCCTGGGTTAATCGAGTCTAGTTTTGCTTCTAAGATATTTTTTTTCCCTACAATTTGTACATTACGTACAAGTAAGATTACAATAAACAGGATTGTTTTGTAGAAGTCTGTGAATTATAATACGGGTTATTATTTTTGACACTATCTATAAATCTGGTATTGTTGATGGTTGCTTTTAACAGAATTAACCATGCGGAGTGTAATGTCTAGCTGTTAGACAGTCATGTTCACAAGGTTTGTGTTAGCCAATAGGCTATTCATTGACCTTTTAACCAGTCTTCTATTATTATATTACGTCACAGATAACCAAGTGCTACAATAATTTACACCTTGTTTGGGTCACAGTAAACCTACCGTATATAGGCTAGTTATTGTTTAACAACATGTTTAATTGTAAAACCACCACACACCGCCACCTCGGTGATATAGTTTTTTAAATGGTCGTTAGTGTATTGCTAACTGTTAGCTTTTAACTTTCATTAAAGTTAAATAGCCCTTTGGGTGACCTATAGCTTGATGTGCTGTAGGAAAAACATTCCTCTATCTACATTTTGGTAAAACTCCAAAAAATGTACAAATCCAACCGTCTCCATTGACTTTGCATTGTGAGAGGCTGCCTCCTTGTCATTTATGACTTATAACAAAAGACAGAAAAATGCCTAAAAGCTGCTGCATGACAAGGTGTACCGCAAACAAGCTAAAAAACCCAGAAATAAATTATAAGCTTCAGAACCATAAACCGTAAAGCGGTTTAAGGAGACAATTGGATACAGGCAATAAAACGTGAAGCATCAGCATTTATGAATGGGTAAATTGTGTGTAAAAAATGGGTAAATCCTAGCTCTGCGTGTGCAGTGCACATTTTGTCAGTGGTAAGTCAAATATCCAAATGACAGTTTTATATATTTATGTAAGCTAAGCTGTAGCATTTTTACAATATCATGTCGTGTACCAGTGGGCGTAGTTCTCAGAGTAGTTCGAGAACTAGTTGCGTTCTACCTCAATTGATCCACTTTTATGTCCTGAAACAACTGTTTTTTGGGGGTCGGCAGCTTATAAAAATGTATTTCTTTTTAAGAAGTTATTTTGATTAAAGATTAAAGGAGTAGTTCACTTTTAAAAAAAAAACAAAAAAAACTTTTGCTGATAATTTACTCACCCCCATGTCATCCGAGATGTCCATGTCTTTCTTTCTTCAGTCGAAAAGAAAATTAAGGTTTTTGATGAAAACATTCCAGGATTTTCTCCATATAATGGACTTCATTGGGAACCAAACAGTTCAAGGTCCAAATGAGAGTTTCAGTGCAGCTTCAAAGGGCTTTAAACGACACCAGACGACGAATAAGGGTCTTATCGATCTGTCATTAAAAAAAAAAAAGTTAAAAAGTTTAAGTTTTATAAGGACTTATATTTTATAAGCTAGCCTTGCTCTGTTCTGTGAAGAGCATTTGTGTCTCTCCTGTTCAAACTCGTTCATCAAGATGAACAAACCTTTGTTTGAGTCATGACTCGAAGGGTCCTAGATAAGACCCTTATTCATCGTCTGGTGTCATTGTACTGAAAGTCTCATTTGGACCTTGAACCGTTTGGTTCCCAATGAAGTCCATTATATGGAGAAAATCCTGGAAGGTTTTATCAAAAACCTTAATTTCTTTTCGACTGAAGAAAGAATGACATGGACATCTTGGATGACATGGGGGTGAGTAAATTATCAGCAAAAGTTTTTTTTTTTTTTTTTAAATTGAACTACTCCTTTAAGGCACATGAATCTAGTCATAAATAATGTATGCACAGGTAAATCATTTAAAACAAACACTTTAATATTCCATTAAAAGTAAAATTCGTCCTTTTTGACTTCCTGGTGAAAAACAAATTATGATTACAGGGGCAGATTATCGATTAACAGAGACTTATATCCATGCGGTTCCTTGCATAATAATTTATGATCATGATAGTGCATGATTTCTAAACTGATACATGTTTGCGTATCACAAAATCCTCTCGATGCGCCACCACTCACAGGACATTTCATTTCATTAGATAACCAACAAAATAAACTCATTTTACATTTCGCTGAAACATGCAAGAAGGAATGTGATATCATTGTGCAGAAATGCCACAGCAGGCATGCTTTTTTCAATGAGTCTGGGTTACAGAATTGAGTGGTTGAACTTGGCATCTTTTCAGCATGCCTGATTGCATCTAGTCGAGATATGCAGTGACACTGGGCGCTCAGGGAGATCTGTGCTCTTATCAGAGGAATAAGCTCTATCCTTCCTGTTTGTGTTTACATTTTGGTTTGTTTTAATGGTTTTGTAAACATTCAGTGACAATTCATGTTGTAAGGAGCCCACAGAGGAAATCATTATCTGAGTGTGTTCTCAAGGAAAAGAAAAAAAAGGAAAAAAGGTTTTAATGGATTTTAGAGGTCAAATTCACTTCATTTTCAAACCTGAAAAGATGATTGTGATCAAAACAAATAACATCATATCTATTTTCTGCACACCTTTAGACTTACCTCACCTTAGAGAAATGTCAGTGCCTGAATTGTTTCACATCTGGACTTCTTCCTAAAGTGTCAAATAGCAGTCACACCTCGCTAGGAGCAAAAATCTTTGTCCCAATAGTGGACAAATGGCTAAATTGTCCCCAAGATACAATTGTAAAGTGTGATGAAGTCTCAAATAAAGACATTCATTTGATGTGTTTATATTGAAATTAGTGTTATTGTACATGTGAAACTAACCACATACTCGTTAGTAAATAGCCAAAAATGCATTATGCATGCACATTATTGTGATGTTCACCAAATTTATAGGTAAATAAAATAAAATAAAAAGAGAATGCACAAATAACAAATGAGAAATACCTAATTTTAGCCAGATCAGGTCAGATGAAAGTTTACTTACAACTGCAAATTTGACCCTTACAGTCAAGTGTGATTTATTTTCCAGAAAAATACAGTACACATTGTTTGTTTGTAAAGTTTTCCATCTAAGGACTGATTATTATAGGTTAATAATCATTATTATAAGTTATTTCATTATTGATTTAATGCTACGTGGACATACTTTTACTCCAGCCTTTTTAAATATGTGTGTTTGTGCGTTGTGGATCACTTTTGATTATAATAGACCAGATAGAGAAATCCGATTGTCATAAACAGTGTTTGTGTATATGCTCAGTGTTTATCCCACCCACGTGTAACTTGTTGTATTAGCATTAGAATTGCTCTTTAGCTGATCTGAAATCTGTGTGTGGCAGCCTGGCTCACACCTTCTGTACATCAGACTCAATTAGCATCTTACTAGGCTGACCAGCCCGCCCCATCCCCCATAGACCGGATTACCCTCCCAATGTCTACCTGACCGCTCTTGCGTACCCTCAAGGGCAGCAGCCTCAGAACAGGACCGTGTCTCATAAGTTACATCACACATCTATTAACCAGGGCTGGATCCAGAACCAAAGACTTCCCCCTTGTTAGCGGTACCTGCTAACCTGGGAAAATGGCTAGTACTAGCAGAAACACACTGCAAGTGAATGAACCGCGATGTTATGGCTCCACGTTGTCTTTAGAAGAGAAGTGTGAGCAGTCTTTCTTCCTCTTTTACTACTATAGGGTGGAGGATGAGGCCGTGCTGGACAGAGGGGCCTCGCTACTCAAGCACTTGTGTGATCAGGAAGAGGTTGAAGGTAAGTACCTAATTTTTAGTCTAAAGTCACTTACTTCCATTGTTTAATTTGTTGTTTTTCAAAGTTTGGAACCAAGAAAATGTTCGAAGTGTGAGAGTCATTTGGTTTTGCTTTGATACAGTTTGATCTGATTTAGTTTAAGGCCATGAATGCAAGGTGATTTTGTGTTTACCCTCTCAGTTTCCTTCCGGTCCAAAGATAGATTTTAATGGGTGTTAGTGTGTGTTGTTTATCAAAGTGTACTTTAGGAACATGTTTGGGAAGGTACTTCGAAAAGCACACTATTTATTTTTTAAAACATTTTTGAATCTATCTATTGTAAGGCAGACAACTAGAATCAGAGTTAGAATGATACAGAGTCTGTGCATACAGAATATTTTCGTACTAGTAGGTCAGTATGGTATTCTAAACATAACCAGAGAAACTTTGTATTACAGTTGAATTTTTCATATATTTCACTATTTAAATAAAAGTACTATTACTGCTGTTAATAAGTGTTCATTTTATTAAAATTTTATTGGAAAAATCTTACTGACCCCAAACTTTACTGTTGAAAGTAGAAACATTAGTCTTAGAAATCCCCAAAACAACAACAAAAAAATGTCGACCAGCCCTCAAAGTAAACTATAACAACATATGTCTGTTAGACAAAGAGCCTATATGTCGCAGTTCTTTTAGATATAGCCTAGACCTTTATTAGCATCTATATTAGCATGCACAGTAGCGTGTCGCTATCTTCTGTACTTGTACCCTCCATCTCAACAGCTCTGTTACTGTGGTAACACAAGGTGCTTAGATGTTGAAGCCCATAATGTCCCAGCCAGAATCAGGGAATACGCTTTATCCAGTGACGAATTGCGTGCCACTCCAATTCAGCTCTCTTTCTATGGTCGCATAGAAAAGGGTCCCTCCGAAAGAACAGGAAGCTTGGCACAAAGCTGGCTCGACTATGTGTGGTTCCTCCCTCCCTCTTACCTCTCCCTTTCCTTCTCTTAGTCCTTGCTCTTACTCCCTTTTCCTTATCTGCTCCCGCCCATCCCAGCATAGGTGGGATCCCTATTCATAAATGGCTCTCGATGATCTTTCTGCACCATTTGTTTGTTTGTTTAAAACAAGCAATGAAAAAAGCAAAATGTCTACAATTTACAATCAATTTCCCAGAATGTTTGCAGAAAAGATGCTGAATGTGCCTTGGAGCAGACCATTTTTGACTGATTCTTAACTTCAGACAAACAGGCACATAATTAAGTCACTTCCTCTCAAAGTACATGATTTGTACACATACACATGATGCCCCCACCCCATCATGTATAATTGAAGACTTATTAGTAAATCATACTATTAAAAAAATCACGGTAATTCATAAAAAGTAATTCATACTATGACATTGTGACAAATTAGATTGTAACATTAAATATTATCTATTGTAAATGTACTAATGAAGTTACACATATTGGTAATGAGATAAGATAAGAATTAGATTAACACACTCAATAATTGTCAGATGTACATGTCACATCTGGGAATACAATTTGGACTGCATCCAAATGCAGTGATCTCTCGCTGACTGTGAGAGTGTATTATCCTGTATAAAAAAAGAGACAGCAGGGCTGTGAATTCAGTTTAAACACACTTTGCATAATTTATAAGAATGGGTTATGTTTTACCAATACAAACAGATCTTTGTGTTAAAGTTCAGTGGATAATTATTGTCATTTTGCTTTGTTTGATATTTGTGAGCACTGCAGTTCAAAGTCCCAGAGACAGTTTTGACTTTTATCACAAAAAAACGTGCAGGTTTAATGAAGGATTTGTCTCTATTTCAGAGGAAAATCATTATAAGATCATAAAAACAGTAGCAGTAGTATCTTCACTATTGAGTCGAATATAGTAAACTGTTTTAGGAGAAATCTCCACCACTGGATTGAAAACCAAGTGACTTTCTTTTCTGTTTAGACATTATGTACCTTTCTTATTGCATAAAATAATTGATAAATTTTTTTCACTAATCGGAAAGTAAGTAATTTTAGACCAAATTTCGATGCAGAAAATAAAAGCAAGAAACAAATATAGAATGTTACCGCATCATGTCATCTAGCAGTGTAACGGTATGTTGTCACAATATATCACAATACAAAAATGCATCAATATATTATTGTGGATAGTGACTATAGATTGTATATAGTTCACCCAAAATGGAAATTACTAGTTTAAGTGTCAGTAGGCTACTACATTAAACTGCTATATGTTGAATATAATGTATAATAATGCAATGGGGAATATTTGTGGGTCCTTATAATGCCAAATATCTGATGTTACCAGTAAAATGTGGCCTACATTATTTTAAATATATCTAGTCAGTGACAGTGCAAGCTTGTTTGTCTGAAATAATTCAGGATTTTCAGCTTCATAATCATGAATATTGTTATTCTGGTGTCTCTATTGTCCTGTATTGGGTTTCCAGCACCAAGTCCATCCCATTCATTTACACCCACAATGAAAAAATCAAATTTTGGATTTTTATTAACCGTGCATTTTTTGTTATCATGTCTTGGAGTATCGCAATAAAATGGTATCGTGTGTTCAGTATCGTGATATGTAGCGAATCGTGACACGAAGGCACCGTTACACCACTAATATCATTGATTGTCATCTGGACTTATTCTATCTAGCCATTTAAAGATGAATTCTCACTACCAGTGACAAAGTGACACGATCCGATTCATTTCAGCTGGGGATTTCCGCCGACATGAGCAACAAAAGGCGTCAGGATGAAGGCATGTCCAGTGTAGTGACAAAGTTGAGATCTGTTTAACTTTATGCAAATGAAGAGTGACTTTCTGGAGCGACAACCAATTCAGTGGGTAGTTGTCTTCAATATGGAGTAACATCCGTGAATGTCATTCACAAACTTTACTTGGGACCGCCGACTAGCGACCTTACCGCCTGTCACTCGCGACGTGCAAAATGCAGTGGCTTCGTCTGTCGCCTAATGGCAGTGATTGTCCTGCGTTTAACCTCGTCATGCTTGATTATGTCATGAGGCTTATAAATCACTGTGGTGGTCTATTAGTCTCTCTGATGGGGTGAATCATGATCACTATGTGACCTGTGGCCCTACAGCTGGGCTGAAGATGTAAAGACAGCCTTGTAATTGGCTGTGGATAAACAAGTACAGATGCACCTGAATAAATCCTACATGACATGAAAATGACTTCGACTTAGTTTTACTTTACTTATTTTTTTTGTCATACTTTTAATTGCTTTATGAAACCTTCATTTGAGACATGCTTCAGCAATGTAACTCTTTAAATACTAAAGTTTTAGAAGTCTCTAATCGATCTGTCTAATACGAGTCTAATACTTGGGCTGAACATTTTTGACACAGATTGCCATGTTGTAGACCAGAATCTAATCCTTGTTATTTTAGACCTCAACATTTTTAGTTGTCAAAATGTTTTGCATCAAAAGCTAACAAGTGTTTATCTTTAATGTGACTGGGGGAGAGACATGGAAAGTGTCTGTATGATATGGATCTAAACATTGTACGTTCCACACTACCTGCTAGCTGTTCCAGACAAAATATTTTGACTGTCTGCTGCAAACCCCTCCGGTGAAATCCACAATTTCCTGCATAAATTGCGTTGAGGAAGTCATGCCATTTATTCAGGTTGCATCATATGCCGTAACCAATGGGCCGCAAGGAAACAGTCGCTACTCTGCTCCTGACCTCAGTGACACTACACATTATTTATCTTACAGATATTGAAGTGTGTAGCTCTGGGATGGTCACGTGGTTTGTGCTATCTTGACAGAAGTGAGTTGTTTATCTCATGACAGCAACGATGTTAGGACTGACATTTTTGTATTTACTTGACTTGGCTGAGTCAATTAATTCTGTAAGTGTTTATCTACGTCATCAAGGGCTGTTTTGATATACTAAGGGGAATTCACTCAGAGCAAGCTGCAGCCACTAATAGCATTGTTTTTGCATATTTTGTCAGGGATGCGTTTGCATTTCATTCACTAAAGGCAATGCACAGCATAATTCCATCACCAAGGCACCTGCTTATGTAACGGAGGCCAGCTAGTAGTTGCTGTGCGAGTAAACCTCACTTCCCGATCTCAATATGCGCTCTAGCGACAGCCGCTAGAGGCTGCAGTCTTTAGCCTCCTTGTTAGCGTGCCTGACTCTCATGCCGGAGACCCGGGTTCGAGGCCCGCTCGGAGCGGGTCGAGTTGGACCCGGGTGTGAGACGTTACATTGGTGCCGTGACCCGGATGAGAGTGAGGTTTTGGGGGGTGAGTGTAACGAAGGCCAGCTAGTAGTTGCTGTGCGAGTAAAGCCTAGTTCACACTACATGATTTTAAAATGTTGGGCTGAACTGTGCAGTTCACATTACATGACTTGCTCTCAGTGAAATCATAAGTGTTCAAGTTGTTTAGCTGTTCACACCACACAACACAACGTGATTGATCCACAACAGGAGGTAACTCACTACACGAGTTAACAACGCACTGCATAGAGATACAACCACGATCGGATGATAAGAGCATATCATTTGTGACTCAATGAGAGCTGTTTCAGTACTATAGTACGGTCTAAATCCTGAAAATAATCAAACAAATAACGAGTTGACAACAACACGATTCTATCTGGTCTAGAAACCATGTTTTGTCACGAAAACCCACGCAATAAAACGAACCAGAAATGACGCGAAACTACAGAGAAGAACACAACACGCGAATATGGACGTCAGACAGAAACTAGTGCTGCACACTGTTTGCTCGACGATCTGCTCTGAGAAAAAAAATGCAAAAAAGAAAAAGTAAGATTTACCTGGTGTCCTCAACCCATGCGTTGCTATGATTGGCTGTACTCATGACATCACTGAGATTGAGTCGCGCGACTGCTCGAGATATCTAGCAGGCTAGATATTTTTCTGAGCTCGGTGACCTGTCTGCGAGCTGTCTTTGATGCGTTGTTGGCTCTTTCACACTAACGGATTGGCGAGCGTTAATCGTCCGCTAATCGCCCGCGATTTGCACGCGATAACACCCTGACTTGTCGGCGACTCAACGATTTGCAAATCGGGCTTAAATCGGGCTTAAAATCACGTAGTGTGAACTAGGCTTAAACCTCACTTCCCGATCTCAATAGGCGCTCTAGCGACAGACGCTAGACGTTAGAGGCTGCAGTCTTTAGCCTCCTTGTTAGCGCGCCTGACTCTCCTTTCGGAGACCCGGGTTCGAGGCCCGCTTTGGAGCGGGTCGAGTTGGACCCTGGTGTGAGAGGTTACACTTATTTCTTTAAAATACCAAAGTGCTCTCAGCCTCAATGTGTCTGGATTTAAACACAGTTAACTACTACTTTGTTGTTTTAACATACATAACATAGTTGTTGAAAGGTGAGGCAATTTACACTAACGTTCAAATGTTTGTGGTCCATGTTTTTTTGTTTTTATAAAAGAATAAGACAAAAATAATGATTAAGTTTTTTTTTTTTTTTTTTTTTTTTTTTTGGCAGTGTGCTTATGCTGAGGAGCAATTGTTTTCTTGCTCTTACAAAAAAAAACATTTGGATGATGTCATGTGATCTAAATAGCCTGACTTATCTTCTCAATTTTACTCTCTCAGGTCACCACACCATATACATCGGTGTGCATGTGCCTAAGAGCTACCGTCGACGGAGACGTCATCGCCGGCGCACCAGTCACAAGGACAGAAAGGATAAAGTGACTGAGAACACTTCGGACAGGTCAGACGCAGAGAACAATGAGGAGGCCAGCAACAGCATCCTCAAACCACTCAGTAAGCGCTTGCCAAAGAGCCATCAGTTCACATTAACGCTGAAGTCTCCTTCACAGAGCCACAAACACACACACACACAGATAGACACACAGCTACAAGCCAAGGCTGCTGCTGACTCTACTTTGTCAGAACAGATATCCAGAGCTGCCTAGCCAGTGGATGAGTGTGTTTGGACAGGCAGGGCTAGGGCCCCTGCGTGTAAGTAATAACCATCCAAATGGGTCACGATTGCCTGACGGTAGTATGTGTGTCTCTGAGATTTCTAATGGTGAGGTATTATACGCCCAAGGGAGGATCACTTAGGAGGCGTTTCTGTTGATTTGGATGCCAGGACTTTGAATGCTCTCTAATGATGTGATAGCTGAAAGGGAGAATGAGGAGGAAGAGAGGAGGTGAAAGGGATCACTTAAGCGAGGGAGAGGCTGAGAAAGAACATGATGATTGCAAGGTCATATAAGGAAAGTGTTGCCTTAAAATGGTGCAGTCTAAAAAATAGGTCAAAAAATGTTTCATGTACTAACCATTATGACAATTTAAACCTTAATTTGGGTTTTATTTATTTATTTATTTGTCAGTGGAACACACAAAAGGGATCTTCAAAAGAGTGTTCACACAGAATTTGTCCATACAAAGACACTGGCTTATAGTAAACACAGGGATGTCAATCTCAAAGAAGTAGATTTGTGCTCTATATTTTACTTTACAACATTCACCTCCACTGCAGGTTTCAAATTAAATATGGCACCTATAGTGTACAGGTTTGACGTCATTATTTCTGGTTACTTGACACTTGAGAACTAACGACATTTGATGCTGTGTTTGATTTTATTTTGACTGTGTGCCACTGAAGACATTATAGCATAAGGGTTTGGAACGACATGAGGGTGAGTAAATAATGATGCAGTTTTGGCTGGATTATTCTTATAAATTCTTAAATCTGCTGAGGTTTTAGAGCAGTTTACTGTGCTGACGCTGCACAAACTCGGTTATTGACCTTAATCTGAAACGTATTCAGCTCCTAATGGAAACTCAAGTGCAACCAAGCAGAATCAAGAACTTGACATTGATGTCGACCCAGAGCTCACCTGACTTACCATCTCTGGGCTTTCAATTTCTCCTCTGAATTCCCTTTATCCAAAAATACACTTGTTTTACAATACACTTGTTAAACAATTTGGTCCCATTAGTTAATGCATTATGCAAAGTATATTAATCTATGTTAATGTTAGTTTATAAAAAAGTATTTGTACTCATAATGTAGTTAGCTAATGTTAACAAATTGAACCCTATTGTTACAGTATGTGTTACCATTTTAGCTCCATTCTGTAGGAACTCATTAACCCAAGTATTTTAAAAATATTTTATTCTATGAATCATCTTCCTTATCCTTAAAAGGGATGCATGCAATTGTTTTTCAGTGTTAAAATACCTTCTCCTATTCTATTTTATATAACTATAAGTAAGTTATTTGTGGGTCATTTGGACAAATTAACTTTTGTCTCAACTAATGGTGTGAATTTGAGGTGGGGCTTCCTGTTTAGGTATTCTTGCATTTATGTACAAGTTAACTGAAAGGGAGAGTAAGCCCTCATACATTATTACACAAAGAATTAAGCCTCATTTTTATATGCGTATATGTTTTGTACATGCAAAATTGTCCACGTATATTGTTGTAAAGTGTGTCAGTGTCTGCTTTTCCTATGCAAGGGATTTTCTGATGGAAATTGATATAATGCAGAAGATTAGGGCAGTCCCACATGCAACAATGTTCTGGCTCCTTGCCTTCTGACCCTGAGCAGCGTGAGTACTGACCTTTGTTTATAGATGGATTACTTCCTGATTGTTATCCCTAATACGGATGCATGTTTGTTAGTATCAATCTTCCTCTTTATAGGCTGCAGCAAATAACACTGTACATCCATTTTAAATGTGAACATGATGTAAAATAAATAAAATAACTAATTGCAAAAACTATATAAAGGAATAGTTTACCCGAGAATGAAAAATACTTCATTATTTCTGTGGAATACTAAATTTGATTTTTTTGAGTGAGTCAATCTTCAAAATTACAAAAAGGCAGCATAGAATCTAGCCAAATGACTTCATGAGAGAATGCATGATTTCTGTATATATTTTGTAGTCATGTATTTTCAATGAATTATTGATTCACAAAACTGAATCAACTGATTTGGTTGCAGCGGGTAACCTGGGGAGGGGAAGATGATTTGTCAGTAAAAATTACTAAATTACAGGCCTTGTTTTTTTTTTTTTTTTTTTGTAATTGCAAGAAACAGACTTGGAATGACATAAGATTGAGTAAATAAAGCCAGCATATTGTATCTCTTTAAACTGGCCTTGTTTTTAGGATGAATTCTGCTTAAGTGCTATGCACTATGGTTCATAGTACCAGCACTATGGTTCATTTTCATGCTTCCAAATATAGATGGGAAACTCTCCTCTGTGTTGTGTGAGATCATTGCTAATGATTCGGCAGATTGCAACTGGCCATTGTTTTCTTAATGTTATATTCAAATCTTTTCTCTTCTCATCTGTTAAGAGGAATAGTATCTATCAGATGTAGTGATTCGATTCAATTTGCTTTGAAGTTTTGTGCATTTTAAATGACATTAAGAATCAATAACTTTGACACACTGTAAATAATATATACATTTATATTCTCCATGTAAACTACAGTTCAAAAGTTTTGGGTTGGTAAGATTTTTAAATGTCTGTCTATTTAAAAATAAGTCTTATGCTCATTGTGATACATTTCTTTTATGACAACTCTCTGAGAGATTGCATACATGGAAATGTGAATATATTTGGTCTTGGCAGAATAGATCTGCTACCCTGCAGCCACTGCAGAGCAAGTACTGAGACTTTCTATTGCAGTACATTCACAGACATTGCTGTGAGCATGTAAGACATGCTGCTGCTGCACGTCTTTTTTTTTTTTTTGATCCCTAGCTGGCATCTGGGGGAGGCAACCTGGCAACCAGTATGCTGCTGTGGGTGCCGCAGGGTTTCAAACTCGTTCGATCAATTGTCTCCTTGCTTTTCAGTCTGTGGCAACTACTCTTGTCTGCTGTGGGTCAAGCCGCTGGTTCTTCAGATCTTCTTCAATTTGCTTGATCCATGTTTTATTGGGTGCAGTGCACTGGATTCTCCACTGGGTTGGTCGTTTCCTGCATAAGAGTTGGTGTCGTATTCGATTTGCATCCATTCTAGACATGTGTCCAAACCTTCTCAGCCTTCGTTGTTGTATCTGCTCGTCAATGGCTGGTTGTCATTGGTATCTGGCTCGGATTGCGTCGTTGGTGATGCGGTCGCGAATCGAAATTCCCAGGATCTGGCGTAGGCATCGCATTTGGAAAACTTCAAGTTTGGTCAAATCCATCTGGAGCAAGGTCCATGTTTCAGATTCATTGAGAATAATTGGTAGGATCAGCGTTTGAAAGAGGCGGATCTTGATCTTTGTCGAGATGTTGTTTCTCTTCCACAAACACCAGTTAAGGGAAGCGAACGCCACTGCTACCTGCCCCAATTCTGGTGTTGGTCTCCATAGAAGATGCCACTTTCTTCTCCTAAACCAGCAAACCAATGTGTTTGAATTGTTGCACTTGTTCAATCTGGACCCCGGCAAGGTGGAAGATTACTTGGGAAACATCCGTTGTGAGTACTTTGGTCTTTTCGACATTGATCTGTCGAAGTTATCTTCATTAGATTGAATGCCCTGTTTGCCCTCAAAGACTTTCCTCATAATGCAGTCCACCACAATATTGAAGAGGCCACATCTCCCTGACGGACTCCTGTTTGGATGGAAAACTGTGAGAGCTTGTTTCGGATTCGCACTTGACTGTTGGAATTCTTTAAGGAGTTTGATGACTTTTTGTGGGACGTGTTCAGTCTTCAATGCTGTAAGACAACTTGCGTATAATAATATGTATTCAAGGGTCCAGGCACTCCGATTTAGCTCAAAAGGAATTATCAATTAATTAATAGGGAATGTTAACAGAATCACTTATACGGCCGAGCAAATGACTCGTCCAGCGTTCATTCCAAAAAAGACTTTATTGATTATTCTAACTCATAAACTAATATCTAACACAATCACACACACACACACACACACACACACATTCATACGAGTTGCAGAAAGAAAGAGAGTGAGGAAAGAAAGAGTTTTAAGAGTGAGATGGTCTCTTTTCAGTGCTTTTGTAGCCTCGATTGGATGATCTTTATGAAAACATTGCCGATGATGGATAGGAGTCTTATAACCATTTATACTCCACCTAGGACGGTCCTCTCCGCCAAGGATGGTCCTAAGCCCGGTTGCAAAAGAAGGAAGGTGGGCGCCCTGGCGAGGTGACCAGAACCAGGAAACTGGGGAAACCAGCCAAGAAACCACATGGATTTCAAACTGAATACGATTTCAATAAATTCTGCATAACATGCATTAAATAACATACATTAAATAGCCCCCCAACAAAGCAGGAGACAAGATATGAGAAAAGTGCAGAGCCCTCCCCAACACAAACATCTTTTTCCAGATAGCATAAGGCTGTACAGCCAATGCCAAAGTTGGGCATCTTTTTCTTAGTCGCTCTAGATTTTTTACGTTGGAGCTCAGTTGTGAAACAGCTAACAGAGACTATTGTTACACACTTGTGAAGCAACTTTTTACCCTGCACAGTTGCACAGGTTAATTGAAGAAATAAACAATATAATACAAACATATATACACGTGCTGCGGAGTGAGAAAACAAGCTACTGCACCCAGATATGGATTTATACATATGAACACAGACAGAACGAGATTGGACACCACCACCCGCAAGACAAGTGGTTTATTTTTTGAGAGCCAAGAGAACGCACGTTTTAATATCAATGTGTGCTTAGGCTACCTACCCGACTGGCTTAATGCTAGTGGCCTATGACCATGTGTGCCTGAGATGATAAATAATCTGACAGAGCATGGCCTGAAGCTATGTGCAGCTAAGATCAACCACACAGATAAACATAGCTTATATGAAAAAATTGCCATGGATATAAATTTGAGTTATGTAGCTAAACATGGTTACCCTGTTAAAAGTGCAAATGCTTGTTTCACTTTAACCTTTTATCATATCCGTAGCTTAGATGGCGTATCCTGACAGCATTACACTAGACTGCTTGCTGCGGCATAGCACAATTGCGTAAATGTTTCAGTTAATATGCTTAGTTAATCACTCCACAAGACCATTAACATAACGCTTAAGCCGGGGACACACTTAACGACTGTAAGTCTGATTATAAATGTAGTTTGAAACTTATGACTGATCATGCCTAAACGTGCTGAGTAAGAGACAGTTGTGCTCATTCGGTGTTCACAGTCGTAGTTAAAATCTGCTCCAGTCATTGAAAAGTCTGTATGTGTGTTCAGTGTGTCCCTGGCATTAGATTAAACTGTAATGATTGCTCTTTTAGGAATTAATAAGCAAACCACATAAAATGCAGATAATAAAGAAAATTTAATTTGAATATGGAAAGTACAATTATGAGATTGATCGCATTAGTTTGATCTAAGTATTGCTTTTACATGAGGTAAACTTTAAATACAATATTGCCAAAATCCCATTATAATTGCAATAATGAGGGTGCATTTTTACCCCCACGTTAATGAGAAACATAATATAGCGATTCAGTGCCGAAGTTATTTTATTTATAAAAACAGCGTGAGTGATGTAGTATGTGTATTTTTTGCATTGAGAGGATCCAAGCCAAATCTTTATTCAAGAAAAGTCACATTCAAGACGTTCTCATCACACCACTGATTTTTAAGATTAAAAGTTTATTTTTTAGTTTTAACTTGATTTATAATGGATGCTCTGTCCCTTCTCTCTGTGTCTCTTGATAATTTTAAACTTCATCAATGGGAGCCAGTCAGACCCTCTGTTGAGTAAGATGTCCCACAGGAGATCTCTTAAACCCAGAGGCAGGAGGGCTGGTGTACTGTAATCCTCTCAACTACAGTTATTCTCTTCCTCCACTGCAGGTTATTATTAGTTAATCTTACCTAAGTCAGACCCATATGTGTGATTGCCAGCTATAACAAATCTTTATATTCTTGACTAGTTAGTTAATATCGGACATGAACAAAATAATTGTCTTCTTGCCATTACAATAGTAACGGATAATCATGGTCTGCATGTGAATGTGGAAACACTGTTTAGTCGAATGTTGTTTTGGATGGATTATCACATTCTAGTGTATACATGTTTGTCAGCTTTGTGTATGATAATATTGGGCAGCAGTTGAACATGTATTATTGAAGCATAGAGAGTGTCTGGACATGCTGCTTCCTCTGACTGTGCTTTGGGGGATGTTTGGGATTAAAGGTGCTTATAGCTGACCACATGTCTTCCGACACACTATTCCCAATGAGCAGGAAGTGACCAGATCACACTCGGATATGTGTGAATATAAATGGACCGAAACTGTGTATTATCACTTCTATGATGCACAGTGATCTCTGTCTATTATGTTGTCTAAAAATTGCATGTGATTTATCTTCCACTGAAAGTTTTGGTTCTCAGTTTTATTCATCTGCTATAATAAATACACCATTTTGAGTGTTTTATATTATTAACTACTACATCATAAAAAAGGAGTGCCTGTTTGTGTTGTGTGTACCATACCAATCATATCAAACTATTGATATATTGTGAATTTCAACACACCTACAATTTAGAATTTGGAAATCCAGGCCTTAACTAACTCTTATAAAGTTAATAAGTTTTCTTTCCAGGAAAGGAAGAAATAGTGTGTGAACTGTAAAATGTATTTTGCATACGTGAATAAAAAGTAAATATTCACCGTGGGTCTTTAAAAAGTCTTAAATTCAGTTATACTGTAAGTATCTTAAATATCTTAAATGGTTAACCAAATTCTTGATTTTAGGAGGTCTTAAATTCGAGTCAGGAAAACGGGAATCTTGACATGGTTTTAATGTGATTATTAAATTTAAAAATACAACTTAAGTTCTCTTACGAGAGGTTCTCTCGTACTGCATAATACCTTACACTAGGGGAAAACCTCTTTTCCACAAGATATTGAAGCCAAATATTATCCTTAATTTTGAATTAATGTAAAACGTGTTGCGGCAGCAAGCAGACATAGGCAAGACGGCTCACGTGCCTATTGGCTGTCCTGCGGCAACTGCAGCAGCCTATCGAGAGAGGTCCTTGGTGACGTCAGATCCACAGATCGCCGCTGCGACTCACACTTTCTCTCTCTCTCTCTCTCTCTCTCTCTCTCTCTCTCTCTCTCTCTCTCTCTCTCTCTCTCTCTCTCTCTCTCTCTCTCTCTCTCTCTCTCTCTATCCTCTCTATAAAGCTAGCATCTTTTTAAAGATCCCTCTTTCCTGATGCTCATGCCGAGCTGCACTCAGTGATGGGGATCGCCATGTAATCTGCGTTTCCGGCCTGGGAGAGGATCATGCAGCTCTCGCGCTCGCTGATGGTGCCTGCCTTCACTGCGAGCTATTGCCCTAAGTGACTCTGAGGACTCGCCTGCATACTTTACCGAGACTGCACTTCCACCCGTTACAGTGCTGCGCCGTAAAAAGCGCCGTACTCACTGGGTCCTGAGCCTTCTCCAACCCATGACAGCTTGCCAGTTCGAATGCCAACTTCGCCAGATTCACTCGGGTCGCTCGCCGACGGACAACGGCTTCCATCCGCCGCAGCTTCCACCATTGACGACGACAAGGCAGCTGCATCTATGGAGGAGGCCAGCTGCTCTATCCTGGCTTTGAACAGTGAGGAGTGGGCGAGCTCTGTGGACCTCCCCTCCTCTGCCAGGGAAACAGGCCAGCATTGAGTTGGAACTGATGCGTCTGGTCTCACAGGCCATGGGGAGCCTCGACCTCGAGTGGGATGTCCCCGTGCAGCCCTCACACAATCGGCTGGACGGATGTTTCCTGCAAAAGGACCGTGTCCCACCGCCTTCTAGGCCCACGCCTTTTCCTCCTGAGCTTCATGAAGAAGTCTCAAAGTCCTGGATTGCCCCCTTTTCAGACAGAGTGTGCATCTCAGCAGCATTCTCTGTGGTGGACAGTGCGAAAGACAGAGGATACCAATATCTTCCTCCAGTGAAAGAAGTCTGCTGGACGGCGAGCTAAAACGGTGTTACCTTCAAAAGCTTGCCATAATACTTCAACCATACTGCAGATAGCCATACTGCAGATACTCCAGGCCGACCTTCTCCAAAAATTGGATGAGGAAGGACTGGAAGGTATCAGAGTGCTGGATCTAAGGAGCTCTACGGACCTGGCTCTTCGCACTGTGAAATCCGCTGCACAGGCAAGTGGGTGAACCATGGCCTCCCTCACTGTCACTGAAAGACACCTTAGGCTGACACTATCTGAGATGCCGGACTCTGAGCGCTCTGTGTTCCTCGACGTGCCCATCTCCCCAGCTGGCCTCTTTGGATCATCTATCAAAGATTTCGAGGATAGATTCATCGAGGTTCAGAAGACGTCACAGGCTATGAAGCACTTCCTCCTGAAGTGCTCTAGCTCCACAGCAGGTTGCTCAAAATAGCAGTATGTTCGAAGCTCCCAGCCACAGCCGCCGCCGTCGTCAAGGCTGGTACTAGAAACCACGCTCTCGCTCTGCCCCCCCCCCCCGGTCATGGTGTTATGAGTGTAAAAAAATGCCAATAGCCCAGTGTTCATTTCTACACACAAACACAGCCTGCCACAATACAGGACTCACACAAATAAGATCGACTCATGTCGATTGTGCATTAAATGTAGTGAATGTGCCCAGTGCCCAGAAACACTACACATGGTTTCTGTAAAAATTAAACCAACACATATACAGTCACAGCTCAAGCCGACGGTGTTTTCAGTGCAGCCAATGTGCCCGTAGTCCCACATTCGCTCACAGACACAGCCTCGCTCGCTCTCTTTCAGCAAATTGCTATAAGGGATGCATGGCCAGGCAACCCGCCCCGATCGGCTGAGCGCGCCCCCCGCCTCAAACGCTGCAAACACAGTCTTTACGTTACTGCTACATCTCATATCGCCATTATGTTGTGGTCAGAGCCCAGATCTCATTCTACCCCTAGCTATTCATTCAAATGCATGGGCAAAGCTTCCACGGGGTATCAGAGTGGGTGCTGAACATTATAAAAGAGGCTATTTGCTGCTGTTTGCTCGACGTCCCGGCCGCTACACGGCGCGGGTCGAAACTACGGTAAAAACCGAAGTAGCCCATCTACTTCAAGCCGAAATAGCAAAACTATTGAGCAAATGGGCAATAGAGCTTTATCTCAAGCTCAGAGTGAAGGGGCCTTTACAGCAGATATTTTCTGGTATTGAAAGAAAGACAGGGGTCTCAGACCCAATTTAGATTTAAGACAGCTGAACAAAGTGATTGTGAAACGCCAGTTCAGAATGCACACAACCAGGAAAATCATCGCACAGATTTGCCAAGGTAACTGATGTATGTCAATATATCTGAAGGACGCGTATTTCCAAATACAAATAGCGTCACGTCACAGGCGATTCTTGAGATTCGCCTTCAAGGGCCAGGTACATCAATACACAGTCCTACCGTTCGGTTTTACAAAGTGCATGGACGCAGCTCCCGCGTCCCTCAAACTTCAGGGGATACGAATTTTGAACTACTTAGACGATTGGCTGATTCTAGCTCGATCAAAGTCAGAGCTCGTAGAACACAGGACCATATTACTCGAACATCTCGAGAATCTAGGTCTCCGAGTCAATTGGGCAAAATGTTTGCTGTCTCCCAGTCAGAAAATATCTTTTCTGGGCACAGAACTGAACTCACTGTCTATGACACCGTGACAGTCGCCAGAGCGCAGACTGAACATTCAGCACATCACGAAATCCTTCCGCTGCGGCACTGTAATCCCGTTCAGAAGGTTTCAGAAAATGCTGGGTCTCATGGCCTCAGCATCATCAGTACTCCAGTTTTGTCTGCTTCGCATGCACCCGCTGCAGTTATGACTAAAAGCGCGAGTACCACCTCGGGCATGGGCCTCTGGTCTGTTTCGGCTCAAGGTCGATCTTAAATGTGTCACAGCTCTAAAATCTTGGTGAACACTCGACTGGTACCAGTCAGGTGTAAGCCTGGGGACTTCCTCTGGTGTGAGAGTGGTGTTCACGATGCCTCCACCTTGGGATGGTGAGCGCTGCTCGAGGGCAGACCGTTCGTTGGCCAGTGGTCAGAACGAGAGAAGCTCCTACTCATAAACTGTCTAGAAATGATGGCAGTCGACAACGTGCTGAGCCGTTTTTGTCCCCGAATAAAAGGTCACCACGTTTTGGTCTGCTCGGACAATTTGTCAGTGGTTGCCTACATAAATTGCCAGGTTGGCGTCAGGTCCTGAAACCTTTACAGGCTGATGGAACGCCTCCTGGTCTGGGCTCAGCACAATCTGCACTCATTGAGAGCAGCACATGTGCATGGTCATCTGAATTTTGGACCAAACAGACTGTCCAGAAACAATGTTCCAGCAGGAGATTGTTCCCTGTATTCCTGGTCCTGTATTGACTCCGCTCTAATCCTGACATCTGAGGAGGGTCAAGTGTTGAAATACATTTTCAGATAACAAAAGGGAGATATCACAAAATTTGAATTGTATTTATAGAGAGCAACACAAACGTCATGGTAAAATTCTTGTGAAGTACAGTATGTGACAGGCATATAAGGTAATCGGAGAGTGTTAAAGGGATAGTTCACCCGAAAATGAACATTCTGTCAGTAATTTCTCACCTTCATGTTGTTCCAACCACGTAAGACATGTGTCCATCTTCGGAACACAAATTAAGATATTTTTGATTAATTCTGAGAGCTGTCTCAGTCCTCCATAGGCTTCTATGTTAATGAAACTTGCCAGCCCAGAAAAGTTAGTAAAAACATTGTTAAATTAGTCCAAGTGACCACAGTGGCTCAACTATAAGTTTATCAAGCGACAATAATACTTTTTGAAAAAAAAAAAAAAAGATGAACCGAAGATGAACGAAAGTCTTACAGGGTTGGAACAACATGAGGGTGAGTAATTACTGACAGAATTTTCGTTTTTGGGTGAACTAACCCTTTAAGTGGCTCAATCTAATCACTTTCTGATGAGAAAGGGAGAACATACATAAGGGTCCATGTGAAGCTTTTGTCTGACTTGTGGGTCATCGACGATTCTGTCCTTTTGTTGTTGCCAACAGTTACATAATCACAAACTGAATAACAATAAATGTTTATCTGACATAATGTATGCTAGAAAATGTTGCTAATAGGGTGGAAAAGTTCAATCTAAAGAGGAAAATGAAAACTCAGGCAGTTAGCTGTCCCAAATAGCTATTCAAAGAATCATTAGGATGTAGAACGTTCTCCATGATGTAGGAAAGTCGTTGTGAAGAAAGTGGTAGTTGTGCTCTGGTGTGCTCAGGGTATCAGTTACTGTCAGGAAGTCAGTAGGAGATGGCAGGGGAGGCAGTCAAGTGAAAGAACAATAGCTGTTCTGAATAAAACTCCTTTGTGCCTCAAACAAAAGACAAGAGCCACACATCACAGGCATGTGACGCCTCAAATGTGTTTAATCACTGTTGTGCTCATCACTGCTGGACTGATGTGAAACACACAGCAGTGATAACCAGCATTTGACTTCTTTCTTATACAGGTTAAATATTTCATCTATAAAAGACTGAGAAAACATCATGTTACACATCATTTTGTCATAGTCTGAAAGCTGCAAATTCAATATTTATTAGTTGTAAACCAAAGTGTTGTGAGTCATACGTTTTTATAGTAGTTATTAACTTGATAATGGGGAAGACCTAGGAACAAACCATAGTGTTAGCAGCACAAATCCCACGTTTTTTGTTTTGAGAACTATAGATAACCTATAATGAACTATATTGAACTATTTTGAATTATTGCTAGTTTAAGTGTTACCCCATTTGTGCATCCCTTTCGGAAGTTGACTTGAAACCCTCTTTGTGTCTTGATATGTGGCAAGTTGTGTGTTTCCGCCAAGCATCTGTTGCTAGGAGAAAATACAAAGACAGCCTCTTAAAGGCCGTGTTGCAGGTTAACCACCACTGTCGATTAATGGGTACAAATATCACTCAAGATATGTATATTATTTTTAAAATGTCTCAAAAATGGCCTTAAAGACCAGTTTTTAATGTTTTTGGTATTAACATTTTTTTTACGCAATTCGGTGATTACGTCACGTTAGGGAGAAGTGGAGGAAAGTTAACCTCAGCCTAGTATTAGAACAATGGCGACTGACTGGGATGAGGAAGAGGTGTCAAGAGCAAACATGTTTGATGGCCCGCAGCCGTATAATTTCGAACCTGCCAGACGTGAGAGGGCAAATATGGAATTGCCAATGAACCTCTGCTATTATAAAAGGTCCCGTTCTTCGCGATTCCAATTTTTAAACTTTAGTTAGCGTGTAATGTTGCTGTTGGAGCATAAATAATACCTGTAAATTTATAAAGCTCAAAGTTCAATGCCTAGCGAGATATTTTATTTAACAGAAGTCCCCTTTCAAAGCCTACAGCGAACGCCCAGTTTGGACTACATCTCTCTGCTTCCTTTTTTAATGACGTAACTAGGAATACACAAAAATAGGGGGCGTGGACTTGTTGTGCTCAAAAAACATAAAGAACGGGACCTTTAACGGAAATCAGTGAGGTCAAATGGCTAGGCACATTGCAGAAATTATGAGCCTATAAAGTAGTCCTGACATATTATAGAATGGACGATTTTCTTTAGTGCAATTTAGTACATTTCAGTATGGGATGTGCTGTTTTATTGGTCAGAGTGACGCTGGTGAGATTAGTTCGTGACGCGCTGACCATTGGGTGGCGCAAGCAATCACTTCCTCCCTGTGCTGTCGAGTCTGTCGCAACTCGCATGGCTCGGTCCATTGAGCCACGCAGATTACTTGTCAGTGCAGCGCGAACTCTGTAACACCGCGCCATTTCATCCCACTTTCGGTGTGTTTGGCTTCTCATACTTATTCTTGTTTATTTGTCAGACCCTGCAGTTGCTGTGTGACGCACGTTCGGTGACCGTAATGAGCTGGACGCGCTCCGAGAAAAGGGCGTTAACATCGAGTCCCTATTCTCCTATTCCCTATTTGACCATTAGGAATTTCAAATAACGAGCACCTAAATGTAGCCCATACAGCTGTATTTCACAAGCAGCCGCGCCGCAGCCATCACCAAGCGCGAACCATTGACAGTGAGTGAAACAAAGCGAACTCACATGCCATAGTGTGACATGCGTATACCAATGGTGTAAAGATAATCATCATAGATGACGCCATGGGTTTTTATTTAAAATAAAGAACGTAGCCTACGCAATTTATATTCACAATACTTACTATAATATAATTTATATTATTTTGTTGGATTTTGTATTAGTTGTTTAAAGAGTAAAATGCATGTTTACAACCGACAAGTCGTCGGACTAAAAGGAAAAATAAATAAATAATTGGGTCGGCACTAAATTGACAGGTTTGGTTGGGTTATGACAAACTATAATATTTTTAAGAATGGCCTCACCATTGTATATCTCACCATCTCTATATCTATCTCTATATTTAGTTTATCTATATCAGAGTTCACTAACTGCGCTGACTTAGGCTCCGTAAATTTACATAGGACTTTTGATGTAAATATTGTGTATTCTGAATGATTCTCTTTTAAAATGTCCACAAGCTGCCAAGCCTGTGGTTTAATTCATGTCTGCAAGTATACAGGACTTGTAATGCTCCAAAGGCCATTAATTCTACTACGGACAGATGTGGGAAGCTTGTAACTGCCTCAACACCACAATTCACAGACCCATGAGCATTTAGAATTATTGTTATTCTGGTCTGTGCATGGCACAAGAATGTCATTGAACACTTGCTCTCAGTTGAAGTGAGAGGAATGTGGATTGGGATACTGCTGTTCGCATGTGGGATGTTGCACAGTTTTGCTAGTGAGATTGGGACTCTCCAGTATGAAGTGGCCGGTCAGCTAAGTCCCTTTTTGGACCCTGGGCATACTTCCCCCTCGCTTTTCCCATAAGCCCCTGGTGCATGGACAAAGTCCCCTTTGTGTGGGTCGTAGCTCTTGGCGAGAGAGCCCACAGCTTTGAAACTTTGTTTGAACGATGCGATTTTCATTTCTATCTGTCCTTTGCGCTCTCTCCCATACTGAACTCACCCATGCCTCGTTCTCTCCCTCCCTCACTTTTTCCCTCTGTCCCGGCCCTGCTTAACAACAGCATGAAGCGAGTGTCCGCTGAGGCTTAGTGCTTGGTATCCATAGCAGTGTTGTCTGTATGCATCTCAGGGTCACTTTGTGTGTGGACTTTTAAAAAAAACAGAGTTGGGACAATGAAGTGGCCCAAATGAGTTGAACAGTACTGCCTAGTCATTTCCTGTGAAATGAAATGAAATGAACATATCTTGAAAATAATCAATAAATGTATACTTTACACTTTGAGATTTTTTTTCTTTAATTAATTAACATAATGTATTACAATGTCTCGATACATTCAGTTTTACCATCAGTTTTAGGTTCTGTAAGATTTTTTTTTTTTTGATTGATTGATTGATTTTGAAAGAAGTTTATTTAATCAAAAATACAGAAACATTATTACAACTTAAAATAACTGTTTATATTTAATTATATTGTACAATCTAATTTATTCCTGTGATGGCAGAGCAGAATTTACAGCATAATTTCCAGTCTTTAGTGTTTTACGATCCTTCAGAAATTATTATAATATACTGAATTGGTACACGAAACATGTCTTGTTATTATCAATGTTTAAAACAGTTGTGCTGCTTATTTTTATGTATTTTATTGAATTTTAATATTTTTATGGACTTATTATGGTCTATTATGGTCTTTCCTTACACTTTTGTTTATCTTATTGCATCCTTGCTGAATAAAAGTATTAATTTCTTTAAAAAATACTGAACTCATGGTAGACTAACAAGGCAAAATCTCTGTATATTAGGTGGCACATTTTTATAGTTTCAGTTACAGTGTTTTGATTTGTAAACTCATGATAGAGTTTAATATGAACAAAGGTGTCACAAAGAGATTATGGTATTATATAAATTTTGGAATTACCGATGTTTTGTGGCTAGAGTTGTTTTAAAGTTTCTTCTCATTCTGTTATCACTTTTACACGTGCTGATAACATCTCAGAAGCAATAAAATCATCTATCAGAAGCAATAAAAGTTGAGGGAAATACTGGCTTTGGAAAGCTAGTGTTATATCCAGCACTTCTATCCACTCAGATACTGTATTTTAATAACCTTTTCAAAGAAACACAAGCACTTTATGGATAGTAATTCAGTCTGGAGGTTTCGTCACAAATCAGACTGATTCAGATTACCAGTGTTGTGCCTGAATGCGTTCATTGAACTCGTTCATATTTTGGGCAAACGTGAACTGAACGTACTATATTACTGCCTGATGAACGTTACTATGAACGTGTTCATTCTAGCGTCTGTGAAGGCACACTCTCTCAGTTTAACATCCTATATTTCTATAGAGTCTTCCAGGCGAAAACCTGGTTAAAACCCACGTCAACAGGCCTTAATATGTAGCGAAAAAAAAAAAAAAACACCCAATCTGGCAACACCAGTCACCAGTGTCACACCACGGTCACCGCATGCGTCATCAAGACAAAAAGCAGCATGTAGTTGACAAAGCATCGAGGAGGCTTTGTATCGTATCAGTTTTAATGCAAGGTTTTAATAATAATAATAATTGTATATGGGCTGTGGCAATAATTAAAAAATATGTTACTATGAACTAGGAACTGTGAACTTAGCTCAAAATTGTGATGTATGAACTATGAACTGAACTAGTTCAGTTTAAAATTTGTGAACTGAACTTTGAACTAGTTCATGTAGAAAGTGAACTTTCCCAAGACTGCAGATTACTCATTTACTCAAACAGCATTGTATCCATGATGTTTATTTTGATGTTATCAACATTGATTGAAGAGGTCAACTCGAGCCAATAACATGAGCAATGTACATTGAATCTCTTTTTATTACAGTAAACGAAATGCCTATGACAGGTTGTTCACACTGAGCTAGTGCTACATACGTCACTTATACCAATTTTTCCTGAGCATATATTGAATAATAGGGAAAGGAATTGAAGAATAGTCACCATGACCGTTCACCTTACACATATCTCTGAAAAATTAAAAAATGTCCAGTTCTGTTTAGTTTGATAATGCAAACTATTTAAAAAACAGTGTTTATTCCATAGACCATATAAAACATTGGACTCATGTCACCTGCAGGTTTCTGAAGAGCATTTTTGAAGCCCAAAGTAGGCGGAGCTGTTCGTCGCAATCTTAGCAGCGCGTCACTCCTGGATAATTGAAAATGGGCAAAGTGGCGGGATTAGCTGAGGTGACTTGACGCTTAACAGACAGCAGACAAACGGCTAGTAGTGACAGCAGCGGCAATCCACCTGTCACACCCTTTATTATGCTGAACTTTAAGGCTTAATATAATTTAAACGGATGAGTTATATCCGCTTGGTTTATTTTCTTATTTTTAGTGTTTGTTAGGATGCACTTCATGGGGTAACATCTGTGCATTTTGTATAAATAAATCTATAAATAAATATTTTAAAATAAATAAATATTTTTCTTAAAAATATATAAGTAGTGTGTATTATCAAGGATGAATCAACATTTATATAAAAAAAAATTATATATGCTAAGTATACTCAAATACATTTACATATTTATACACCTAAAAAAATAACCTGCAATTGTACTGTTGTATACTAAACTGATATACTTTAAACATGCTAAATTTGAACAACTACTTTAGTACTTAAATGGTCAGGTCACCCAAAAAAATAAATTTAGTGAAATCAAGTATACTTTAGGTACGCTTTAAATTGCTTGCATTTAAAGATCTTATACAGAGATCATTCTATCCTTACTAAGAGTGATATTTAAACACATTTTACTCTTAATATTAAGAAATGTGCATTGTGCAATACAGAAGTACTCCAAATCAATTTTAATTATAATATTTATATCAGTAAGTCTGTCAGTAAATATGTCAATGCATTTGTAGTATACTTTGTATAAAACAAACATATTTTAAACACATTTTGGTAAATATTGGTACATTTTGGTAAATATTCTTTTTCACTAGGGACTGTTTACTCTTTTCCACAAGAACTAATAAATATTCAAATTAGAAAACAAGAGAGAAGGAAAGTGAGGCCCTCTTGTGAAGAATGAACAGTTTGTGAAACATTTCCTAATTGTTAATGAGGGGATCAGGGCAAGGTGCCAAAGTCGGAGGGCCAATGGCGAGGGGGTACAGCCGGAGCAGCCGATGGGCGGGCTGTTGCTCTGGGGTGACAAGTGGGACCCCCTTTTAACTACATAGGTGTCACTGTGTTAGAGTGGGGTGTACAGGATAGCAGACAACACGGAGGATATCTAATGATGGTCTGAGTGCTGCTTGTCTGCGTGGGGTCTCGTGTCTTTGACCTCCCTCCTTCTCTCAGCCATCCTCACCAGCTTTGATCGTGTTCTGTTTTTAAAGAGGGTTTTAGGATGGATGCATCAGATAATAACCTAGAGAACATGTCTGAGAACAATAATGTGGAGAAGAGTGAGGCTGGAGAGAAGGTGAAGATGGAATCTGAGTCCAATAAGGATATGGACCCAGATTCAGACCTGTCTGCGGTCAAGATTCCTCCGCCACCTGAGCCAACTCCCTCTGGAGAAAAACTGGATATCTGGCCTAATGGCATAAGTGATGGCAAGCTGGAAATATGTCGGACTGTACCTGTGCCTCTGACCCGAAGTATTTTTCCTGTTGCAGTTTCACCTGCTGCAGAGCGCATCCGATTCATGCTGGGAGAGGACGATGACAGTCCAGCATCTCCTCAGCTCTTCACAGAGCTGGACGAGCTACTGTCTGTTGATGGCCAGGAGATGGAGTGGAAGGAAACTGCCAGGTAAGAGCCTTGTGTCTTTGCTGGGACTCAAAAAGGGACCAGAGCTATTATAGCCAGTATTTTTAGCAGGAACTATGTGTTGAAAGGTTCCCTGAATATTTCTTTCTTTCTAATAGTATTATTTTATCTCATATTTTGCCTAAATTTCTTAAAAATTAAATTTTAAATTTGCAAACAATACTATTTTTTTTGGAGGAATTATAAGTTAATTTATAAGTTTGGGGTAATTTAAGAGTAAAAAAAAAAGATATTTTTAATATTTTACAATATTATCTTTTGTGGTATTTTTGGTCAAATAAATGCAGCCTTGGTGAATATAAGAATCTTCTTTCAAAAACATTATTGTTTAGATCCTAAACTATTAAATGGTAGTGCATTTTTAGAGAAGATGGGGGAAATAGTACACTTATGTTCTGTTTGCTTTATAGACCGCTTCAATTACTCTTGCAGACTTGTTATACAGGCTCCATACAATTCATCAAAAGAACATTCAAGTGTACTGGCTCTCTGCCAATGACTGCTTGGTGCCAGTATCTGAGGACATTTTAAATGCTTGACAGTGTCTAAAGGGATGTTTGCCACCAGATTATTTTTTAGGGAATGGTGTGAATCCATTTAGAAATATTACATTTATGCCCTCAGCTGACACTCGATCATTTAATGATTTAACTGTTGCTTTAAATCCCTGTGTTCATGAGTTCATTTGAGCAGAAAACTTGGTCTCTGATGAAGGACGAGTCTTGCATGCAGCACACATCAATTATGGAGCTGTGCTGCTCTTGAATGAATTTGATCATTCAATGAGAGGGGCAGTTTCATGTTAAATTGAGTAGCACTCCAGGTGGTCCCTAATCAGTGGCCATTATCACATGCCACAGCGGCCATTTAACAGATCACTACGAATGAGTACAGGAATTATTACTGCTGATCTTTTCATTTTATTTGAGAGATTGTTTTAGAGATGAGATTACAGTCTGTTTGTGTATTTTAGGATTAGGGACTGCATATTTAATCCTTTCAAGAAGGGTCATCAATTCGAATAAACAAATTTTTACAGGAGGAAAGATTAGACCTCAACATGAGGGCTATTAAAGACTCTAGATTGATGTCTGGGACTTTTGTCTTTAATACAGTAAATTTAAGAATATTGTCATGGGGTGAAGAATCACACGACAAGGGGAGCTCATGCAAAGTGCCCAAGAGTGGATTCATTTACGTACAACGTGAAGAAAAAAACTAAGAAAAACACGGTGAAGTGAGTTGCTTCTTCCTTGTAGTGCACTGAGCTGTGCTGCTTTTTGGAGGCTGAGCTGTGCTTGGAGGCTAAGCGGTCAACTGCTGTTTTCTGGAGAAAGATAGAGAACAGGCATTAACGTTCTGTCTCGTGCAGAGATCACTGTCCATTTGACAAAGTTCATGCAGATGTTCCTCGTCTGTTTCCAGGGTGACGCTGATCGCCCCGCAAGCAGCGATAATACCCCGCCAACCCCAAGAACGCTCGTACCTGGGTCTTTGTCTTGGGTTTTGGGGCTGAGTGGATCACCTCTACCTTTTTCTCTTGCGGACAGATGAGACCCCTACCGACCTGGAAACCCAGGTACTTTAGCGGTGAGCCCAGCCTTAGCGGTGTTAGCGGTGAGCCCAGCCTTCCGGAGCTATGACAGCACCCTCCACAGACGGTCCAGGTGGTCTTCCCAGGTCTCGGAGTAAACCACAATGTCATCAATGTAGGCGGTGGCGTAGGGCTAGTGGGATTGTAGTAAGATGTCCATCATTCTCTGGAACGTGGCCAGTGGACGTTCTAGGACGGTCTCCGTCCTTGTGCTTGGCACGACCAATAACACTTTCTCTTCTCCCCTTTGCTGAGCAACACAATAGAGCAGGCCATTCTGGAAAATGAAGTGTGGGAAAGGATGGGGGCCAGGCTGCTTTGCCCTCGATGACACAGACTTGGGTCCAACAGTGTTTCAGCCTGTCATCCCTATGTTGTTCCTTGGTGAATGAGCCCCCTCACGTTACCTGTTGGAACACATCATAAAAAAAGGTTACGATTTTGGGAGGGGAACTCACCTTCTCTTCCACTGTCACCCTCGGTCTTTGGTTGCTCCTTCTACGGCTGGTAGGCAGCATCAAGGCGGCCAACAGGTGGTCAAACCCGGGCCAGTCTCTCCCATGCAGAATGGTAACCAGCAGATACTTCATCACTCCTACCTCCACCGGCCAGGTTCCGTGGCCTGCTGAGATGTTCACAGTGTGAGCTGGTACTTGTCGGGTATCCCCATGGACATCGGGTTATAAGGAGGAAGGCGGAAGACTCCGATCGGGGGGAAGAATATTCAAGTGGATCAGGCTTACTGCACTGCGAGAATCAAGGATGGCCCAAACCGGCTTCCCGTTGATCCTGACATCGGCTTCCAGGACTCCAACTGGTATGTTGTTATGAACAATTCAGCCAGCAAACCAAGTTCGGTCCGGAGGCGTAGGGGCCACCATTGGAATGGGCTCTTCCCGCAGTGAGGGAACTGCTGGCCTGTCTACTTTTCCCTGAGTGCTCTTTAGTGTGCGTTGCTCGAGGGTCAGCCTTCAAGGAAAGAGCGGCATTCCCTCCCCAGCCTCTCGCTTTAGGGCAGCATCTGCCAGTTCGATGGCTTCGACAATTTTAGGTTGGTGTTCGGGTTTCTCATCCCGACTGCCTGTTGGTGTGAACGGGGAAGAGCACGAAGCAGTCAGTCGATGACAACGCATTATGCCACTTGGCTGGCAGTTGCAACCCCCTCCAGCTGCCAGTGCTGCATGAACCTCTTGAGTTCTGCTGCCTGGGGACAGGCCGGTCGATGGGGCTTATACTCCCAATCAAAGAAGAATTGAGCAGCGCATACTGGAGACAATCCCAGGCGGGCCAGAATTTCCTGCTTTAATTCCCGGGGAGAGAAAATTATGTGCGCTGTGCTACACCAGTTAGGAGAGATTGACCTGTGCCCAATCCTCCATATGACGTCATTGACCTGTGCCAACCATCAGTGGTGGCTGTGACTTCAAACATCTGTAGGTACGCTTCTATGTCATCGTGGGGGGTCATCTTCGGTAACAACTTGGCGGCTTGAGTTTGGGGGTCCGGCTGTGGGACGCATTGAGCGGCATGCATTGCTGCGAATTCCCTCTCGCTCTCCTCCTGGCGAGATGCTTAACTATTCACTGCTGGCGGATGCTAACCTCAGTGAGCCAGTTGAGAAGTTCCTTCATGTTGGGGCTGGATTACGTGCCTTTGGCAGAACCGGGAGAGGGAGGAAAAACAAACAAAAAACTATGAGATGTGCAGGAGCTCGCTTGTCTGTGATATTTTTGTTTTGTTTTATTTTTTCTTCACTTTCTTGCCCGCATTCTCCACCAAATATCACGGGGTGAAGAATCACACAACAAGGGGAGCTCATGCAAAGTGCCCAAGAGTGCATTTATTCAGAGAGTCTCGTACAGAGATCTCTCTCCATTTGACAAAGTTCATGTGGCTTA
Source organism: Pimephales promelas (assembly GCF_016745375.1). The sequence goes on along the minus strand of NW_024121577.1, from coordinate 161,661 downwards.
TGTAGCTGTTTGCTTGATGGAGCATGGCTGGGGCTGATCAACCTGTGATGAGGGCATACAGGTGTTCCTTGTCTGTTTTCACTATTTTTATTTGATTTTATTTTTTTATTAATTGATTTGAATGTTTTTCTTTTAAAGGTCCCATGACATCCCATGAAATTTTCACTTTCAATCGGTGTAAACTGAGATTTGGTTATCTATGCCTTTGAAAAAACGAAAGCTCAGACAGGGGGATCTTGAATCTCCTCCATATGACGTCATACGGAGGAAAGGTAACCTCCCCTTTAGATGCTTTGCCTGCCCATGAGAAAATGAGCTAGAAATTATGAACGCATGAGCGGAATTTTATTTTTTCCTCGAGAGATATCAAGGCTTGCAAACAAGCGAAGCATGGCAGTTATTAGTTCCTTCTTCCGATCCTTTGAAGGAACAATGGGTTTGTTTAATTTTTTTCTGGAAATGCACCGACACAACTTCCCAAAGTTTTGAATGGTCCAAAAATTTCACCGACGACTGTTTCCTCAACTTGGGCCAATACAAAGCTGGCTTCGATGAATGTCTGAAAATAAATCAATCGAGCTACCAAGCAACAATTTCTGATGTGTAGCCTAATAGTATTGTTCAAGTTCAGACAGGTAATCTTTCTCTCAAAATCTTTTAATAATGTTTATGCATAAGTCAAGCCAGTGACTAAAAAATAAACTTCACATAGTTTCTTTTAGTAGGATGAAAATAATCTTATTTAAAATGTCAACAAATTTCAAGAGAGTTTCACATGTAATACGTAACTATTTCATATGCAAGCATGTCAGCCAATCACAGCAGTGGTCAGTTACTCCTTTCAAACAGAGCGTTCAAATCAGACGCTAAAATCAGGCTAGGAAAAATGCCTTTTATTTCTAAATTATGACTATTTTTGATCTAAAAAAACATACTAACCTTATAAGGGCAACCCAGGAAACATTATAAAATAATATAATAACCCGTGTCATGGGACATTTAATACTATTATTCAGCAAGGATGCATTAAATTGAACGTTGTTGTTTTAAAATTTCTATTCATCAAAGAATCCCGAAAAATGTCTCTGTATCTCAGTATCCACAAAAATATTAAAATGACAACCGTTTTCAACTGATAATAATAAAAAGAAATGTTACTTATTTAGCACCAAATACATTTTCAATCAATGATCAGTTTACTTCCGCATTGCACTTTCATACAGAACTGTTCACATGAGACTTGATTTGAGCTCCATTACCTTCAAGTCTCTGTTGTTGTTTCTTCTACTAAGGTGGATCAAATTTGAAGAGAAGGTGGAGAAAGGTGGGGAGCGATGGAGTAAACCACATGTAGCCACTCTGTCCCTACATAGTCTCTTTGAACTTAGAACGTGTATAGAGAAGGGCACCATCATGCTGGACCTAGAGGCCTCCACACTGCCAGGGGTCGTTGGTAAGCTTTTCCTTTGCAGACATTTTGTGCTTTGACTGTCCTGCTTAGTCAGAGGATAATTAACATTGAATGTTGTGGATGCTCTGATTAAAAATGTAAAGTCTCTATGGCACTCAAATACCCTTTTCCCAGCAAAATGGAATCAATGTGAACTCAAATTGAGTGACTCACTGATTTAAGAGCAGAACAATGACATAATTGATTACATTACGAATTTTGAAAACAAATATTTTCTTTGACTTTTTATTACCTCCAAAATAATTCACTTCAGTTTCTTCATCACAAACAGCTTTTGATTCAACCTAGATTCAATAAATTAAAATGTATTGAAGTCTGTTCACATGTGATGTTTATGTATATGACTATCATTTTATTTTAGACAGACAAGGTACATATAGGGCTGAAAGATAATTTAACATTATGATAACATTTTGAGCTGCTTTTTCGGTAGTGAATGGTTTCTTGTAGGGCAAAATCTTTGGCACCAACACTGGCACCCTGTCAGTGGACAAAGGGCAAAAGAAAGATCATAAAGACAACACTTGAGATCAGATCAGACTCAGAGTTAAAAAAGCTTTTCCAAATGTACTGTACGAACTGAGATATAGCACGTGTAATGTGCATTTACTGTCTCGGCCAGCACAGCCAATCTATTTATTCGCTTTTCCATGACATTTTTTTCACATGTCAGGATGCATTCATTGCTCTGTTTAATTCACTCCTCTCTCAACCTCCGCTGTAACTCTGGGTTCAGATGCATGGGTGGTTGCATCCATTCAGGGCAGCCATTTCTTTTATACTGATTTCTGACAGAGCGTGAGGAAGATCAGGTTGAAAATTGTGTGGCCATTAAGCAACGCTAGTGAACTGTTAGCAAGTATGTGAATCTGGTCATGTTTTCATAAGAGCTTCCTTAGAGGATTGATTGAAAAAAAATAATTAGTCATTTACTGCAGCTATCTGGAATTAAGATGGCTGGTTAGAGATTGTAACCACTGCCTCCAATCACGTGAGATTTATTAATTCACATTCTTGAATCTCATACCCGTATCTCTTACTCAGAGCATGATGTGTCAAGTCCTATTATCAATTTGCAGTAAATCTTAAGTTTGGCTGAGTTAAGCTCAGTCAACCTCATAGAGCGCCTTTTGAGATAAAAATGAATTGAAGGATCAGCCATTAAGGGCCAAACCATTCACAAAAAGAGCCCGAGGGCTCAGGCCTCGTGTCTTTGACCCTCTTTTATAAAAATAGATGCTTACAGGAACCACCAGACAATCTTATGCACAAGCCACTGCCTCATTAGAAGTCCACTTCTAAAGGCTAAGAATAGAACGCAATGTGTCGCTTCACTGACACTGACTTCAAGTTCCTTCAGAGAGTTCAATTTCAAGTTCTAGTTAAAAGTTTTAAGAAGAGCGTTATGTAAAGTTGATATTTAAATTAAAGAAAATTGCTCTGTTGTGCAATGAGCTCCTCAAAATCTGTAGAAGTGAAATAACCATTAGGCAGGTCTCCTCTAACCCTCATTTAGCTTTCTCATGGTCTACCTGTCTCTGTTTTCTATTCACTCTGTTTCTTTCAGAAATGATCACTGACAGTCAAATTGAGAATGGTCTCTTGAAAGCTGACTTGAAAGATAAGGTCATGTACACCTTGCTGAGGAAGCATCGGCACCAGACTAAGAAGTCCAATCTTCGCTCTTTGGCTGACATTGGCAAGACGGTCTCCAGTGCAAGTAGGCTGTTTTCCACCCCGGATAATGGTAATATGGGTGCCAGTTTGGTGCAGTTATTCCTCCTATTTCTTTTCAATCTTTTTTTGACATTTTTTTTTATTCACGGATTTTGTGGATTGTTTTCTTAACACTTAGTATTTTTTTTAAAGTATTTTTGCCTTTTTTGATTTTGTGTTTTGAATTTTATTGTGTTATTCACAAAGATAATTGAAGAACCATAAAACCATTTTTTTTAGTTTTATTCATTTTACTTTATTTTGAAGATTTGCATCACAACCTTTTACAGATTTGATAGCATCTGTCACATAGTTTTCAAATATTAAAAAATGTGTTTCTAATGAATTTTTTTACTAATTTTGCTTATTTGATTAAGTAGTTGTCTCCATGTTTTAAAGACTCCATGGAATCACTTGAAATTGTGATGACCAGTCAAAAGTTTTATTTATTTATTTTGTATTTTGAAAGAAATTAATACTTTCATTTAGCAGGGATGCATTTATATGATCCAGAGTGTAAGGGGATTTAAGATACAAAAAATTTATATTTTTTTAGTAAATTCTGTTCTTTTGAACTTATATTGATATATTCATCAAAGGATCCTGAAAAAAGTATCACAGTTTCTACAAAATCACAAATCAAGTATTTACCACTTGCTAGTCAGGTACAGGTCGAATTGGGGGTAGGGGCGTTCTCATTCTGGAGAGTGTTTTATTGGACAAAAAACTGTGTTGGTAAGGATGACTTATCAATATCTGTTAAAGATCAGTTTTGGCTTTTAAAGAGTACAAACACAAATAGACAAAGCTAGTAGACATGGAATAAGTTCATGGGGTCTTTAAATAGTAACTCGTTCCTTTTCAGTCCTTGATATTATTTAGTCTGTCCTGTCTCTGTCTCCATGTTTTTCAATGATGCACATTGCACACAATATGCTGAACATTGCGTTACATTTTTGAGAATCTAAACCGTAAACTAATCTGAGATCTAATCTAATAAACTAATCTAATGAGAAATATAAGATGATACAACACTTCAAATAATGGTCAAGAGGATCATTTGATTTTTGGCAGTAATATTCAAATTCATTGATAGATAAAAAAAATACACAAACATCATGATTCATGGTCAGGCTACAAATTCACAGGGTCAACCGATTATCAGCCGATATTAAGCATGCTTTATGGTTCTTGGTATCGGCAATTTTCAAAACCGATTTGCCGATAGAATAATTTTATTTTAAAATGAACTATATTTGGCTCTAATGCAGCCACATCTGTCAGAACTCGCCACTCTGTAGACTAGACTAATGAAAGCTTTGCACTCTCACACCGAAAGCACTGGCTGACTGGAGCTGCTTCACTGATCATCAGTTGTCTCTCAAAATTAAGGCAGCAGCAGAATTTGCTGAAGAAGCAATAAATGACTACACTGAAGTTGAAAAATACCCCAATATAATAGAGCCCTGTGATTTCTGCGATGCAGAAAACTGACGAAATCCAGTCATAAAAATGTAATTTACTGTATTAAATTCTGTACTTTACGGAATATCACGGAATTTGTCAACTTTTTGATTAAAAGCAGGTCAGTGCAAATCAAATAGAATTTCAAACCGCAAAAATACTATATAAATACGAATGGCGCAGATGCGTGATTTGATTTACCACACACACACACTGGAGCATGCGTGATGCTTGCACTGTTTTCAGCATCAGCCGCATCATTATATGAGGACATGATTGCTTAAAGATCATCTCCAGAGTTGCTTAGTCACTTCACAAGCATTTTAATGATTTAACTGATAAAAGTTATCATCATATCATATCATAAACACACAGAAACTCAAAGATCTCCACAGCAACCTGTCAAAATAAAAGTTAGGTTTTTCATAGGGCCCTAAAAATGTCATTTTTGTTAAACTGTAAATAAATTGAATAAGTTTGATGATTTCAATTAATTAGAACTGCTTTTTGATTACTAAAATTTAAATTAAAATAGAGTCTTTAAGTTTTACAAAATACTGCTGGGTACTCCCAGCACTTTTTAAGTTATTTTATTATTATTAATAACAGTTCTCAGATTCAAAGATATATTTAAAGTCATTTAAAGAAAGTGTTTGTCAAAATCATTTGTTATTCTTAATTTTGACATTAATTTACATTTTTACACCTGACATATGGGTTCAAAATATCAGTTATCTGTCTATTTGATCTGTAATAATCGGTATTAGCATCGGCCCTGAAAATAACACATCAGTCGACCCCTAGGTTTTATACCATGAATCCTGTGATTCATTGACCAATGGACTGTTTGAAGGTGACAAATGTTATTCCCTTGAACTTTTATATTCCCTTAACTTCCCTACCTTCTTAACAAATGTTTCTTTTCTACCTTCTCTTTTTCTGAGCAATGTGTGAGATTTTACTGCAGTCTCACACAATCTTTTACAAAACTTGCTAAACTTTACACCTATAACCACTGGCATGACCTCTATTACCTTAACAATCTTTCTTTTCACCCTTCTTACCATCTTTTTTCCTCTGGATACCCTGCTGCACTTGTCACTAAAAGCACGTAATCCACTTGAGAGTTCAGTGCCTTGTCTAATGACTCGCACATCCGAGGAGGTGTTGCGAGTCCCTGGAAGTCCAAGCATGGGATGGCCTAGTAAGTTTCAACTAACCAGTTGCCAATGTGTGTGTGTCTCACCTCACATAGTGTGTTAAGTCCAAAGTATACTTAAGTAGGGTATGCGTATAGTTCACATGGTGTGAATTGCATCATCAGAATAGGACAAATGATTTTATCCACAAGATGGCAACTCTACCCTGCCCTATTTCTTCACAGTTGAAAAAGAACTCGATGAGACGGAACAACAACAAACTACTCAAAATGGCAAACACCAATAGATGGCTGCGTTGATGAGTGCTTGTGTGAGGAGCTTAAAAGAAACCCACAACTTTAGTTTTAAAGAATACAGAGACATTTCATCGGACACCAGACAAGGACTAAACTTTCTAGTGCGCATGAGTTTGACCACCTGTGTTCGCTTACACTGTTAAATGGAGTATACATTAAAGGCTATGTATTTGGCTGTACTCTTATACACTAGCCTCCACAGTAATAAACTGGAGTATACTTTGGGCTTAACATTGATGTGATAGAATAGCATACCTTGGTAGATTAAAAGGGTCAGATCTGCTTAGATCTTTTGAAGAGTTCATTGAACTCTTCATTCAACAGTGAATCTTCTCAGCGATGCCATAGAAGATTCATTTTTGATTCCTCACCCTTAATAGATTTTAATGGCGCATTCTTTTAATAATCACATTGGACTCATTTATGTGGAACTTTCCACTGGAAATCATCATGTCATCATGACTATAACCTTATTATTTAACAGCTCTGATCAGATAATGTATGATTCATGAAGGTGGATGTGAAATCTCTTCTTTTTACTTTTCTTCAATGTACCATTCTTTATTTGTAAGTGATTCGTAACTTTTTTTTTTTTGGCTACGTTTTTCTTCTTCTTTTGGCTGCATCAAACTGACATCTTATTCATTATAGCACAATAATCCTGGTCAGTAATAGTGCTGACAGGTTTTCTGTGACATTTTAAAAGTCTTTGCTTCACTGTGCTTGTCCTGTTCTCCTGCATGCTGTTCACAGCATGATTGCAATGACCTGGGCTCTGAAAGGTTAATAGTTAACCTTTCAGTAGATCCCTTTCTCTCCTGGCACATCACCTTTGCTAATTTATTTTATTCTATGGACTAAAGGAATTCGGAGCCTATAAAATATTCATATTCTGGAAAGTGTTGTCAGTCCCATTAGTTCCCCATTAGTTTATTCTGACATACAAAATGCTCTTGCTCATTCTGCTTTTGGGTTTTTCTGTTGACCTATTTTAATGTTTGTTTTTAAAATAATGGAACGGTTCCCTTTTAATTTGGGTCTTTTTTATTGAACCATTGTCTTTCTCAGGTAGCCCAACCACTACACATCGCAACTTGACATCAAGCAGCTTGAATGATATCTCAGACAAGCCAGAGAAAGACCAGGTGAGTCAAATTTATATTGCCAAGTGACCTCTGCTTAAAGGGATAGTTCACCCAAAAATGAAAATTAGCCCATGATTTACTCACCCTAAAGCCATCCTAGGTGTCTATAACATTCTTCTTTCAGACGAATACAATTGTAGTTATATAAAAAAAAAATGTCCAGCCTCTTCCAATCCTTATAATGGGAGACAATGGGTATATTTTGTCGGAAGTCCATCAAATCCTTAGCCTGGTTCAACCAGACTCTCGTACATTTCATTTGTACAGAGAGTCTGGCCGCTCTCCATTGAGAAACGTTTACTTCCTTGTAGGTAGGTTCTCTTTCGAAGTTCAGAAATATTGGATCTGCCTAGAGTCACTCAGAATCTGCCATAGCCAATCGCTAACGTCTGGTCGTGACGTATGTCATGCGCTGGAAACAAGAAGTCCGAATAATCTTAGGATTATGTTTACAATAAGATGTCTGTCTACGAGAGCTGCAGGTTTTGTTCATCTAAAACAGAAACTCAAATTATGTTCACATTTTTATTCATGACATTTATTTATTTTTTTAAATTACAACAAATTTTAATGATTTACAACATGAAAAACTAACACACCAACCATGCTCCTGCACGAGTACACAAAGTGTTCTATTCATCACAAGAATAACTAAATGTACTGTTTAGAATCTGAGCCACTGATATGACTCCTGAGTGCATCTTCAACAACAGTTTAGCAGCCAGGACTCGGGGCTTCCAAACACCAGGCTAAAGTGTCCACCCAAAATGTCACGGTCGTCGCGCACGCCGAGCTGCCCAGCACGAACTCCTAACTTTTTTGCCTCCTTCACTTGGTACTCCATTACTGCAACAAGAGGGTTGACAACAACACCTATCGGCTTTGCATCCCTATCGTTCGCCTTAGCTAACTCGTTCACCACTAGCGGAGTGAGCTGGAAAATCAAACTTTTCCCAAACCCCATTGGGAGGCGGGCCACAACATCATGGCCACCTACAAAACTTAGCAAACTTGTTCTTGCTCCGGCTTTAAATTCTGTATATTCGGCAGTTTTCCAACAACGGACCGAATAGCTTTTCTCAGGTCTTTCTCCGCTGCCATTACTGAACTCCAACTCAAACTGACGCACTATATCAACATCATCGTTCTCAGCCACTCCCTCTATTCGCTGAATGGTTCTAAAAAAAAAAAAAACTGATTTCTGGAAAACTAAGAATATACAGCAGTCCCAGACGTAGTACTGTAGGAAAATGAAATTGAGCGGAATGTGCGTAGGAGGGCGTAGCCAGGCTATCAAATCCTATCCATCTGTGATAAAATTGCTCGAAACAGTTCCGGGAGTGGTAATAAAGGCCTTCTGAATTGAAGTGATGCATTCGTTTAAGAAAAATATCCATATTTTAAACTTTATCATCTAAAATAACTAGCTTCCGGCAGACAGCCATACGCAAGTCAACTTATGCCAAAAGAGTAACCCTTGAACTTGGCTGCCCAGTTTGTTTGAACCTATGGTTTGAACTACTAGAGGTGTCAAAGCTTACGCTACTCCTACATCATGCATCGTTAAGTGTTACTGTTTTAGCGTAGGTCAACTTGCGTACGACCGTCTGCCCGAAGCTAGTTATTTTAGTTGATACATTTTTAAATACGGATATTTTTCTTACACAAACACATCGCTTATTTTCAGAAGACCTTTATTAACCCCCACAGAGCCGTGTCGAGCAGTTTAATCACAGATGGATGCACTTTGATTGACTTCCAAAAAAATGTACCCATTGACTCCCATTATAAGGATTTTAAGAGCCAGGACATTTTTTTATTATAACTCTGATTGTATTTGTCTGAAAGAAGAATGCCATATACACCTAGTATGTAGCCTGGATGCCAGCCCGAACGCAAAATTTTTTGGCCGGGCAGTTTAGTTTGGACTTGATCCATTGAGGAGTAATTATGATTGGTTCAGAAATCGTTGGGCCAATCAAATTGCCAGGGCGGGCTTAATACGATGATGGACAGATGATCGGCAGTTACATAATCATCTACCATCAAGTTGACTGCAGCTAAAGAATTGAAATGTATAGATTCTGCTATCATGTCTGTTGTAAAAGACGAATCGACAGTGCATTAATTTTAAAAGACGAATAGAGAACGGCAATTAAGGCATTTGTCGATCGGAAAGATTTGTCTGCCGTCCTTCCTACGGGATTCGGCAAAAGTTTCATTTATCTGTTGGCTCCGATGGTCGCTAAGAAGATGGGATGCAATGAAAACCCTGTGGTCGTTGTGGTTTCTCCTTTGGTCGCACTCATGGAGGACCAAGTAAAAGAAGCAACACTCATTATGTTACTACTTCTTCCAGCGTACGTGCAGTTGAGTTCTGTTGACAACTATGCGTAGCTTACCTTTGCTTCAATTGGTTATAAGTCTATCCAATTGAGTGCAGAGTTTGTTTGTTTTTTGTCCTGATTCGGTTAAGACACGCCTCATAATCAAAGCCCAATGGAGCAGTATCAGACTCACATTCTGACTAGAATATGAGTATGACAAAGTATGGCTTCAGAGTAAGTAAATCAAGGAGGAAAGTAAATCATTTGTTTCTACAAAAATATGAAGCCACGTGAGAGTTTTTAACATTAGTAATTTTAAGAAACGTTGGTTAAACTTTACAATAAGGTCTAATTTGTTAACATCAGTCAATGTATTAACTAACATGAACTAATAATGGGCAATATTTTTCTTACAATATTTATCCAGCTGGTTGTTATGTCAGAATAAACACAGACAGGGTGATCAGGACCCAGGACCCCACATCAGCCTGAAAGGGGTTTATTCTAAAATAACAACCTGCTGGATGTACATTTATCCTGCTTGAATGGCAGAAGCTATGTTTGTATGAAACAAATGAGAGTGAATCCACAATACTGTATGACAATTAAATAACTGTACACAAAATATTAAAAAATATATTGATTTGACTGAGTCTTACTATTTTATTAGTTCACCGAATGCTAAACTTCCTGGATGAGCCTGCGTTATCTGTTTTCAGCTGTTGTTTTTGGGGAATAACATGCAGCTGGATAACCAATTGTCTAATCAGAATCAAGTATTCCACGGAGCTGTGTAATAACTAAAGTTAACTAATGTTAACTAACCAACAATATTACAGTTTTGACTATTTATCATTAAATAAATGCAGCCTTGAGCATAAGAGTCTTCTTTTATACATTAAACAGCATAAAGAAAATGTTATTTTATTTTATTTTTTTATACTCAGATGTAAAAATAAAGATGGAATATATAGTATCTGTAAATTTGGATTGCCAAAAACCTTTGCACATAAACAGTCTTTTTTTTTATTTTTTTATGTTTTTTTTTTTTTTCTAATCATAAAATAGGACATTGTGGTTACATGCACAGCAGACCAAAAGCAGTGGACTTTGTAATTCAAGGATATAGCTGGTGGGAATTACAGACAGGGAAGTTGGTCTCTCATTTTGGGAGCACCAAGAGGTCATAAGGGTGGTGTCAATCTGTGACAACCCATAAAAATTAACTCACTTCACCGAAGTTCACCTTAGAGGAATTGTAGAATCGTCCCTTTTTACTTGGGAATGCATCCGTTCTTGCTGAACGCAGCATTATGTGCAATAGCTGACACATTTTTGACAGTGTTTTCTGTGCTTCAGGCAGAAAATACTAGTGTGAATGTGATTACTCCTCTGGCCTCCTTTGTTGACACTCTTAGGAGATGGCCCTTGCTCCTTGTGACAGAGTAGGGGATTGAGAGGCTGTTAGCGTGAGGGGGGCCAGACACATGGACAGATTGCGATTGTAAGCACAGATTGAGGGGTGGCTCGGCTTTGTGTCATGCACTGTGAAAGCCTTGTGGCTTGTTACACTTTAGCCTCTTTTTATTTTTTTTATGACGTCATTCCTGGTTTCTGAGATTAGACATTCACAGAATCTGGAAATGATGAAAATTAAGTATTTTTGAGTGATTTGGTATAGTGGTTTAGAGTGATGAATTATTTTGCCCTTTGTATAATGAATAATTGTTTGCTGTTCTAAATTGAGCTAACTTTAATATCCATATCCCATGGCTTCTTTCTGTAATGTAGGACAAAAGTACTTGACTTTTTTTTCCTCAGAGAGAGCGCCCCCCTAAGGAAGGACCATGGATTTATTAGTCTTTCAAGTCTTGACAAAAATTGTTTTATTACATTTTATTAAGAGGGATGGGAATATGACAAAAACAGTATTAAAAACTTTTTAAACGTTAAACCATTCATTTAAACATATTTGCCAAGCTTTTGGTTGCAGCATTTCATTTACGATAGCTTCAACAGGAAGTCATCAGTTCAATGGCTTGACTACATAAAATGCTGCCTGTCAGACCGTGTTGACAGACTGATGAAATAAAGCATTGCTTGCTCCAGTATCAGAGATGATGCTAAGCCTTTCCATGCCGTACTACCTGCCAGAGAGCTGGAGAGCTCCGATATCCTTGTGAAAAATAAATATACAAAAAAAATATTTGAAATACATTTATGTTATGCTAAGTCTACTACAAATACATTTACATATTATGTTCTTAATGTAAATACCATACAATTGTACCTTTGGTATACTAAACTAAAATCTGCTAAATTGGAACAACTCATTTTTTACTTAATGCACTTTAGTTATATGGAAATAGTGCTGCAATCCAACTAAAGATATGTGCTAAAATGGAGCTATTGCAAGTATACTTTGTACTGTTTAAATATCTTAAATTTATAGACTGACCTAACTGTACTGAGGTCATTCTAACCTTATATTACTACAGTAAGAGTGACATTAAAAGACATTTTAGGCTTAATATTATGGAATGTGCATATACAGAAGTACTCCAAATAAAGTTTAATTGAAATATTTATATCAATAATCCTCAAACATTATGTCAGTATGTTTTTTTTTTATAGGGTAGAGATGTAATATTTGATTTTAATGGAAATTGATTGGGGTTTGTGATGTATTGAAAGGTCAGAAGTTCCATTTAATATGTGATGCATGCAATGTAGAAAAAGTGGACAAGATTTTGTTACAGCTTTGTATGGCGTTGTATTCAGCATAATGTGCTGCTGAAGTGACCATCTGCCGACCCTTCTTTGACTCCTACATATTACACTGAACGAAGCTCTGAAGTAAACATTCTTATAAGTCTGAGAAAAAAAAAACCACAATGGGTTGTTTAAGGTGTGTCCTTTTAATACCTTAATCATCCCTTTACACTCGTCTGTAATGCTGTCTACAATCTGGCCTCCAGTTAACATCAGTGACATCACTCGTCTCCATCTATGGCCATTGCTTACTCACTTGTTTTTGTTTCATTCATGGTTAAGATCATTTTTATTACTCCATGGTGGCTTTGCTTTCTAAATTCCCAGATAATTAAGAATGAGCATGAGCATGATGAATCGAGTTTCTTCAAGGGTTATTCCCACGAAGCAGGAATAATCATGTTGGGCTGCTTCTTTCGTCTCAGTTTTCTTTCTTTATCCAAGCAAAGTCTGTGTTAATGGTATAGTTCACCCAAAATGTCTTATTTTACTCACCCTCATGTGCCAAACGTGAATGACTATCTTGCTTTAGTGTTTCACAGTAAGGGGCCGTTAAAATCACTCAAACGTTGTAGTTCATATGCTGACTTTGATGAGTGAGAGGTCTGTCTTGTCATGTGCTCAAGTGTTCCAGGTTAAATGTTTTCCATTGTGCTTGCTAGAAGTTTTGTTCTGTCAATTGTTAACTAAACTGCTTACTCTGCCTGTTAAATAAGACTTTCAGGAGATAATATTTTTGTTTATGTTTTGGCAAGATACTGGGCAACTGGTTTATGAATGACTGACACTGTCTGGAACCTCATCTTCAGTTTATCAGCAGAGCTGTCAAATCTGATTTATGAGCTTCCTAGTTAACATGTCAATGGATGTCTACCATGTGTGCTAGTCTTACTGTTAAAGAATAATGAGAGTTTACATTTTTGGAAGTAATAAACAAATAAAAGTTCTTATACACAATAAGCTTGAGTAATTGTGAACACATTTAGCTATTACAATAATAATAGATAGGTCATAAATGACCTTTGCGGCACCAGTTACAGTTGCTTAACGATTGGTGGCTATGTGAGCAGGGTGTGCTAATTATCTTTGGCTTGTAAATTTCACATTTGGCATGACTTTAAAGACTGAGCTGGCAGATGCCACTGCTTTGAAGTTGGCCTTCATTTTATCACTGGTAGGAACAACACCTTCGCATATAAATAAAATTAATTTAACAGTTCCTTATACTGGTTACCACTGGTTCCTCTGAATTTAGAGCAAAGGAATGCAGGAGTCACAGTGGGCCTTCGCTGAACCCTAGAATGAACCATCCTACATACCACCACCAATCTTTGTTGTTTCCATTAGTTGGACAATTGCGGCTGTTGGATTCATCCCATCTCGCCTCAGGCAACTCTTGATACAAAATGCCAGCCGGGCAATATGTTTAATGAGGTCATGTGTTAGGGCTTGATTTGTGTACTTCGTTTATCCATTTCTTCTTTCTTTTCGAACTGCATGCTTCCAGCTGAAGAACAAGTTTATGAAGAAGCTGCCCAGAGATGCTGAAGCTTCCAATGTTCTCGTTGGAGAAGTGGACTTCCTGGACAGTCCTTTTGTGGCCTTTGTGAGGCTGCAGCAGGCAGTCATGTTGGGGGCGCTGACTGAAGTGCCTGTGCCCACCAGGTATGACCTGCTTTCATCCCTCCACAAGGCCAAGGAGGGAAGTAAACGTAGTGGTAAAGGGGTACTCAGTTAAAATTCAAAGCTTTTATTAAATGTGTATGTTTTTCACCAAGTGTGTTAATATTTGGTATTGTCTTTGTGTCCCCAGATTTCTGTTCATTTTGCTTGGACCCAAAGGCAAAGCCAAGTCATACCATGAAATTGGTAGAGCAATCGCTACCCTGATGTCTGATGAGGTACAGAGTCTAATCTTAGCCGAGAACTGTTTCAATCCTGTTTTATATTGTTGCGTTCATTCTTGTTTGCTTATGAACTACTACATTCTGTAACAGAACTTGTGTTATAAATTTACTGTTACTATATTTAATTTTTTTTTTTAGATTAAGTGTTAGTAATTATTGTTTTTGTCATTTTCTGTATTTTTTTATTTATTTTTTTCTATTTAGCTCAGATTTATTTTTGTTTCAGATTTAGTCTTAATAATTTAGTTTTTCAACTTAAACATTTAATTTCTCTCACATTTTTAGAGTTTGGTACACAGATTATATGTTGCTCAGGGCTGCTTTTTTCTCATCTCAACTGCTGTATGATGAACAGGACAATTTAATAATCACACCTATTTGTAAATAAATTTGTCAATCCTAAACACTGACTGTATGAACATAGCCTACCTGTTCTGATACTGTGCAGCTGTGCCTGAAAAAAAAAAAAACTGATTGTGTTTGAATTAGTTTGATTAGATTGTGTTGGGAAAGTTAGCCAGTAATCACTGTTCTCTTATCAAGGTCTTCCATGAAATTGCATACAAAGCCAAGGACAGACAAGATCTTCTTGCTGGCATTGATGAGTTCTTGGATGAGGTCATTGTCCTTCCTCCTGGAGAATGGGACCCTGCCATCAGGATAGAGCCTCCCAAATCCCTGCCATCCTCAGATAAAAGGTTCTGTCAATGTTCCTATTTTGACTTGTGGATTTGAATGATGGTCATGTATAATATCTGAGCTTGTCAATTTTATGTCATATACTGTATATATATTGGATGTTTTCTTGGCACACTTTAGGCCCCTTAGTGCCAATTGGGCATCGTTTAAACTGCGAGATGCTATCCTATTAATATGGGCCAACATTTCTAAAGAATGCTTTCAGCACCTTGTTGAATTAATGCCACAGAATAAGGCAGTTCTGAAGGCGAAAGGTCACACACAGTATTTATGTGGTGTTCCTAATAATCCTTTAGGTGTATATATATATATATATATATAAAAGACATGGTCAGGAAGTAGTTTCAAATGCCAGCCAGGCAGGTCTGTGCGAACTAAGGCCACTCATTCATTCATTCATTCAGAAAGGGTAGAGCAGCGGTTAATTAGATGAAGTACGTCACCTCTTTTTGGCTTCAGGTGAAGTGACAGCAGGCTGCCGTTTTATCCTGCCACCTGAATACAAAAAGGAGAGCTGTGTGCCAGCAGAATGCAGTCACACCAGCATCACACACAGTGTACACAACACATTACACACACCAGTCCTCGTACATGCATTCACGGGTTGTTGAATGTAAACAACAGTATGAATTACTTCACTTACTGTACTGTCTGTCTGTCGTTCATAAAACATCCATCCATCACTTTAGCTTGTTCTTTGCTTGGTCTATCATCTATCATTTTATCTATTGCTTAGTCCTTATTCTTTTTATTTCTTTTTATAATTTTCATCAGTCTGTCTGTTGTAAATTGTTTATTACTTTATTTCATGTTTAATATTTTTTCTGTCTGTTTGTTTTATCTATTGTTCAATCGCTCTCTGTCTTTATCTCATTTTTATCTGTTGTTTTGTCATTCTATCTATTGTTTGATCATTTTATCAGTTTATCGTCCTTTCGTTCGATATCTTTTCTTGGTTTAAATGATTCATATCATACAGTATGTGTATTCAGCAGACTCAAGGGGATCCATGTGCAGCTTTTATAGAGAAGTCAGACAGGCAGGGATCGACACCAGTAAACAGGGCAATAAGAAAAGGCAGAGACAAACCAGATGACATGCAATGGTCGGGGCAGGTTGATATTTATTGGTTGATATTTAAAAAAAAAACTTATCTTACAGGTATTTTACCGACCAGGTTGACACCGTGGGGTGGGGTGTGCAGTGTGAGCGTGTGAAACCAATCAAATGCGGGTGTCTCACGGCCAATGCGTGAGAGTTGGCAGCTGTGCAGCACAGTGCACGTGTATGGTGTTTGGTATAATCAGTCCAGGAAGGTACAATGTAGTCTGTGATAATCCAGGGAGTTTATGGCTAATCGTGACAATATGGATTATTGGATGCGTACCATATTCATATACTGTACAGTATCAAGGCATTTAGATGTAATTTGAAGATTACCATGGTCTTACCATCTTTATCTTATATTTTTATTTCATATTGTACAGTTGTGTGGGCTACCACGGTACTGGCTTGCAGGATGTTTAGTTGACTTAACTTCAGGCTGGGGGCCTTAAAATGACTTATAAAGAGTCCACGAGTGTGTCTTTTGTCATCTTTCTTCCTTCTCTGTTTTCTTTCCTCCTCTATAAGTTATTTCAGGACATTAATGACATTCAACAATCTCCATTTGTTTGTTATGTTGTCCAGAAAGAACATGTATGCTGGAGGGGACAGCACACAGATGAATGGAGACACGCCTCACAGCGGTGGAGACGGGGGCGGGGGGCACGCAGTAGGCGATGAGCTAAAGAAGACGGGGAAGTGAGTGTGTTTGTAGAATGTTTGTATAAATTCTTCTCAAGGAACAGATTATGTTCTCTGAACACCATGGTTTAGTTCAGATAAAGGTTTGTTTTCCTCCTTTCTAAATGACTAGACTTATCTTAATATTAGGCAAGCACTTAGATTTGATTTTTCTAGTACAGTACATTCCCACTGTTGGTTTTGGAAACACCTTGAACTTTGGGAAATTACTGCCTGGTACTATTAGTAATCCTTTTGATATATATTTATATATATATATATGTTACCAATTCAAAATACTGATTACAATACTACTAAATGAAATATTACTTTGTTCATATAACATATGGTGCAGTATTTAGTTTAAGAATTGACCTATATAATATTTTGTTCTTCAGGTTTTGTGGAGGCCTTATTCTTGATATCAAAAGAAAAGCCCCATTTTTCTTCAGTGATTTCTACGATGCATTACACATCCAGTCTTTGTCTGCCATTCTTTTCATCTACCTGGGAACAGTAACCAATGCCATCACATTCGGAGGATTGCTGGGTGACGCCACAGAGAACATGCAGGTAAAGATTCTATTGCAAACTATAGGAAACTTTGTTTCTTATTGTGTGCCATGGATGTGCCATTTGCTCTTTGTGCCTGAAAATTCCTAAATAAGAATCAGTCGAAACTTGCCAGAGATTGTAATTCAGTGCTGGTCAATCTTTAACTGACGCATACTGGGAGAACCTTCTTCTCTGTCCTCTTTTTGAATTGTTACTTTTAGTTCAAAGGTCATGTTAGTTAGTTAAAGTCTCACAGTTCATACATTAACTGTTTAAAGGGGTCATGAACTGGATTTTTTGGGTTATTTTATAATGTTTCCTGAGGTACAATTTTAATGTTAATATGATTTTTACATCATAAAATTGTCACAATTTAGAAATAAATGGCTATTTAGCCTCTGATTTGAACACTCCATTTGAAGGGATGTGTCTGCTGTGAGACTTCAGTGGAAATGCTCAGTGCTGTGATTGGCTGACATCTTTGCATATGAAATAAGTAATACATGTGGAACCCTCTCAAATTCTTTTTCTACGTTTACTATTATAGCTGTTGAATATGCTTATAGTACTATATTTAGATCTATTACCAGACAGACAGTCTGTTAAATGCATGAATGCAGTGATCTCATCATTGCAGCGCAATTTCTGCACTTTCATGAATGCTTCCCCCGTAAATAACAATGCAGTCACAATGTAAATACTGTAAGAGCTTCTTTGGGCAGTGTAACAGCATCATTGATTACATACTTGGAGTTTTGGCAAGTTCATTGTTTAGTCACTGGCTTGATGCTGAAACGGTATTAAATGATTTTAAGACCGAGGAAATCCGTCTGAAATTGAGTAATTATACATCAGAAATCACTTATCACTGATCAGGCTTTGGAATAAACATGCTTACTTGCATGTTTGTGGTGTTGCTGACGGATCCATATCGTAAAAGTCTGTTTCCAAAGCCTGTGACTGAATTACCAAATAATGAAATGAACCGAATACAAACAAATATTGCACTTCTGAGACTTTCACATAGTTGAGAAAAAACACTTTCCTAGCATTAGGATCATTTGGATGCTAATGCTGTTGATCCTGTTTCAATCTTTTCTCGTTCTCATCAGGGCTGGGTATTGACACAAATTTCACAATTCAATTCGATTTCGATTCACAAGCTTGCAATTCGATTTCGATTCGATTCAATATTGATTATTTTGGATATCAGTTACAATAAATGGCAAATTTTCTCAAGGAAATCAAATCATTGAAGTAATGCTGTAAACTATGGGAGTCTAGTTGTAGCCTATAAACTTCATTAGCCTAATATGAAGGTAATAATGAACTGTTTCATAGCCATACAAACACTTAAATTACACTTTTATTTATTTTATAGTTAGAAGATTATATGAAATATAAATATTTAAATGGTGGCTGTCATAAAAACTTGCCAGATTTATTCAAACATGCATTAAATATTGAAGAACATTAAGATTAAAATGCATATGTAATATGGTGTATATATTTAGCAAAATGCTCGATTACAAGCTGTTTAACTGACGCCTTTCCACGGTTGAAACGCTGATTGAGCGAATCAATGTGACATGATACGGATTTCGATAAGTTGTACTCTATCTTTTAACACACTTTCAGATGCTCATTCATGTTTATTTGGCGCTGTAACTGGTATTATAAACCCGGAAGAGAGATCAGCGCTGCTGCTTCTCTTGAGCTGCGCCAGAGCGATCTCACGCCACAGCGCCAAAACTGTATTTATATTTTTGAATTTCTAAAGAAAATGGATGTAATTTGAAAATTGAGACTTTGTTTCATATCAATAGTAACAAAGGACAAAGATTATTGCGATTTTTTGGATGCACGCAGCCGCGATACAATGTCCCATTCATTCAAATGAAACAGGATGACTAATCGATTCTTGAGAATGAAGAATCGATATCGGTTCGTAAAAATTAGAATTGATTAATATCGAGAAATCGATATTTGTTACCCAGCCCTAGTTCTCATGTCACTATTCACTAACGGCTCAGACACTGTGACGTTGATACTCTTTCTCTGCCCTTTGATGTCAAAATTCCACACTTTTCTGAGCCTGTGGCTTTTGTTTCTGGCCTTGGTTTTAATAAAAAGCTATTTTGGGACTAAGAAGGAAGTTTTGAGTTTTGAAACAGGATATTTTTATAGTATACCAACCTCTTACCTGTCAAACGATCAAGGAATATTTGGACTCTCAGATGATGAACCCTTGCTGAGATCTACTGCATTAAAAATGCTGTAAAACCCTACCCTGGCATGAAAAATGCTTAGATCTACTGCACATGTTGTTGGCTAGTCAATATTTTAGCTCAGGGAAACACCTTAGCAAGTCAGCTAGCAAAGTGGTGCAATTTAGAGGGATCTATTTATTTTTAAATACATTATAACAATAAATGAGGAAACTAATTAAGATGAGGAGGACTACAGTGTCTGTTCTGAGTAGTCCAGAGTAGATCAGACTCCCCTTTAGTGTTGCACGGTGCACTTAAAATAAAATACTTGAAAAAAAAAATTCAAACGTCACGATTCCTAAATGTATTAATATCGCTATTTTTATGAATGACCACGTTCCAGATTTGCAAGAGACGTTGGTGAGTGCAACGCACGCTTCCAGTGCCTCCCCATGGACGTCTGTGTTTTTTCTCCTCACGCACGCTGCAAAGAAGCTGCAGCTGTCATGAGACAAACACTACAGTGAGATGGTTGCATGTGCGAGCACAAGTGATACTGTGTCTGTGGCTGCCAGTCAGTAGTGGAGTGGCAATCTGGAGAGTCGGGACTTTTCCCGGTGGGCCGGTAGTGTTTTGATAGATTGAAGCATGTGTCTGAGTGAAGATGTTGCGCGAGTCGTAAAAGACACTGCATCGATGCAACTGATAGCAGTGAAAAAGTGCACTCTGCTTTAATTTAAAAAAAACAACAACAGATTTTAGCACTAGATCTTTTATTTAATGTGAAACGCCTTGTATCTAATATAGTATTGAAAAAGTATCAAAATCGCAATTCTTGACTTGGTATTGGTATCGAAACAACTTGATTCTATTTACATCAAATGGGTTGACAGGACTTTTTTGTGTCAAACTGTCAAAACTGTTGTTTGTCATTTTACTCGACAAAAGGTCTTAATCCTTAATGAGGGTGTAGCAGACTTTAGTCACAGTTTTTGATAAAGGTCAAAAGACAGATGAAGTGGTAATAATATACTACAATCACTGACATTCTCATTTGGACGGGATTCGATTTCTCAGAGAGTGCCCGAGTTAGCTATTATCTGGTAATTTGTATTTTGATTGTGTGAGAAAAACACAAACATGACTGATTCACTTGGGATTTAAAGGGATAGTTGACTTTGTTTTAACTTACCTCAAGGGCATCCAAGATGTAAGTGTCTTTGTTTCCACAGTATTTTCAATTTTGACATTTTTCGGTCAAACGTTGTTGTCTATCAGTCATATAATGCAGGTTTAGGGGGTACACGTCAAAGAGCATGCACAGAGAAGTCAAAATTAAACATGATTTAATGACTCGTCCTGTGAATGACACAGAGATTTTGGTGGTGACACAGAAGTTTTACCTTTCACTAAACATATTTAGATATATATCGAAATCGTCTTACATTGCGGTTTCCTGTATATCTAAATATGTTTAGATCTTCAAAGTGAAATGTAAAACTTCCGAAATCTCTGTGTAAACAATGAGTGACGTACACGCACAAGCGATCACTTCCGGCCGAACGTTGGACATGGTTCAGTTGGACATTGGACAACTGATTCAGATCAGTTGGACATGGCTATGGTTCCACGAGGTAAAAACTGTATGATACTGTTCGTTTTCTCACACAAACCGCTCGTTTTGTGTCTTAGGTCATCAATGTGTACGAGTCATTAAATCATGTTTAATTTTGACTTCTCTGTGCATGCTCTTTTATGTGGACCCCCTAAACCTACATTATATGACTGATAGACATCAACGGTTTGACCGAAAAATGTAAAAATTGAAAATACTGTGGAAACAAAGACACCTACATCTTAGATGCCCTTGAGGTAAGCTAAAACGTATCAAAAATTAATTTCAAAGTGAACTATCCCTTTAAATTGGAGAGAAAACTGTAACATGAAGTCACATCTCTTCAATGGCAGTTCATTACAGTTCTCATAGACCCTATTTTTCACCAGGATTAGTCTTCTGAACAATATTTGGATTTCAGATATAAACGTATTCACAGGACGTACAGTATGTGAATTCATATACTAATTTGGACATGGCTAGTTATTACTGAGGAGGGAGTGTCTATTGTCTGGATATGGGCATTTCGGAAGGTCATGCGATCTAAAAAGTGCATTAGTTAATTAATTGTATGGGTAATAAGATCTGTTTGTTGAATTAAGGTAGAAAAAGTTAGCTTGATATGAATAATAAATCAATTGAAATAAGACTTGTTAACAGTATTTACATAAATAAGGGAAGTATTAATTAAAGGATTAAGTGAGAATAGATTCTGAGCCATTTCTGTGAGTAACTTTGAGTTAGCTAAAAAGCAGTTTGTTTATTTGTTTATTTTGTTTATTTTTTCTTCTCACACGTCCTCTGTAAAAATCACAAAGTATGTCTGTGAACGATGATGAATTTCCTTTAACCTCCTCGGGAATAGCTTGTCCCATCCAAAATGGATTTAAACATGCTTAAACAGACTTTCTTCACAGGGAATGTGATTGTGACTGAGCTTTAGATGGGTTTTTCCATAACCCTTTGAATCTTCTTCATTGTGTGTTGGGTAAAGGGTGTACTGGAGAGCTTTCTGGGTACAGCGGTCTCTGGAGCCATCTTCTGTCTCCTAGCTGGGCAACCGCTGATCATTCTCAGCAGTACGGGGCCAGTGCTGGTGTTTGAAAGGCTGCTCTTCAACTTCAGCAGGTTCTTGATCATCTTTGTTCACAATGTAACAATGTAACAATGGAATAAAACTATTATTAGCACTTCTCATGCTTAAGATGAATTGCTTGTATTCCTCATTTGTAAGTCACTATGAAAAAAGAGTCTGCTAAATAAACGTAAACAAACTAACTGACCTTTTTGTAATTGACTGAAACATTTCGGTTACGTTTGTAACCCTCATTTCCTGAGTAGGGAACGGAGATGTTCCGTCGAATGACTAAGAATGGGGTTTCGCTTAGAACGCCTATCAGTTTTTATCAACATAAAAAGGAGGACGCCGGCAGAATACAGACATGTTTCTTCGCTGAAGAGCCAAGACTGAGGTCAGGCGATCGCCGCAGCATAGCGGAAAGTGGCAGGAAGACGTCCCTACTCAGGGAACAAGGGTTACATATGTAACTGAGACGTTCCCTTTCGTTGTCAGGCTGAGTTCCATTGGGTGACGACGAATGGGGATACCAGTCTAATCACGCCACTTTCCTGAGTAAATCTGAGATCCCTGCTCTCAGGGCTTAAATCTCAGTTCCCTGGACTTAAGAAATACACATATGACCCAGAGGGATGCATATGGGGAAACACTGGAGTGTCCAGCCGCTGGTAGAATATGGGGTGGCAAGGTGGCTTGCCGATGGAAAGACAACTGCTCAGAGAGGCTTACATCGGAAATACACATTTGGGGTTCGCTCAGAGATGGGACCATGCACATGAGAGGCACCTAGCCGACGCGGATGCAATAGACACTGGCATCGACGTCAGGAGTGCTGGAGGAACTCGGGGCTTTCGGGGAAGCTCACCTGAGGAGAATATTGCACGTATCCAGTCTGTAGAGTGGAATGGCGAGCCAGCGAAGACACCTGACCGGGTCCGGTATTAGCTGATTTGAAACGAGTACATGAGAGGAAAATGGCTCCACTTGGAGATTATAGAATCTGGCGAATGTGTTGGGTGTGGCCCAGCCTGCAGCTCTACAGATGTCTGTTACCAAGACGCCATGCGCTAGAGTCCAAGAGGAGACCGCACTCTGGGTGGTGTGGACAGTCACACCAAGGGGGCATGGTCGACCTTGCTGCCGGTATGCCAAAGCAATGGCATGTTCACTATACATGTCCTGAAACACTGCGTACTGTCTACATAGATGCAGAGGGCGCGTACTGGACAGAGCATTCGAGACCGCTCGGCATCCTTCATGTCGGTCAGGTTCAGCCAGAGGTGTCTCCAAACTCAGGGAGCGTGCGTTCACCTTCGTCGCCCGGAGGGCAAGGTTGATGGCGGCGAGCAACTTATCGAAGAGCGGTGGGTCTGTCCTGCCCTCATGCATGTCTCTGAGCATCTGGGCCTGGTAGACCTGCAGAATGGCCATAGCATGCAGCGAAGCAGCTGCCTGTCCGGCCGCTATGTAGGACTTCGCCACTAGCATAGACGAATTCCGACAGGCTTTGGATGGGTGCTTAGGCTCGCTGCAAGAAGAAGCACTCTGTGGACACAGTTGCATCTCAACAGAGAGTTCAATCATGGGGACCCCAGTGTACCCATAGGCAGCAGCTCCATCGAGGAGAGGAAAGACGGATGAGATCAACGAGCGGTCACAGGAAGACATGGGGGGTCTTTCAGGTCTTCGAGATCTCATCATGCACATCTGGGAATAAAGGTATTGGGGTTGGTCGCAGACGTGAATTGGCGGCCGTGCCCAAAAACCAATCATCTAGCCCGGGAAAGCATGGCAGTCATCTTGGGGTCGGACTCGACGAACAACTCCACACCCGAAGGAGGCAGCACCAATGAGTCTTCTTCCCATAAATGTGATGCTGCGACAGACATCGCATCATCCTCTGTAGAGCCAAAGAAAACTCTTGGTATATCCGAAGATGGGCCCGTGGGAATCCCTTGGACGCTAACTGGCATCGTCACAGGAGGGGTAGGTGCAGGGCACGGACGTGAAGTCGCCGCCTTCAGGTCACACTGGTCACCAGCCGAAGTATACTAGCTCTAATCCTAGAGGAAGTAGATCGGGGTGTGGATGAGGGGACTCTCACTCTTGCAAGGTCACTGAATCTCGACCATAGTGATGCAATGGTCATGTTCCCTTAGAGATAACATGAGTCATCCACGAGCGCTGCTCTAGCGTGATCACTGCCCAAACACACTAGACAGCGCTCGTGCCCATCAGAGTCAGACACGAGTGTGCCACATTCAGAAGTGCACGGGTGAGGCATCTTTAAAAATACATGCCGTGTGCAAGCTCTTTTAGAGAGGAAGTCTCTTTGCTGAAGCGCCCGGGGAGAAATACACTCACAGGCAAACCATTGGACAGATAAGCAGGAAGTGCAAACCCGCAGGAATATCGCCGTCACACCAACACCGGGAATCTCGCTCATCTGAAGAAGTTGTGGAACGAAGAATGAACTTGGCTCCGAAGCGAAGACATGTCTGTATTATGCCGGCATCCTCTTTTTATACCCACGAGGTGAGGCGGAGTTATGCCGTGCGAATTCCGCAGACCCATGGCATTTCTTTGCCATTGGCTCGTTTTATATTGGCATTCATATAGGTGATCTAAGCGAAACCCCATTCGACCTCATCCGCTGAAGTGTTCAATGCATAATGATGTCCACCAAAGGAATAAATTTTACAATATATTTGAGAATGAAGTTTCTTTCATTGCTGTATGATTTGAAAAGTAAATGTTCTATTCATACTTTTTTTCTGCAGGGAAAATGAATTTGACTACCTAGAGTTCCGTCTTTGGATTGGCCTGTGGTCGGCCTTCTACTGTCTGATTCTGGTGGCAACTGATGCCAGCTTCCTTGTGCAGTATTTCACCCGATTTACAGAGGAGGGCTTTTCGTCACTTATCAGCTTCATCTTCATCTATGACGCTTTCAAGAAGATGCTGAAATTTACCCATTATTACCCAATCAACCCAGACTATAAAATCGATTATGTCACGCAGTATGACTGCATGTGTATGGCGCCCACTGATGGTGAGACTTTGTACTTCTATTTATCTGATGTTTTCTTCTTTCAATGTTAAGATGCAAATTGAACCGACTAAACCTTCATTCATTTGCAAGTTTGTAAACTTAGGTAGCTAAATTTTTAATCGCCTTCTTAAGCCTCCCATATATCCACCAGATGCAAGAAACGATAAGTGCTGACCAAACAGAAAAAAAAGATTACTGATGCATATGTAACATTATTTTGCTCAGTGAAGCAAATATTACGTAGCACAAAGTGACCTTTTGGTTGGGATCCAAAAATTGACTCAAATGCAGTGACCATATTTTCATTCCTCTGCTTGGCTACCTACTAGTATGAATTGACATTTTATTGAAGTTTGCTTAATTTATACTGATACACAAATGGAAGCATAATAGTTTGATAGGGATGGATGTTTATGTCCGGCTTATGATCCAGCTGTTTTTGAAAGGTGTCCATCTGGCAAATGTTTTATAAATATGGCCAGCATAAATATTTATTTTTCCTTTTGTTGTACTATTTCTGGTCTTCAAGTGATAGTTTAGACCCACGGGCTTGGTTTTGTCTTAAAGTCTCCCTGTAGTCAATCATTGTATCCCTTAAATTCATCTTTAATCCCCCAAATTACATATTTAAAAGGTATTTTTCTCCCATTGAAAATAATTTCTTCATGCCTTAAAATAGCCTTAATGTAAATCTACACCCTTACTTCATTTAGATGCAGAATATGCAAATTAGTCCATGCATCCACTCAATCACAGCAGGTAGTCCAATCGGACTACCTGATCCACTTGGTCAACTTTATTGTAATAAACGCTGCACAATGGCAAGTGGACATACTGGTTTAATTCAGCCATATTCAGCAAGATACAAAAAAGTGTGCTCTGAACGACAACAATTCCATTCTAAAATTATTAACAAGAATAATAAAAACCCCCAGAATATTTTTCTCTATTATATATCATCTTTTAAATAACAAACCTTATAATTGGCTAGATCAGCCCTCGCTAACTATGTGTGAAGATTTTGCCATGGTTTTTTTAATAATACAATCATACAGAACAGATCTACTCGGTTACTATCGTAACCTCAGTTCCCTGAGAGAGGGAACGAGTATTGCGTAGCTATACGCAGTGGGGGTAACTCCTTTTCCTCGATTTACTCAAGCCTGCAACTGCACATCCAATGGCATGGGCAACTCTGACGTGCGACCAATGAGCTTGCCCAACATCAGAGCCCACCGAGGGGGTGTGACCTAGTGTATATAGACCCCCGAATTCACCATTATAGCAGGTTTATACGGGCCAGGAATGAGCCAGTACGTCCCTGTTCTTCGAGAACACCCTGCAGTGGGTGTTGGCTCTCGAGGCAAAAAGGTCGACGTCGGCCTTGCCGAACGTCTCCCATATTAGACTGACCGTCTGAGGGTTTAGGAACCACTCGCTTAGGGGAGTGTTGCCCCATGAGAGCATATCCGCACCCAGACGCCCGGGATGTGCACTTTGTAAAAAGCCGCCGTCGAGTCTGTTAGGCGCAGGCTCCTTAGGCGGCAACCACTTGAGCCCGAGGCAGTCAACGGCATGTGAGAGAAGGCACGTCAGCTTGCGATCCGCTCCCGCGCGGGTCCTGCCAGACTCCTGGATCGACAAGGAGCTGGAGCGTTGAGAACTCGACCACTCCTCGGCCGTTTGATATGCATACCACTGAATAATTACAAACTTTGTTTTTGAAGTTCTGAAGTTGGTGTGATATTGTGTGGCAATGGTGTTGACATTCACTTGTTGTTCACAGATGATAGATCTGTTTATTGTGCTAGTGGCTGTGTGTGTGTGTGTGTGTGTGCTGGCCTCAGTAGGAATGAGGGAGCGAACTAGAGGCGGATGTGGACATGATGTTGTTTGGGGTTAATCTCCTCCATGCATGTGGTGAATTAAGACTGTACAGAGACCGGCTGGTGGGTGGTTTTCTCTTTCACTCACGCTGCTTTCCTCTAAACCGCTGTTTGCTCCTCTTTGCCCTCCCTTGACTTCTCTTCAATTCGATGGTGCAGAGGGAACAACAGCTGTGTGGAAATTAGTTCCAGTTAGGGGAACCCAGCAAAGAGACTCTTTAAAGATTAATGCTGTTGAGAAGTGGTCAATGTTTACAGTGGGCATTGCGGGGCATATATGCTGTATTTAACTTAACCGCAACCACGACAGAATGTTTCTTCTTGTGTGACGTCTATCTGTCATGTGTGTTTAAAGTGTTATTTCACCCAAAAATGAAAATTATGTCATTAATGACTCACCCTCGTGTTAAGCCTGTTAGACCTCTGTTCATCTTCGGAACACAGTTTAAGATATTTTAGATTTAGCCCGAGAGCTTTCTGTCCCTCCATTGAAAAAGTATGTACGGTATACTGTCCTTGTCCAGAAAGGAAATAAAGACATCATCAAAGTAGTCCATGTGACATCAGTGGGTTAGTTAGAATGTTTTGAAGGATCAAAAAATACATTTTGGTCCAAAAATAACAAAAACTACAACTTTATTCAGCATTGTATTGTCTTCCGGTTCTGTTGTCAATCGACGTTCAGTGACGCTGCGCGGATACAGACGCACCAGATACACGTCAGCAGCGTCATACGTCATCAACGTCTTGTGAACACGGATTGACAACAGAACCGGAAGACAATGCAATGCTGAATAAAGTTGTAGTTTTTGTTATTTTTATAATGACATAATATTAATTTTTGGGTCAACTAACCCTTTAAGTGGCCATTAATCTCATTAAAGCATTATATCTACTGATTCTCATGAATATGATTCAGAGGTATTAGTCACTTGTCTCAGAGGCTTAATGTGGCTATAGGATAAAAATAAATAAATGAGATCATCTGAGTCTTGAGTCAAGAGTGCTAAATAGTACAAATGAAATATATTATTAATTTACTACGGTCAAATTTTACAGGTAAATTGGGTCCAAAAAATGAGACCACTAACACAAACTTTTTTCCTTTTCCATTTTGTAAAATGTATTTTGATTTGCATTATTTTCATTTTATTTTACATTTATAACGTTCATTTTTTTCTAAATCCTAAAACCAGTCTTGAATAGGATTTTTATTTATTTATAAGTGGATTCAGATGTTTGAGCCCCTCTGTATGTTTTTGGTTCTTTTCTGAAGGGCGCGTTTGAAACCTTTGACCTTTTGTGTTTTTCAGGGAATTCTTCAGATGTGTTCACTGATGCACTTGATTCAACAATTAGCTGGACTGTAAATTACAGCGATACAGTAAGTGTTTCCCTAAAACATCTCTGAAATATGTGTGTAAAGGCTGGAATTCATTTTTTTAATAGATTTTAAGACTCTTCTGCATTATACACTTGTCGACTTTGTAAATAGTTACCGTGTAAAACGACTGAGGATCACAAAAACAGGCACCCCATTGCGATTTTCTGTGAAATCTGTCCAAAATCTGCAGACTAGCATTGACTTTTCCAGACTGCAAAACTTGTGTAGTGTACTGTATTCCAGTCTTAAGACTTGTTACATTCATGGAGGTCACCCAAAAGAACTTGCACAACACATTAGAGAAAACTTCCTTGTTCTAGTTTTGTTCAGAAAATGCATACTGTGGTCCTTTTTAATCCTTAAATTGTTGGCTGTTTCCTAAAACATTTTCTCCCGACCTGGCTGACATTTTGTCCTCTTCTATCTACCCTAACCAATCTCCCAGCTGCGAATAATAAAGAAAGATCTCTATGACAATGGTTTCATTCAGATGTAGTCCTCAGTTTGAGTCAATGAAACATAATGCCCAATTTCATGCCAACATCTTTGTGACTGAGTGAGCCATAGCTCATGTTTCGCACCTTTTGTGTAAACTTGAACAGTAACAGAGTCATTGTCCAACTTCAGAAAGGACGAAGACAACAAAACAGAAACTAGAGAGGTTTCTGTTTGATGTTCTTTAACAGTCTTTGTTCATAACATAATTGTCTCTAAGCTTGGGAATGTAAAGATTTTCTGTGAACGAACTCAAATTTTATTTTAAAAATCGACATCTGTAGGTTTGCTATTCTGATCATCTATTTTTATGTTATTTTTTGCAGCGCTTGAATGCCAGCTGGTCCTCCCTGTCAAAGAAGGAATGCCTGAAATACGGAGGAGAGCTAGTGGGCAAAGCCTGTGACTTTGTGCCCGACATCACCCTCATGTCCTTCATCCTTTTCTTTGGCACATACACCTGCTCCATGTGTCTGAAGAAATTTAAGACCAGCCCATTCTTTCCTACTACTGTAAGTAGCCACACTTTCAATCTGTAGCGTGTTTGTGATGGATTTGTCAATATGTGACTCTAATCATATTGCCGATCTGGAGGCAATCGATATTTAGCCAAACCCTGCCTCAAATCCATATACTTTGGGCACTGGGCAGGTATAAAATTGTTTTGAGAATTCCAGTTTCCAATCCTAATCAATACTGGAGTTGTTGAGGCAAGAGACTACTGATGTGATGCACACTACATAGATCCTAAAAAAAGCTTTTTTGTTTGTTTTTGTCATTTTAGGTGAGGAAGCTCATAAGTGACTTTGCCATTATCCTGGCCATTTTGATCTTCTGTGGTGTCGACGCTCTTGTTGGGGTAGAGACGCCAAAGCTCATAGTGCCAAGTGAATTTAAGGTAAACTTTCTGTTCGTATTGTCTGTCTGTTACTGTAAAGAGATGTTCCTTTTGATGTACACTTCTAAAATTGCTACAGGATGGACTGTTCAAATGTTGGGGGGGCGGTATGTTTAAAAAAAATTGTTGTGCTCACCAAGGCTGCATTTATTTAATTAAAATAAAGTAGAACATCAAAGTGTACATTGGCTGGCACACTACTTGCCAATCCACTCAGGACATTACTGTTTGTATCCTGTAAATTTTTGCCAAGTGCCACTTCTGTGATCCTCAAACTGCATTCCTCGCATGTCCTCAGCCAACAAGCCCAAACCGTGGCTGGTTTGTGCCACCGTTCGGAGGGAACCCCTGGTGGGTGTACCTGGCAGCAGCTCTGCCTGCCCTGCTGGTCACCATCCTGCTTTTCATGGATCAGCAGATCACCGCTGTCATTGTAAATCGCAAGGAGCACAAGCTTAAGGTAGGCCTGTCGTGAGTCTGCTGTGTGACTCTCTCCCAAGCCAGATGGTTTATCATGCTCACTTTGAGCCACCCAGGACCACAGGAAACGCTCACAGTGCCGGAGGGTGACTATATCGGGATATTTCTAGAAAGTCTCTTACAGATATAGCCTTTTAATCTTTTGTCTGGAGGATGTGAATCAGCATTTGTAGTCAAAATTAGCATTATTCAAACAGATGGTCTGAGAAACTGAGACACACCAAAGGGGGGAAAGCTGCCATGAATAATCCAGGAATTCATATTTGTTAAATTCGTAATTTGAATTGAAAACTGAAAGAAAAGAAGTTAGATTTTGTAATATAATGATTTTAATAGCTAGATAGGCTTTGTTGTTAATCAAGAAATATACATAAGTTTGAATTATAAGTCAGGGTTATTATATTATATTATATTAGCCAAGGGGAACTTTTTTATCATTATTTTCATTTACTAAAATGTACTATGTACTGAAATAACTAAAACTGAAATGAATGAATAAAAACTAGATAGGCATTAATAAAAATGTATAAAATGAAAAACAAAATTACAAGAAAAAAAAAACAGAACATATAAAAATTAAAACTAATTAAAATATCGATACAATCCATAATAGGATCTCAACCTAAAATAATTTTGCTATATATTTTAAAAGCGATTTCACCCCACTATCACACTTTAGGTCCACATTATTGTAACATATTTCGTGTAGTGGAACAAAGAGGAATTGTGAATCAGACAAAAGCAAACCATTTATTCTCTTGTGGCCTGTAATGTGAGACAGGCTTAAAAACATTGTGTCCTCTCAACCCCATGGAAGAACTCCTATTGTCATCTCTGAGAATTACACTGCCCTGGAGACATATTGTACTGTACATTTGTGTGATGTAGTGAAGTTTTATGCAATAACAACATAATCAGTGTCTCTGATTATATTTATAAAATCATAAATGGATGCTGCCTATTGCTTATCCTTAAAACCTACCCTAATCACCTCTCTCCAAGCTGATACACGATGGGAATAGGGAGAAGAACAGGACTGGGAAACATGATGGGAATAGGGAGAAGAATAGGACTGGGAAACGGTGGATTTGAACTTGGGATCTACTGTAACACATCAAAAGCTGAATCTAGCATATTATCCACACCACTGTTCCACTTACTAAATTGTAAATTCGAAATTGTCATCTTTTTGTTGGTTTTAACAAGACAACAGTTCACTATTTTTATGATGCTTTGTTTGTTTTGGACCTTGACAGACATGATTAAGACATTGGAAAAGAGCTCCTTAAATGATGTTCAATTAAAAAAAAAACAGCATGCAAGTTTAGCATTACAAGAGGCTGCTAGAAATAGGCAAACTATTCCTGCAAACTGTCACTGACCACTGTTATCAGTCATCAAATGTTTTTGATACCTCTGACAACATCTGTGACCATCCTTAATCTTTGTCTCGATCAGAAAGGTGCAGGCTATCATCTGGACCTGTTATTGGTGGCTGTGCTGTTAGCGGTGTGCTCTTTCATGGGTCTGCCATGGTATGTAGCTGCGACTGTTATTTCCATCGCCCACATTGACAGCTTGAAGATGGAGACTGAGACGTCCGCCCCTGGCGAACAGCCTAAATTTTTGGGTGTCAGGTATGTTGTAAAGCATATAAATGATGAGATATTTGATTGAGATATTTGTACAGTGTCATAGATCTGACTATAACAGCTTTTGCGTCACTCTTGACTACAGTTTTGGGCTCAGTGGGATGCCTTTTAAAATGTTGCGCCTGTATGTTGGACTGAACTCTAGGGGGTTTTATTGATGCAGCTGTAAGCTGTACAAACGTGAACGGCCTAGGTCTGCCGAAAACACGCCAGCAGTATTTAGGTCGTATTTTGAACACTTCTCTGGTTTGGTTAACCAATCCAATATGTTTCTCGAAGTATTTCAAATAATAATGATAATCAATATTTCCATTCATAATTGGGGAGGTGGGGTCTAATGGTTAGGGGAATGTATGTTTATGTTTATGCCCCTGACCAAGGAACTAAACTTCAAGTTGCTTCAGGGGGACTGTCACTGTAATAAGTGTACTGCAAGTCACTGTGGATAAACATATCTGACTGTTGCATTCTTCCTAAAATTAAAATCATGTGACACTGAAGACTGGAGTAATGATGCTGAAAAGTCAGCTTTGCCATTCTAGGAATATATTACATTTTAAAATATATTAATGTATACAAAACAGTCATTTTAATTGTTATAATATTTCACAACATGTTTATTGCATTTTTGATCAAATAAATGCAGCCTTGCTGAGCAAAAATGACCATAAACTGCAAAACTTTATTATTATTTTTATATTTTACATTTTGTAATTGTCTCCTCAGGGAACAAAGAGTCACTGGTGTCTTTGTCTTCCTTCTCACCGGTCTGTCTGTCTTCATGTCCCCGATCCTCAAGGTAATGATACAGTGCATCCATTAGTGTGTTGTTTTTTTTTTTTCTTTGAATTTTCTCAAACCCACAATGGCTTTGAATAATTGAATAATTATTTCCTGTAGTTCATACCCATGCCAGTGCTTTATGGAGTCTTCCTCTACATGGGTGTTGCTTCACTCAACGGAGTGCAGGTGAGTTCATTAAAAACTGAATTGGGAAAGCCTATGACATTCAGTTTCTGGAATGTAGAATTATAATTCAGGTTTGAATCTAACAAATCCCATACACATTATCTAAACCCATACACATTATCACGTGGAGTATGAAATCATTTAAATAATCGGTTACACTTTATTTCGATAGTCACTTTAGACGTTCTACTAATCATAAGTAACTTTTCATCTACATGTCAACTAACTCTCGTTAGAGTATTAGTATATTGTCAGTAGACTGTTAGGTTATGGTTAGGTGTTAGGCGAATAAGTTTACTTGTAGTCTCCAAGTTACTCATAGTCAGTTGAATGTCTGTTGGGGGACCAACAAAATAAAGTGTTAGCAGATATTAAGCTGACAGTCTACTAATACTCTAATGACAGTTAGTTGACATGTAGTTGATAGTTAGTAGAATGTCTAAATGACTATCGAAATAAAGTGTTACCAAATAATCCCTATTTGAAATCGATTGATAGTAACTTAGTTGGGGGAACTGTCTTAAAGAGTATTGCTCTTTTTTTTTCTCAGTTTATGGACCGACTCAAGCTGCTCCTCATGCCTGCCAAACACCAACCAGACCTGATCTATCTGCGGCATGTCCCACTGAGGAAGGTCCATCTCTTCACCTTTGTCCAGATGCTCTGCCTGGCACTCCTCTGGGTCCTCAAGTCCACTGTGGCAGCCATCATCTTTCCCGTCATGGTTAGTCACCTTTTTCACCTATTTGTGATTTAACAAATATTAATGCTAGAAGCAGATGTGGCTGCAAAACTGAGAGCTTCAGGGCTTTGATGAGTGGCTAAAAATTACTCGTCAGTTCTTTCAGCCCACTAGAAACAGACACTCAAATGCAATACTTGTTTGAAACACTTCTCTTTCATCATACTGTTTGCGCTGACTGAAAAGGCACCATTTGCTGTTTTCTCATTGGTCAGATCTTGGCTCTGGTTGCTGTGAGGAAGGCCATGGACTATGTCTTCTCCCAGCATGACCTCAGCTTCCTGGATGATGTCATACCTGAGAAGGACAAGAAAAAGAAGGAGGATGAGAAGAAAAAGAAAAAGAAGAAACAAGGGAGCATAGACAGCGACATGGAAGATGTGAGTTTCCTAAAAAATGCCACAAGCTTTTGTTTTTATATTACTATTATGAATACTTTAGACTTCGAGAAATGGGTTTAGCTTTAATCGATTGCTTTATTACCTGTGTATGATACACCGAACAGTTGAGGAATTGATGATAGATGTTTGACTATTTATGTATTAAAGCGATGGTTCACCCAAAAATGAAAAATGTGTCAGTAATTTTTCACCCTCATGTTGTTCCAACCCTGTGAGACATGTGTTCATCTTCGGAACACAGTTTAAGATATTTTTGATTAAATCTGAGAGCTGTCTCAGTCCTCCATAGGTTTCTAAGGGATTGAAATTTGCCAGCCTAGAAAAGTTAGTAAAAACATTGTTAAAATAGTCAGAGTGACTACAGTGGCTCAACTATAAGTTTATCAAGCGACGACAAATACTTTTTGTGCACCCCCCACCCAAAAAAAAAAAAAAAACGACTTTATTAAACTTTTAATTTTCTCAACTA
This sequence comes from Pimephales promelas, assembly GCF_016745375.1. The sequence continues at coordinate 127,033 of NW_024121577.1, read as the reverse complement.
CTAATTCTCTTTAGTAGTTAGTAGGCCTCTGAGTGAGTTCATGTAGTGTAACAGCGCAACGCTTCTGTGTTGTACGTCAGAATGTAGGCTTTCTATTGGCCGACGCTGGTCATGTGTGTGATGCGTGGGACTGTGGAGGAGTGAGACAGCTCTCAGATTTAATCAAAAATATCTTAATTTGTGTTCCGAAGATGAACGGAAATTTTACGGGGTTGGAACAACATGAGGGTGGGTAATTACTTACACATTTTTGGGTAAACTAACCCTTTAATTTAAAATTTGTTTATTTAATTAAAATAGCTCCAATGAAAAAGCAAAACTATTGAAAATTAATAAGTACTAAGCACCTCAGTGACACCAAGAAATTTTCTATGATTGTCAGAAAGCTATGCATTTTCTATGAAGGCGTTTTTGTTTGTTTGTTTGTTTGTTTAGTTCAGTTTAATACTATGAATAATTGGCCGGCCCGGTCATGAAAGAGGAGGTGTGAACCACTCTGCTACATGAAGGTTCAGCTCCTAAAACTCTTTGACCGTTTCTCCCTGTACAGTCTGACTATCCTTACAATGAGAATGTCCCCAGCATTAAAATCCCAATGGACATGATGGAGCAGGAGCCTTTTTTAGGGGATAAGGCCTCTGACAGTGAGTAGACCGGACCTGGGGCCTCAAGTCAACTTGTACCTCTTTAATGATTCAGCTTGAACGTTTTGCTTTCTTCCTTTTGCATGCCGTTCACGCTACCACTTGCTCCTCTGTCACATAATACTTGTGGACTAAATGTCAGTCCTCTATGGCAAATGACATCTTCATTACTCACCTCTTTCTTGTCGTGATCATTTTGCTTTACTTTTGCATTTCTGTTTGCATTTACTGTGATTTTGTGTCCTACTAACATGGATTCTGGGATCATTTTAACACTTATATCCTCTTGAATATTTTTTGCCCATCTGTCTTGTTAACCGAGATTGACAAAGATGCAGAAAATATCACTCCTTTTAGATTTGCATCAGTGAAACTGATGATCAAGATTAAAAAGAGTCAGTTAGCGTGTCCTCTGTGATTTTATTTTTTTACTAAAACTTTGTAGTTGTATTAGAATGAATAATTATCTAATGGAAATGCTAATAAAAAATAATCCCATTAAAAAATCCCAGCACTCACTCAATATAGAATCCTTAGACACCTTTAGAATGAAGTGAATCTGCTTCTTCTTCTTTTTTTGTATGCTGTATGCTGGTGGCGTTCATCCTGCATGGTGTGAATGCATGAAGTTGGTGTACAGTGCTGGTGTTCTGCAGAACGTGAAGTCATGCATGTGCTAATATTAATGAACCATGTGTCCCTCTTGTAGGAGAAAAGTCCCCTTCATTCCTCGACCGATATTCATCGTGCTGAAAAGCGGTACTACTTTCAGACCAGCCCGATGTCAAGGTATGCATCTGTATGCATTAGTAGTATGTATTTATAGTATGGATGTATAACAACAACAGATGATATTGAGAAGTGTAAAATGTGCTCTTAAGAACATCTAATTAAAATGATTAGATCCATGCTCAGATTTTGCATAAAAAAACAGGGTTTTTATTACTATAATTCAATAAGGATGCTGACAATGACGATGAAAAATCATAATTTGTCAAGGTTTCTTGATTACATAATATCACCTCTATTACGTTGTTCTTAGGTTGCACTTAGGTATTTGAACCACTAGTTAAATTGTTTCAAAGCAATTATTGGTTGTTACCGGGAAATTATCTGAATACCTATTAGGAAGTTGACTGTACTCATCTGTATTTTTCAGTTCAGAGAGACTGCCATTAAATGTGCCTCAGATTAAAATAGACATGGACCCAGATGACAGCAATGCCTTCTACTGGAGAAGTCGAGGGTCCGAGACGTCCATATAACTCCAATTTGCTGAAAGCCATTTACCATGAGATATTTTGTAAAAACTCTTCCCCATCACAGACCCTTTCTGTAAAGACTTAAGAACAGCTCGAGGAACACTTGTCTTTCATTCACTTAATTATTATGGTTTGCGAATTGTAATCCCTAAACTACTATGCAATTCAGTTCATTGTTTCACTTACTGTATGTGCTGAGCTGTAGAGAAATGCTGTAGCTGTTTCCCACAATTCCAGAGCTACTTCCTCCATTATTCATCCAATACAATATGAATCTTTCCATCAAATTCACTTACCATGGCACTATTTTCCCTTTATTTTTGCTGCTCTACCTCTGTTTTGCATGGTAGGCATTATGTAAAAAAACAAAAAACAAAAAAAAAAACCTTTTCATTTTTTTTTTATTTGCAAAGCATGAGATTTTAATGTTGGTCTTTTTTAGTGTATATCTTGAGCAAAGTATTCAGCAAATGATTTCTGTTATGATAAGAGCAAACAACTGTGACATAATATATTGTAATATATAACTGTTGATTTAACTTTTAAATGATTATTAATGTTATTGATTGGCATTGAACCAGCTGTTTTTCATAGTTTCATTTAATATAATGTGGTATTCAATTTTATTTGTTTCCTTCCATTCCTAACAAACAATGTGTATGCCTAATTATCCAAACATTTTCTAACAAGCTTGATTAATTAAGAAAGCCTAATTCATTTTGATTTTCAAGTCTTGTTAGACATTTGCTTCCTCACCTGGTTTTGGAAACCATAAAAAAGTCTACATGTGTAAACCTACATGTACTCTGGCATCCTGCAAATTATTTACCCAAGTGGCTTAAACCTGAATTACAGTAATACATGAAATTCCTTTAGGTTTAAGATTTTTTATTATTATTATTTGTGCACCATTTACATGATGTCTAGGATTGAATGTCTTATTGTGTAATTTGTTAGTGGTATATGCATTTGAAGGAAGATTTTCAGAGGACAGGGAAATATGTCATACAGTGTCTGAAACATGTTTTCCTTGAGCCTTGATTCTTCAAGAACCCCAAATACTATATTGATTCCTGCTAATTTGACATTATTCTCCCATCTTTCCATCACTTTTCCTCTTTCTTTCAAAAAACGTACTATACTGTCATTTCAAAATCAACCTTGAACCTTGTAAGTATAAGATTTTTAACTTATATTTTTTGGGGGGTACATAAAAACACAAAATTATTGTGAAAGCATGTCTGGGGAAATTCTTGAACGTTTTAAGCAATGCTAAATATTAATTGTAGAGTGTGTAACTGAAACTTTTTTTAATCAAGTTTTGTGACTTTTTAGAACAAAACAGCTGCAATTATTTTAGAATTTATATTTTTCAAAGGAAATGACTATTAAAAATGAACAGAATTTATTAAATGGCCTCCTCGTTTTTTTTTTATTATATATATATATATATATTTTTTTTATTATTATTTTTGCTTTTTCCCATCAGTATCATCCGTCAGTACTCAAAAAACAAACAAAAGTATTTCCATTTTGGAAAACATTTAAGTTTGATATATCATTTGCCCCTATTTCTACACTAGACTATCAAACCCATTTTAATCCCATTAATAACCCATTAATAAACTTATGCTGCTCCATCAATATCCAATAAAATTACATTTTATCATATATCTATATTTGTAGTAAATTTGGGGACCAAAACAATCTTAATCTGTGTTTATTTTTATGACATTTACAAACAATAGTGATTTTACTTCAATTCATGTTAAACATGACATATATGGTCAGGCATAGGGTGGGCAAAAAGTGAAGGGCATGTAATTTACAATATTGCATAATAACAATCTTGACTAATTCTCAACCTGATTATTACTTGCCTGAGCTGTTCACACTGAATATGACACAATGTCACCATCTAGTGTTCAAACTTAACATTGCAGAGTCCATGGAATGCACTTCTAATTTAGCGAATGTTAAATTTCGAGGATGAAGGGGTTTGGAGAGAAGAGAAAGAGAAATAAGGCTTCATTAATTGAATAATCAAATATAATAATTCCATTTAAACCTGTGTAGTCACAAAAACGTTTTACATAATGCCCATTTGAACTAATGTCACTTTCAAAGCCTTTCAAAATCATTAGCATTATTAGTGCATAATGTGACATTAAAACCCTCCTACGCCAGCAAGGCTGTCAGGCTACTCATGACAACAGAGTGCAGAATCATTACTTTTCAATTTAGTATAGGAGAAAAGGTTACATATGTAACCCATTTCCCTGAGAAGGGCAATGAGACGCTGCGTCATGGTTTTGACACATTGGGAAGACTCCATGTGAACCCGTGTCTAAAACGTGAATACACACCAATTTGGATTGGCCACGACAGGCCGATGACGTCACAGGGGCGCCGACAAGAGGCTGAAGAACACGTCATCAGCTGCAGATTGTCTGAAGTGGCAACAAGACATAGCGCCTTCTTCTCAGGGAGTTGGGTTTCATAAGACATTACCATTTGAAGTAGAACGTCGATGCTACGTCATGGTGTTAAATGTTAAAACCCACTGTGGCAGACTGAACAAATGCCTGCTCACTGTGCTGTGAAATTAAAGTAGGCCTACTGCTAATCCAACCATAAAAACCCCATTGGCCAAAGCTCTAATGGGCAACCCAAATCGAAGGGAGCATATAATTAAGTGGCTTCAAGGACTAAAAGAGACATCAGGAGAGAGCAGTGCTTTCTCTCAACTGTCTGCTCTACCCTCAAGTGCCTCAAGGAGAAATATCAAACCTTCAGGAGATCTGTTCACGAATGGTGACAATGTCCACTTTTTTTAATGGTCTGTTATTCCATTACTTCTTTTTACAAACCGTTACAAACGTGTTACAATACTGCCCTACAAAGGCAAAAGACCTTAACTCGCCAGAGTGTGAAACTGAGAAAAATGAGTTTAAAGTTTTTTTTGTTGTCCAGCCAATTGTATGATAGGTAGGACACTGAAACTTTGCCAAGTAGTTGTCATAATAAATATATTTATCTACATAAAAAAAATTGAGCTCAAACTTGACTCTTGACCTTTATTTGGAAGTTAATGTATTTTCTGCCTTTGCATTATCTGCAAAACAATAATGGGTCATACAAAGGCAAAATACCTTAACTTCTAATTTATTGACCATTTTGACTTTTATCACTCCATACGAACATTTCTGTGATAATAATGAAAGCATGACAATAACATTTAGTGAGTTCTGTCTAGTAAGGATTAATTTTACATCAATAGAATATTTTTTAAAAAATAATGAGAAGGCTATTATCTGTATTGGATCATTTTAAAACTGTAATTTTAATTTTAACGTTAGTTTTAATATATTTTTTTTCTGGACAGAATGGAAATTTATTTAGTACATACATATAAAATATAAATAAGACAGTCTTATTTTAGTCAAATCTAATACTGGTGCAATTTGTACATTAAATGTAGTTTGAGTTATAAAACATCATTTATTTAAAATAATTGATATGAAATAATTCTCACATTTTTTTAAAGCTATGAATATAAGTTAAACGACAAAAACAGATGAGATATTTGATATTTTACAACAACTATGAATGCACCACGAGTTTTACCAGTTTTAAGTAAACGCAACCTTTAATTCACGTCTGTTCTTTTCCCGACAACGGCAGTGAGTGACCAAATGCTATCTACTTTAGTGACTTTTAGCTCATAGCTAGCTTTACTGTTTAGCCGGGACAATTTCATAGTGGTTGGTGTAAACGGGACTTCTGGTTACCCTACCCAGCAAACAGGGGACGTCCTCCGGACGTTGCGAACGTCTAATTAGGTCCGGATCTGGTCCGGTTCATAACGTTCGCCGGGGGACGTTCCGAGGACGTCCGCATTTGGTCCGGTTTATAACGTTCGCTGGGGGACGTTCCGAGGACGTCCGCATTTGGTCCGGTACATAACGTTCGCTGGGGGACATTCCGAGGACGTCCGCATTTGGTCCGGTACATAACGTTCGCTGGGGGACATTCCGAGGACGTCCGCATTTGGTCCGGTACGTAACGTTCGCTGGGGGACATTCCTAGGACGTCCGCATTTGGTCCGGTATAACGTTCGCTGGGGGACATTCCGAGGACGTCCGCATTTGGTCCGGTTCATAACGTTCGCCGGGGGACGTTCCGAGGACGTCCGCATTTGGTCCGGTTTATAACGTTCGCCGGGGGACATTTTGAGGACGTGCACTTTGACATTAAGGTGCAAAACCATAAAAACAAGAAGTGTTGGTGGTATAAAAATACTGCCTATTAGCATTTTTAGCACATGTTCAAATGAGATATGCTTGAGTGTTCGCAAAAACAATAATAAAAAAACCTGAAAAGTGCCATTGTCCCGGAGTGATAATCCTAGGAACGGGTCATAGCTTTAAAATAAGTTTTAGATTCATGCTTTAATAATGATATTTTTATTCAAGTAGGTTATAATTCTAATTTATGTTTGTAAATATATGACTTGATGCGTTTTAACGGGCATGCGCGTGAAGTTGAGTTGCCATGGAAACGGAGGGTCACCAGTGCAGACAGCAAACTCCGACTCTCCCTGTTTTCACTGCTTTCAGGTGAGTTTAGTCTGTAAAATCACACAAATAATACACACGACTGTTTTTGACACTTCTCTTAATTTTAACTGGCACGCTTCTGTTTAATATTTAACGTTACTTTATAGAAATGGGTTAGTGTCTTCGAAAAAATCCATTAGCATCACTAACCGTTTAGCTACAGAGTTAACGTAAGGCTAACGTTATAGCTTGAGCTTTTGTTTATGAATGTTTGGGCTTTTAATCACATTTTATGTGTTGATTAGAGGTTTTGATATTTTTGTAGCCTAAATATTTTGCTTGGAAGTGAGCTAAAAACGTATGTATTTAACATAAAACGTTACGTTTTATTACTGTTAATCGATGACGTCACTTACACGGCTGAACTAGCTAATGGTTCATAAATATTGATAAAAAGAAAAATTATGTGATTTCAGCAGCAACAAGATAACTGTTGGCTATGTGACAAATGGTTTGTTGTGTTCCTAGATCGTTCCATGCTGATGCCCTGCTCAGTAGCAGAGTTGAACTGGCCATCATCTGAACCTGGCAACCGGACACGCAAACACACACGCTCTTTTTTGATAATGAAAATAAAATTATTTTGTTTCCTAATATTCCTTGTTGTGTGTTTGTTCCTTGGGTAGTTAATATGTTAAAAAATACTTCTAGTGAACGTAAAGATCACTATAGAAGTCTGAAAAGTCCCCGAATGTTTGCTGAACGTCCCGCAAACGTTCCCCGCGACGTCATGTGAACGTCCCGCGAACGTCCCCCGCGACGTCCTGTGAACGTCCCGCAAACGTCCCCTGCGACGTCCTGAGAACGTTTAAAGAACCCTACACGAAGACGTTCAGGGGACGTTCGCAGTGGACGTTCAGGGGACGTCCTGGGGACGTGTTTTTGTTAGCTGGGTACTAGCTACCCACAGCGACACTTAAAATTGAATGTAAACCTCCGGACAACTTTGCACTTTGATAGATTAACGTTAGGCGAGCCAACCGGCACATGATGGATTTAAACAATGGATTTGTCTTCTCAATTGATGTTGTTTTCCATGGATTTTGACCATGTTTAAAAAAAAAAAAAAAAGGTAAGCTGCGATCTTTTATATTTGCTGGGTTGGTTTGTGTGCGTGGGAATGTTTTCTTTTCTCCTCGCCAGGGGAGGTGTGTCGTGAGGCGTGTTGTGAGGCCAACCTACTCGCGTTGTTTTCTGTCAGTGAGTGGACTGTCAGACCCTTTATGGCACGAGAAAACTTGTAGACCTACTACTAGTACTAGTTAATAGTACCACTGCAACAGCGGTACAATTTTATTTTCACTTTATTTAATGCATGTGGCAAAAACGCTTCAATTACATTACGGCATAACGCCGTAACTTCAGCGCTGGAACTTGTTGCTGGTGGGTAAAACAAAGGCAGAGTGCCTTAACTGATGTTACGGGCTTCTGCCTTTGCTTTCCCTCTGCTTTTGGAAGTTAAGGCAGAAACAACATTTTATTTTTACCAGAAAAGAACAAAATTGACACAAGATATTTATCCACATGATAAAACTGATGTCCATCATGTAATGGCTGGAACATTGACGCTAACTCAGATGAGGAAGTGGGATATGAGTGTTACTCTTCTGTAACAGACCATTTATATGTGATTATAGAGATAGCAATTTGCTTCTACCCTGTACTTCCAATATTGGTAAATGCGACCAATGAGGAAGTGGTGATATTTACCACTCCCAAATTCATTACCTGGAATGTCCTTTAATAAATCGGCCTGGTATGCTTGCATTACTGCAATGTTGCATAAAGCGCCCCCGGCCTGACACGCTGAATTCGCCTTGCCTTTGAGCTGAGATGTGGTTTGAAAAGGCTTAAAGAGCAAGGTTGGAGTCGCTCAAAGAGAGAGAAAGACGTGGAGCATTTGCCGCGAGGAACATCTCCTTTACAGAGCCAAGTTGCAGTGAAGCTTCTTCACTGTGAAACGATCACAGTGAACACAGCCAGAGCTGACCATGCATGATGACCACAGATGACACATATTTTGTTTGTATCATTGCTCAAAATTCAACACAGAACAGGGCGAGAAACGTTTTCTAAACCCACACTTTCTTCCCATACTGTTTGATTTCTTAAGAAACCCACATTTCACATGCACAAACTTAAAACAAAGTGGCCTCCTGAAGACCAAAGAGCTGATGACATGTTCTTCAGGTGGCCTATTATAGCCCGTCAGTGCATCTGTGCAAGCATCAAAATTGGAGTTCGCATCTGCTTCAGACACCATTCCACAAAGAGTTTTCATACACCATGATGCAGCGTCAAACTAATTAATGGCATTTAATGATTTTAGAAATTCCAAAGCAAATGCACACACTAAAACATGCTGTTATATATATGGTGAAAAGACAGATGCCTTTGGCGTGAGAGACCCGGGTTCAAGATATATATACATATATATATATATATATATATATATATATATATATATACGCATACATGGGGATTGAGAGAGACAGAGAGAGAGAGAGAGAGAGAGAGAGAGAGAGAGAGAGAGAGAGATGTACTACAGTAGCTTACAGCCAGCAGACATCAATGCTAAATCATAGCATTTTCAGTTCTTTTCATGTTAAGCAAAACAAAAATTTTAGTCTTCACTATGTATTATGAGTTATAGTGGTTTTGTCCAGCTGACCACAAGGCGTAAAGGAATTGTTCAGCACATGTTCTTTTTTTCATCATTCTGTTATGCTGCCAGCCTAAATGTGATCCACAAAGCTGTATAGTGTGAGTCTCTTTTTAGTTCCGATCAATATTGCGATCTTAGAACAGGAAGAACATGTTTGAGGGCCTAGAAACATCTTGCATTCTAGTTAATTCATGTGGTCCACACTCCTTACTCAGTGCATCACCATCAGAGACATTTTGAAGTGATGCATAACATCCTAGCCATTCAATTCAATTTAAAACTACTTTTGAATCCAAAAATCCATTTAAATCTCCAGAACTCAGCCGTGTTCAAAAGAGTTTGAATTGGCAAAGAAAGCTAAAGTCCACTCCTGTACCAATGAAGCAGCTTGATAAGAAAAAAATTCCAGGTTCAAACTAAAATTGGAGAAGCCTCCGTCAGCAATGCGAGATAGAGATGCAATTCACTCAACTCTCTTTATTGCTCCAGGAACCTCATGTGACCAATACAAACCATATCAATTTTTAATGAGTGTTAGAATCATGTTGAGAAAGACAAATGTTAAAATGTCTCTCTAATGGTCATGGTGTGTGTGAAATTCAACATCCATGCCCACCATAACTGCAAGGCTTGAATGGTGCTCAGAACCATACAAGTTGTTTGGTTAATCAGTGTGAATTGTTCTTTTTTTACTGAAACAGGGTGCATTCTGCCACCGTGCCACTGTGTGCTTTATTGTATTTTTTGAATTGCAAAAATGTATAAAGATAAGCTATAAAGCCATCTACACAAGTGAGATTTTAATTTAACTTATGCATCTTATCTGAAAACTGACAAGGTCTGCAGACTGATCTCATGAAGTAGCGTGTGTATGACACGCCAATTCGTATTTCCATTTTTGGCGTGCTAATAAGACGCATAATCGCTTTTCAGTGTGTTTATGAACGCCGTTGATTTAAACTGTATATAAATATATGACTTACCTCAACCCTGTCCCTAAACCTAGCCGTCACTGGGGTTAATGGCATTTATGACTGTTCCCTTAACATCCTAGGGGGAAAAAAAGATCGCTCCCCAGATGTAGATCTACATTTTGCTTCGTTTCGCGCGGACATTTGACGGCGCGTAGCCTACAGACACGCGGAATCACTCGGACGTTAATGGCGGAGACATACACGCATGTCATGTTGGACAAGGAGATAAATTCCTCAGATAATTCCTGAGGGCCTATAACTTCTATTTTTGTATTTTATTTCAGAAAAAAAAGCGAAAAATAAAAATGTAAATAAATAAAAGCAAAAAATGTATTGAAATCAAGGGAAGTTAAAATCAAATCTCGAGAATAATTTTTGTTAATCACTTTGCTATGAAAGCTAAATGTACATGCAAATGTAAATGTGCAGTCTTCCAGTGTGTGACGAAACACCATGGCAACAACAGAAATCATTGTGGATGTTGTTATGCTCCCGGTAAAGGTTATTCATACAGATGCCTAATACATTTACACTGCAAATGCCATAAGCCTCATGGGCTAAAAGAGCAAACGGAGACAACAAACAAACAGTCTTTGAAGCAAGTGGAAAGTTTATTTAAAGAATAAAACATCTGAGATGACAAGAGACATGACATTTCAAATTGGAGAGGGAATTTAGAAGATCTCTTCATCCAATATAATTGCTGGCGCTCAAAAGAATCTTTGATGAGCGAGTCTTTAAACGCCAGTCTCGTCGTCATACTTAATAACATCCTCTGTCTGAAAAATAAAATATGAGCTCTAATCAAACCTTAGTTCAATATCTGTATTAAATTCTACAGACACCCTGAATCCTGATTTGATCTGCTTGTCCTGGTGGTGAAATACTTAGTTAAGTTTATTTTACTTTACCTCTGAGGGATTTATCTTGTTTTAAGCATACATTTAACAGTTATTTTTTGATTAATGCTATTTTTTTTTAGTAAGGGAAAAAATACAATGGAATTGAATGTGGTACATCAACTATTTGTTTACCACAGATTGTAGGTTTTTGCGTGCATATGCTACTACACAGTACACACTGAAAACCCCCTGGGTAGCTTTAGGGGCAAGGGGGGTGGGGAGTTCGTACTTATTATACGCCAAACGTGCGTATCATATGCACGTGAAAAATGCCTACCATATACATGCAAAAACTAGTTTTGGCGTATGAATGGCACGAGAAATGACATTCGTGCTATAGATACGAACTTTCATGAGATCGGGCTCCATACCACCATGTTTCCATTTAACTAATGGAACCTTATTGTAAAATTTTACCCTTGTCATTAATAAATAAACAACAAGAAAAACTAGTTTTACACTGCAAAAATGTCTATGGTTGAAATTATTTTGAGGATAGTGGTTAGTCAGTGCTCTCACCAGCTTTTGACACAGTTGTGCCGGGGAATGCTTGGAACAGCAGGATGTGGTGAAGTTAACCCATGCTTTTGCCTGTGTCTCTCCTCTCTCACTCTGTATCCTGCAGGAAATAAAGCATTCATGTAAGGTTTGTACTGATGTGCAACTGGCTCCTTTCTTCCAAATCCCCTGTTGTTGAATAACATCAACTGATGATGTTCTTTTCAAGTCTGACTGTAACTTACGGTTTGAAGTACTGCGAGCAAGTGTCATCCAACTTGGACAGAAGTGCTGTAGTCTTTTTCAATGTACTCTCCTGTTCAATAAAAGTTGTGAGAGAGAGAGAGAGAGAAATGAAAGAGGCATTTGGACAGTAATACAACCCATAAAATAAAATTTTCATTGTCAATGTTCAAAGTCGAGCAGCGGGAGAGAAGATGAGATGTGTCATTGTTTGACAGTTCGGGCTTGGTTAGCACCCAGCGAGTACAAAAAGCACCCTGTCACTCAAAATTAATTGAAATCTTGCAAGACTCTCAGCTGGTGAGTGAACTTCATTTGTGCATGTTAATGTTGTGTATTCATTCCCTGGTTACAGATTCAGTTTAAATTTTTTAATTAGATGTTCACACCAGCAACTCTTCTTCACTTCGCCATTTATAGTAGAGTAGCAGCAAGCGAGCAGATAATTGGAGGAACTTCAAGAGAAAACTGAAAGACTAAATGAACCAAACATTGAAACACGTTTGATCAGGTTAGCTGTGAGTTTTTGACATCATTGTTAAGCATGAAAAGAAGTGCTCATGGAGCTCCAATTACAGCATTATAACAGGATTTCTTCAAGGTTAAATTACTTGAACATCCTTATGAATGGCACCTGCTGCCTCAACACAATTTTTCATTTGAGTTCACCTTATTGCCTAGAGAACCAAGGAATCCATCAACATAACATCTCTCTTGAAACTTCAAAGCAAAATTAAGTCCCTCATTCTCAAGTCAGAGAGTGGCATTGTGCTGGCAAATCATAGACATGCTTCAAAAAAGATTAAAGCCTCTCACAATGGCCATCTACCCATTGTTTTTAAGCAATCTTATCCAGTAAGGACAGAAAAATAAATAAATAAATAAAATAAAATAATGACCTGCTGCTAACTAAGCACAAAACTTAAAACAAGGATACAAAACTGTCGAAAAGTAGAGACTGGTTAATCATGTCAGTTTCAGGAAGAATATATGAACATCATCTCACCTTCTCTACTAAACACGATGTGACGTCAGCAGATGAGCAGCAGGCTGTTACCATGTTCCTGATTCGATCGAGGACGGTTGTCAGCACAGGCAGAGAAATAGAAGAGTGTTTTACTCCAGTCAGGAACAAGTATCTGAAAACATGCACATATACATGTTTTTGATCTCATTCATACACTGACTTTAGGAAACATTATTCCCCTGCTGTTGCATACAACATGGCATTTCTCCTTTTCAGTGGCCACAATACGTTCTGAGGGCAGAATAGCAGGAGTTCAATGCGTTTTGAAAATGCTCTCCAGAGGAGGCTCTGATCTCTTCACCATAGGTTCCCCTTCAGGGACTACCGCTGTTTGAAATCGCAGTGGGAACGCCCTCAGCGTGACGCGTCTGAAGCATGAATGAAATCAGTCATTGGAGAAAATGAGTGTACGGCGAGTGACGTCATCGACCAGGAAGCTATAAATATCCCCTGAGCACACAAGCCGCCAGCTTTTGTTACTTCAGCAAGCTCTGTATGTGTGTCTGAAATCTATCGATTGTGTTTGTCTGTTTTCAACAGGAGTTTCTCACTATATATATATATATATATATATATATATATATATAAGCATGTATATATATATATAACAATATGAGTGAGCAGTATAGCTATATGTGGCTTGTTTGGGAGTGCAGCATGCCCAGTCGGCTCTCGAGGGAGTCGATTGTGAGCATTGCGAGCGCTTTCCTCCGAGAACTCTGCCCTCGTGGCGATCGCTCTTTGAGGAGAGCGGTATGCTGCGAGCTCCCCAAGGCTCGGGTCCCGCTTCGGTTGATGCAGGGCGGCGGCGCTTGTCTTGGGGTTAGAAGTTGGATCTCACCGGCGATGTTGAGACAAGCCCCGCCCTATATCAGCTTTTTCCGGCGGGATCCAGTGCCTCTCACCCGCGCTGCGGCTGTTACTTCTGCCCGGGTAGAGGCACGTGATGATGTTGAATTGAAATTATCCAGTTCTGAGGAGCTGGATGTCGAAAGTTTTGCATCAGAGGAAACTAGTTTGTCACAGTATACTGCACATGATGAAGGTTTTATGGATGTGTTATCTCGGGCTGCCTCGCCGGAGCTTACTGTTCTTTCCAGATCTTCATGCTGAGGTTAAAAAGACCTGGGTTAAACCGGTTTCAAGCAGAATTTACACAAATCAGTCCAATGTTTATGGTAACATTGTTGGTGCTAAATCTGCTGGTTATGTGACGATGCTGAAGGCGGAGGAGACGCTCGCGAGCTATCTCTCTCCAGCTTCATCATCTTCACTTAAAGCACCGGCTCTGCCCTCTAAACCACTAAAATGGAAATATATATATACACTTCTGTGTTAGTGGGGAAGGCTTACTCGACGGCGGGTCAGGTGGCTGCATGTCTACACACTATGGCCATTATGCAAGCTTATCAGGCTGACCTGCTGACCAGAAATGTTTGCCCCTTAAAGTGCGTGTCACTGGGGCTGCTGAGCGAGGGCAGTCCCAGTCGCCGAGTCCCTCAAAAAGAGCGCAGCAGAAACTAAGTGTTGCGTCTCAAACAGTTTAAAAAAAACAGTAAAACAGTTCCAGAGACTGTTAGGTCTCATGGCAGCTGCATCCAACGTGATACCTTTTGGCCTCTTGCACATGAGACCGCTACAGTGGTGGCTCAGAACCAAGGGATTCTCCCCGAGGGGAAATCCACTTTGCATGATCGCGAGTTCGCGACGGTGTCATCGCGCCCTGACCATGTGGAAAGATCCTTGGTTTCTGTCCCAAGGCCCTGTGTTAGGAGCTCCATGTCATCGCGTTATGCTAATGACAGATGCCTCTCTCAGGGGTTGGGGGGCGATCACGAATGGTCGCCCAGCTCAGGGTCTGGGAGGACCATCATCATCTGTGGCACATAAATTGCCTAGAGTTGTTGGCGGTGTTTCAGGCTCTGAAACACTTCCTCCCAGACCTAAGGGGCCACCATGTTCTTGTCTGGACACTGGACAGACAACACATCGGTGGTCTCATAAATCAACCATCAGGGGGGTCTGCGTTCTCGTTTAAAAAACTGACATGTCAGATCCTTCTATGGTCCCAGGGGAAAATTCTTTCTCTGAGAGCTATTTATCTCCCGAGGTATTTAAATCAGGGGGCAGACATCCTGTCAAGACAGGGGCTGAGGCCCGGGGAATGGAATCTTCACCCGAGGTGGTGGAACTCCTATGGAAACATTTCGGTCGTGCCGAGGTAGACCTATTTGCTTCTCGAGAAACATAACACTGCCGCTGTGGTTCTCTCTCAGCCATCCAGCCCCGATGGGGTTGGATGCGATGGTACATCCATGGCCGAGGTCGCGTCTGTTCGCATTTCCCCTGATCGCTCTGCTCCTGGGAGTTCTGGAGAGGGTTCGCCGGGACGGGCTCAGTCTTCTGCTAGTTGCCCCGTTCTGGCCGGCTCGAGTATGGTTTGCAGACCTAGTGTCTCTCCTCGACGGCTCTCCCCTAGAGATACCGATCAAGAGAGACCTACTCTCTCAGGCGAGTGGGTCGATCCTTCACCCCCGCCCAGAACTAGGAAAGCTGTGGGCTTGGCCTCTGAGGGGGCCCAGCTCATAGATTCTGGTCTCTCAACTGAGGTTGTTGAAAACCATCTTCCAATCCAGAGCTCCCTCCACGAGGAAGTTGTATGCCATGAGATGGAAACTTCTCACCTCTTGGTGTGGAGAGCGCCAGCAGGACCCAGTTAACTGCCCAGTTGGTACAGAGCTCCACTCCAGCTCTCTCCACTGGGTTATCCCACTCCACACAGAAGGTGTACGTGGCGGCCTTAGCTGCTTACCACGCCCCTTCAAGTGGAGGTTCCCTAGGGACACAACCACTGATATCTCGCTTCCTTCGTGGCACCTTGAGGCTGAGGCCTGCAGTTCGCACGAGGGTACCAGCTTGGGATCTGGCCATCGTCTTAGAAGGTCTCTCCCTAGCTCCTTTCGAGCCCATCGAGGAAGTTGCGGAAAAGTTTCTTACTCTAAAGACTATCCTTCTTTTCGCTATCTCATCTCTAAAAAGAATAGGAGATATTCAAGCACTTTAGGTGGCTTCCTCGTGCCTGGAATTTGCTCCTGGTTCAGTTAAGGCCTTTCCCTGTCCGAGACCAGGGTATGTTCCTAAGGTACTAACTATTTCTGTTAGACCTATAGTTCTGCAAGTTTTCCGTCCTCCGCCTTTTCTGACGTCAGACCAGGAGAAACTTGATTTGCTGTGCCCTGTTAGGGCTTTAGATGCTTATGTCCACAGAGCTACCCTGTGGAGTAGATCAGAACAACTGTTTGTTTGTTTTTGGGTCACCTAAGCAAGGGTGTCCTGCATCTAAGCAAAGGATGAGCAAGTGGGTGGTCGAGGCCATCTCGCTTGCTTATGGTTCGGCCCATCAGCCTTCACCTTTGGCTGTAAGGGCTCATTCCATGAGGAGTATGGCTGCCTCTACAGCTCTTCTTTCAGGAGCTTCTCTTCAGGACGTTTGTGATGCGACAGAAATAAAAACCTTTCGTCAGGTTTTTATTCCCTTGACCTTAGCTCCACTTCCGGGGCTCAGTTTCTCTCGTCGGTTTGTGCCTCCTAATGACACACGACGGGGATTTGGTCGTATGGGGATGTGGGTATTGCGTTCCCACTGCGATTACATGCAGCGGTAGTCCCTTAAGGGGAACGTCCCGGGTTACGTATGTAACCCTAGTTCCCGAAGGGACGGACGCTGCGTGTCCTGCCATTCTCCCGGCATCCCCTTGGATCGCTTGCTTCAGTAACTTTAAACTGGCGGCTTGTGTGCTCAGGGGATATTTATAGCTTCCTGGTCGATGACGTCACTCGCCGTACGCTCATTCTCTCCATTGACTGATTTCATTTCTACGCGTCACGCTGAGGGCATTCCCACTGCGATTACACGCAGCGTTTGTCCCTTTGGGGAACCAGGGTTACATACGTAACCCGGGATGTTTCTGTTGCAAAACAATGGGGGTTTTCAAACTGGGGTCTGTTCTTCATGGACAGACACACACACATAACTAATTTTAGGGCTGTCAAGAGTCACTTTTGTTTAATGTCATTCTAGGGGGCATTTCTGGTTGCACTTTATTTTACAGTACATGCTCTTACATAGAGTACTTACAGTGTAGGCTACTCACCTAAGAAAGTACTGGTTAATATAAGGTAACTACAGTAATCAACATTTGAAATGGATCAAGACCTTTCATCACAGTTATAGGCCTACATGAATTTTGAACAATACCTGTACTTTGATGAACTGTTTTGATCCACTTCAGATGTCGACTACTAGGTTCAGGGCACCAACGCGGATCCTTTCCTCAGATTTTTCAGCTCGGAAGTTGGACAACCGTGAGGACAATTCAATTCTGATACGGAATGCAAGATGGCTGCGACCTGTGTGACTTGTAAGTGTGAATTGTTTTCAATGTTTTTGGACCATTTTGGTTGTTTAAATGACGATTTTAATCACTCGTATTACTGCAATACCTTCCTGAATCTGTATCACTGCCTGTGGTTATGGGAATCAGTCTTGTTGTGAGTGCAATATTAAATAAAGCCTTGTTTCAAACGGTTACTAACGTGGCTATAGCATTGCTAACAGAAGATAAACTGAAAAAATGAAAAGTGAAAATTTTAGAAGTTCAAATGGGTGCATTTTGATAAGGTGTAGTCTTAATCACAATCATATTAATAATAAAAAAATTTAAGTGCTAGAAGCTTGTAAGATTGTGTAGTAGGGATATGACGTGAGGATATTTTCCCACCGGTTAATCGACGTGTGACAACACTTGTAATACTGGTATCACCCACCCTATCTCACGACCAATTTGTGCGAATTCGACGAATGATTAAAAAGTGGCTAATTCGTACTAATTTGTACGACCTCACTCGTACGAATTTGTATGATTTGTCTAAACCCACGTGATGGTTAGGTTTAGGCGCGGGCTAAGGGGTAGGTCATTCGTACGAATTCATACGAATTGGCCAATTCATAAAATATGTACGATTTAGCAAATTTACGAGTTACGATTTTTAAATGGCGAATTTAAATGCAAGCGTAAAATGCGCGCATTTACACGAGCAATAATAATGGTGCGGTCGTGTGAAGCTGTTTTGTTATTATGCCCTGAATTAATGCCAATTTGAAAACGAAACTAACATCTGCACGGCCGCACATGTCAAACAAAGCGGAGCGAGCAGAAGAGAACAAGAAATTTTCCATAGGAATAAACTGAAAAAGCTTGCTCTGTTCTGCTAAATCCGTGCCCCGTTGACACGTGTGGCCGTGCACATTTTAGCTTCATTTTCAAATTAGACCGTATTTCAAATTAGGGCAAATTACTTGAATGGTTTATTAGCCTATAAATCTTAATGAAAAACACAACAACAAAACAATGTAATGCAATTACAAATAGGTGCTTTTACATTTCGTTTTTACAGAAGATGTTTGCTCAACTGCAATACGTCCATAGGACGTATCCTGGCAGATGTCAAATAGACATATCAGATGTTAGTAAACCGCAGATGCTTTCTAGATAAAGTATCTTTATCAGACATCTTGCAGACATACGTGTGCTATCTGGGTATTAGCCTACATAAACAAACTATGGTTTTACTAGAAAAGTGCTTTATCTGGGATACATCTCAATGTTGGGAAGATGGATCTGTAGCAGAGGTCTTCACGGGTCCAAAAATTAATGCCCGACCCGGAAGAGACCCGTAATGTGCTACAACGAACCGACCCGGACCCGTCGTTCATTTCAAAAGTTGGACCCGGACCCGTTTAGACCCGAGAAATGCCATAATTGTACTGCCCGGACCCGACCTGGACCCGTCTATTATTTGAAAACTGGACCCGAACCCGGCAGGAAGACACAAACCCGACTGGACCCGATTGTCACATAATATTTCACACGAGTTGCGAAAAATAAAACTTTTTGTCTTAACGTTACCTAATTTTAGTAGTCGTCGTCTCACTTCCTGACGTTATCTGACTGACTGTGATGCATTGCAAGCCACCGACAAGAAAGTTCTATCCATGTTGTTTCTCTCGTTTTTCCAAGCTTAATCCACTCATTATTTCAGCTTTAAAAGTCCACTTGATGTCACGGTGATGGATGAAAAATGCAGCCTTGCACACATGCACATTCTGACTCGAGTTAACTCGCATAATAACTTTAACTGTTTGCCCTTTTGAACTATAATTACGATTGCTTGTTCAGCTTGATCATATCTGTGCTCTCTGCTCTTCATTGAGTCTGAATCTGACCACCAAAACTTTAAGATTAAACAAGACGGTTCATTTATATTATTATAAACATTGGAGAAAATGCAAAGCGCGGTTTGGCGGAAGCTCTGCTCTGGTTGCCATAGAAACATGACACGCGCTTGAGATTGCACTCCAATCGCACGTGTATTACCAGCCCGTTCTCAGCGCGTGTTATATTAAGGATAACGGGTGCCATGTGAGTAGTATTTCGCCGTTTTGTTATACAGCGCGTCCTATATGACGCTAAAGGATGAGAATGCGTTGGTATTACACACAATGTTAAACAGACCCGGGACCCGAAGTAATAGATTCGGACCCGACCCGGACCCGGCTGCTCATTTAAAATATAGACCCGAACCCGTACGGGTCCCGGGTCGGGTCCGGGGCCGACGGGTCTCGGGTGCACTGTGAAGACCTCTAATCTGTAGTGGGACCAGGAGAGGACCCGGCCCTTTCAAGGGCCCTTGTTTCAACAACAAGCAAACCCAGCGACTTATTATTACTTGGACCAGAGGCTCATGACCTCAGTTAACGTGGTTTGCATTGAAAGCACAGCTAAGATAATAATGCACATGCACTGCTATCAAACCCCGAGGGCTGTGCAAACATCTTTCTTTCTTTTTCTTTTCTGATTCAGATATCAGGGCGGTGGGAGCCACCACCTTAATGCCTTCATGTCCCACTGCCTGCTACTGCCTCACTTGTCGCCAACAAGTCTTTGTTTCTTTAAAGGACCAAAAATTATTACTAATTGACCACGTGCGGCTATAAATAGAGGCAGAGGGTAAGGGCCCTCCCAGGTCCCTCCATGACCTGAATCAGTGCCTGAAGCTGGACAGAAGGTCCAAGAAGCTGGTGTGGGAGGATATTGGTGGCAAGCTGAGCCACCATTTCAAGCAGACCTTTGTGCAAGACAAGGTGGCTCGCAAATAGAACATGTTGGTGGAGGCCTACAAAAAAGTAAAGGACAAAAATTCGTCCACAGGGAGGGGCCCAAGTAAATTTCAGTTTTTTGCTGAGATGGATGGCCATTTCTGCAAGTCCATAATTGTGCATCCATCCATCATAAAGGTGCTCCACACGGCTCTAGGGGGTTAATAAAGGATGAAAAGATGGGTTGTGTAAGAAAAATATTCATGTTTAACACGTTACCAAGTAAAAGCTTCAAGCTTCTGACAAACGCCTATACTTATTCCTAAAGCACAGCATGATGTCAGAACAGAAGTAGCGTAGTGCGTCACGTTAAATAGTGCGTAAATATCAGCAGTACTTTGCATTACTCGCATAAGTTGCGCTTTAGACTTAAGTGGAATCTGTATGTTTGTTTGGCCAGAAGCTATTTATTTTTAAAGCTATTATTTTATGTAGCTATTTATTATAAAGTTTAAATATGTATATTTTTCATACACAAATTCGCTTCGCCTCAGAAGGCCTTTATTAAAGAGAATCGCTGAAGCTGTGTGCAATGCTTTTATGATGGATAGATGCATTTTTTATGGACTTATAAACAGAAAAGGTCATTTGTTTTAATATTACTCCTATTGTATTTGGCTGAAAGAAGAATGCCATATACACTGAATGGCTTGAGTGAGTAAATCATGGGCTAATTTTCATTTTGGGTGAACTATCCCTTTAAGAAACTTTGCAACTTTATGTCAACTAATCTGATTCATTTGCAAGTACATATCAACTAATCTCATTAGAGTATCAGTAGACTAGTAGGGTTGGGTAACTTATGAAGGTAACTTATACTGTCAGTAAAATATCTGTTGGGGGACCATCAAAATAAGGTGTTAGTGGATAATAAGTCGACAGTTTACTAATAATGCAAAAATCAGTAGCTAAAATATCTTTGCAAGAATCCGCTCTACTACCATATAAAACACTTTATTGTATTTTTAGTTTTGTATGTTTAGCAAAGCACAAATAAATTATAATACTCTGGTGGTTGGTTGGGATTATGGATACTGAAAGGTTTACAACACAGTTTGTGTTTTTGTGCTTTATACAAACTGAATTTTTGGTGGCATGAGTCCATTTTTACACATTGTGGAGCTCAAAAATGTATTTATACATTTAAAGGCTGATTTTTCTGGTCATATAAAAATGAAGAACACCACTAGAGGGTACAGCTGGACAGTGTATGAGTGAAGAAGGAGAGACTATTATGCTTTAAATTGTTATTAGTTTTAAAGAAATATTAATGACAACTCACATACTTCAGAACACCCCATCTCACATTAATTTCACTTGCTCATACACTCAGAAGCCACAATAAATGACATAGTATTAGCCCCCCGAAGCACCCTGAAAATGTCACCTTTAATGACATCAGGCTGCGAGGTAAACTCAGTAGAACTTGCAAGCACACATTCAAAACCAACAGTGAGTGGCTCCTCTAATTACAGTCCAAGATAAATTAAACATAGGATTCTGTGCACGGCTGTCTGCCCCTCAGCAAGAGTTCATTCTTTCTTGTCCACCCATGCAGGCACACAAGTGACTTCACAAGCTTCACTCATCACAGCATGCAGTGCATAACGGCTACATTTTCACTAAATTAAAAAGGCATAAGGTGATGATCAGAGCACAGCCATAACATGCTCCAACAAATGAAGCAGACCATGATGCGAGAGAAAAAAAGGTCAAAATCTTTGTTTGAGGGCACCCTGTTCTAATTTTTGGTGCTCCAGGCAAGCATACTTTGCATGACAATGAATGTTAGTCTGCAAAGGAAAAAAAAAAATGTCTGAAGTGTTACGCAGAAGAAAAATGGGTCTGTTCTGCATTATGTACTTATTTAATCTGATCTTTGTGAATCCTTTTTGGTTCATATGTCAAAAATATCTGGACAGTAATAATAAAGGTAAAATAACTGAAGAATATAGGCCTATTAGGAATGAGTCCATCCTCTCAACTCCGGTAATCTATAACATTCTTGTTCATGTTCAAAGGAAAAAATTATATCCAGCTGTGGCCAGAAATCTACTGGTACAAAACCTGTTTTACCTTCATTATGATCACGGGATAACTTAATTTTAGATAAGAAGGGGAACCAGTGAAACTTTTCATGCACAGTTCAGGCCTGAATTTTAGCCCAAATAGATCTTTGGTTTGATCTCTAAATTGATCACAAGAGGCATTCTGAGCTTTAGTATCTGATGCGATAGTCCTTTCCCCCCTATTGTGACATATCCAAATGAATTCTCGAACAAGAAAGAATGTTGGGAAGAAATAATTGATTGGATTGTTGGATGGGTGAGGTTGGCTAGAGGGGATATGCACACAAGTGGGCACATGCATTTAAAAATAATGAGGCAAAGCATTTAAAATAAATAATTGAAATATTCCATAAAAAGAACAGAATTGTTCATTTTGATTTCATGGTGACTTTAAGCAAAAGTCTGAAGGGAATTGTTTTGATCATATTCAGAGTCACAGTATGAATAATTCATGACTAGTTGCACTTTTGCCCTTTAATAGACTACCTAAATATCTATTTTGTTTGGGGAAAAGGAGACCTGTGCCAAAGTGAAAGCAAAATATACCCATTATATCACTCAATATTGCATTAGCATTTACATCACATTTGGCAAGACAGATCAAAACATAGTGTAGTGAGTGATGCCATTCTTACTTCAACAAAATAGCTTCAGACTTTGGCACATGAAATAAGCTAGCTAACAGCTGAAATATATTTTCTGGATGACCTTTCCTTTAAGACATGCATGGTTTCCCTACCACCGAATATTTGATGAATATTAAATGAACACCTGTCAATCCCATTTGGTTGAACTTCGCCGCAGAGCTCGGATGAAACAGGATCAGTTATATTTGACTGCTGACGGGATTGTCTTTCCAAGTCATCCAAGCAAGGAAGTGTATCCAGGGCAGGTTTCCTGCAGCACTTCCGGAAATCCTCAGACATGGCATTGAGTTTGGATTCACTGCAGAGAACTTTCTGAAAGCTTGTTAACTATAATTATGAAGGGGAAAAATACAACAAATCAGGCTCTCCTGCTAAATTTCATGACAAAATAAATGATATCAGAGAGATCTGTCATGTACACTTTCTCTTAAATAGAAAGTATAATCTTTTCTGATCATTTCTCTGTCCTGGTATTTTGATTAGAACAGTTGCACATATATATTATTTAGTCTAAAATTAGATGACACATAATAGTGATAAAGTTGAATGGAAGAGAGGCAGCAGATTTAATAAACAACATTTTTGCCACAGCAGGTATTGTTGCGAAGTATAGAGAGAAAGGCTGTTTTTTTTTTTTTTTCAATTGATTTAACTCAAGGGACTCCATGCAGTTTGTATAATAACCACCAAGTATGGTCATTAAAATAAACTCAGATTCAGAAAATCCCTTATTAGGAAATAGTGCATATTGTGTCTTCTAGTAGTTGACATGTTTTTCATCAGTTACCCCAAAAAAATATTCTTTTTTGTCATATCATCAAATGTCTTATGAAGCGGAAGAGGAAAAATGCACTGCCAGAAGGAAATCTGTTCAAAATAATTGTCCTAAAAGAGATTTGAACCTTTGTGCTCCAGCTCCTCATTGTGGTTTGTTGAACACAACATCAAGTGGAATCGGAGCGGCCTGGCTGTTCTACTCACTTCTTCAATTATACATTCAGGTTGGGGCTGTAAACAGCATTTTTCAAGCCCAGACTGGAAACGACTGGATATGGCTGATGCATCTTCAAAGGACACTCCTAGATTTCCATAGTATACAGACAACCTACAAATATGTAAAGCAATGTAAGCCCGTGGTTATGTAAAAAGTAGAGTGTGTAGGCAACTAAACAGTAAAGAACACACATCTTAAAATAAAAAAAAAAAAAGTAGAGAGGAGAAATAACTAAGTTTAGAAAGAAGTTTAGTTCTCTCATATTGTTCAAGTTGCTTACGCTATGGGTAAAGTAATCTTTTCTTGAGATCTGAAGCCCAATAATTATCCTTTGTATTTATTGTCAACGCAGTGCTGCGGACAGCAGACCATAGCAGGCTGTATAATTATTATATTTTTATTTTTTATATGATTATTGTTATTTATTTATATATTTTTTTATATTATTATTATTATTATTATAATTATTGGCTGTCCTAAAGCAACTGCTGCAGCTTATCGGTAAGCTCTGTGTGATGTCAAGCCCAATGAGGGCCTCTTCGCATTGCTGGATCTTGCGAAGCAGCTGCCATCGAAGCAAGCAACCAGCAAGCTTAGGAAGCTCCTATGGTCTGTGTCCGCCGCACTGCGTTGACAATAAATAGAAAATTAAGGATATTTTTGGCTTCAGATCTCGAGAAAAAATTACTTTAGCCGTAGCGTAAGCAACTCAAGAGTAACCGAGTACGTTCTCTCATGTCATTCCAAACCAATATTTTGTTGTTTCTTCCATAACAATAGGACTTATATACAGTATATATATATATATATACATATTAAAAGAAAGAAAACAAATTAATAATAAAAATATAAACTCTTTTACATTCAGTGACAGTTAAGGTTAAAGGGATAGTTCACTTTGAAATTAATTTTTTATGTGTTTTAGCTTACCTCAAGGGCATCCAAGATTTAAATTGACATTTTTTAGTCAAACCGTTGTTGTCTATCAGTCATACACTGGAGCCTAAGGGGGTCCACCAAAAAGCCAAAGTCAAAGTCAAAGTCAAAATTAAACATGATTTAATGACTCGTAAATGTAAGTACACGCTGATGGCCTAAGACATGAAACGAGCGTTTTTTGTGAGAAAACGAACAGTATTTATATCGTTTTTACCTCTTGTAATCATAGCCATGACAAAATGATCTGACGGCACGCGCGCTTCGGTCTGCGGGCTTAGATATACGGGAAACCGCAATGGAAGACGATTTCGGTATATCTAAATATGTTTAGTAAAAGGTAAAACTTCCAAAATCTCCGTGTAAATATTGAGTGACGTCACACGCAAGCGATCACTTCCGGCGTAACTTTGAACTAATTCAGTTCGGTTCTGTTGGACATTGCACAACTGATTCAGATCACTTGGATGTCACTGTGATTACACGAGGTAAAAACGATATAAATACTGTTCCTTTTCTCACAAAAAAACACTCGTTTCGTGTCTTAGGCCATCAATGTGTTCTTACATTTACGAATCATTAAATCATGTTTAATTTTGATTTCTCTGTGCATGCTTTTTGGTGGACCCCCTCAGCCTCCAGTGTATGACTGATAGACAACAACGGTTTGACTGAAAAATGCAACATGTGAGCTGGCAAGAGTTTAAAACTAGTCTGAAGAGGATGCATAAACAACATAATTGTCTTTTTTGTTGAAATTTTCCTCTAATGGTGTCATGATGTGGTGCAAGCCATGTTTTGTTTTGTTTTTTACCCAAATTTGTAGGCTTTCAAATTCACTTGGTTGTTGCAAACATTGGATAGAAACCTCAGAAAAATGTTGGAGCTTCCCATTTGGAGTCTCTGTAAACAGACAGGATTTATATTAAGTATTTTACTAATAATTCCACATCAACCACCACCATCATAATGAGTATCATCATCATTATGATCATAATTTTGATCATTATTGGGGTTTCGGCCTTCTGATCTGAACTGAATGATATAATCATATTAACCATTCTTATCCTCAAAATCATTTTATTCCATTTCATTTTCTGCTCCCCCTAGGCAAATTGCTAGCCAAAACTAGACAAATAGCAGTTTCATCCTACACAGCAAGTAAAATAGACATTTAATTGCTGTTTAGCTGTTTATAGTGTGGGCCGCAGAGAGCAGATTTTAGCTCCATGAACAACAGATGCGAGTCTGCTGGCGCAGGTTTTGTTTTGACAGTGGAATCCTATTTACGGACTTGGAATCCTATTTTCAAGCCTTTATTTGTTATCATTTGGATGATTATGGCATACAGTTTATGAAAATTTTGATATTGTAAAAAGGTTTTCATTGCTGTAAGTCATAATCATCAAAATGATAACAAATAAAGGCTTGAAATATCTCACTTTGCATTTCACCTTTTAAGTTGAATTACTGAAATAAATTAACTTTTGCACTGCATCCGATTGTTCAAGTTTCACCTGTATGTTTGATTGTCTTCAGACAATACATATAACAATAGCAACAAAGAGGGAGCAATTATGCTTCTGTGGGAAGTACAGCAAGTGTGGTATCTTATCTCCTCCTACCTTGACTTGGCCCATTTTGACTTGGAACTGGACAATATAAAAAATAATAAATATATAAATTATATTTCCAACTATGTAGAAAATTGAGAGCCTATTGTTGTCTCTATTGTTGGAAGTAAATTCTTTTTCACAATTTTTCATCAGCTTCTAATTATGAGTTAATGAATGCATCCCTGCAGAAAACAATAACAATACAAAATAATTGGTCTCCATGCTGGTGCTGGTCCAAGTTGAGGACCAGCAAAATGATTCTATTCTGTTTAGGTATATGTTGAAACATATAAAATGTATGTCTTAACAACATGTATTCGGCATGCATAGCTTTAGAAACGTGAATATATTATTTGTACAGTTATTTTACCGTTATTATTACTGTCCAGATATTTTGGACATATGAACCGAAAAGGATTCGCAAACATTTGTATGTGAACTAACATGAACAAAGAATGAACAGCTGGATTATTATTAACTAACATTAACAAAAATGAATAAATACAGTAAATGTATTGCTCATGGTTGGTACATGTTAGTTAATACATAACAGATGTTAAATAATGAGCCTTATTGTAAAGTATGATCAATGTATTTTAGCTCTCTAAACTTGTTTTTTTATTTATTTAGAGGTGTATTTCTTGAGAGGTACACAAGTTTTAGTAAGTTTAAATTTGAGAGGTCACAAGATTAAATCTGGCAATGGACAATTTTTAAATAAATAAAACTTTACCCATTTATATTTTTTTTAGTAACAGTGAAAGTTAATCACAAACCAATCAGAACCAGACATTACATTTTTCATGTCTTATTCATTTCTGGACAACGCAGCCAACTATCTATAATTCGCTTTTTTTGGTAACCCTTGACTACTGTTCCCTGTCATTTCAGTGTCAGTTACTTCAGTCGTGGCGTCTAATAATAATATAGTCCTACAAGATGTCGAAGCTGAATAACAACTATTATTGTTAGAATGATATGCAGAGTGCGTGTACATGCAAATGACAAGATGATTAACTATAACTGATTTGCTTTAGTAGGCCATAATCAGCATTAGATGACACCTCTCACAGGGGTTATGCCACCCCAAGGTTTCCAATGAATGTAAATGGTGAATGTACTGCATTTATATAGCGCTTTCACAGACCCAATGGCCACCAAAGTGCTTTACATTTTGCCTCACTTTCACCCCTTCACTGACTCATTCATACACTTGCGGTGGTGTCAGCCATGCAAGGCGCCATCGAGCTTGTGGGGAGCAGCTGGGGTTAGGTGCCTTGCTCATGGACACCTCGACACTTGGTCAGGTGGAACCGGGGATTGAACCACCAACCACCGGTTTGTAGACAACCTACATGAAACACTGAGCCACTGCCGCCCCAATGTAATTAGAAATTTGTGGGTTCATATTACCTCTTCGAGAAAACAAGAGATCTTGACAGCAGGGTGACAACATCTCTCTACCATTCTCACATGGTGCTGAGTAGCATTAAGAACAAAGCCTGCTGGGATGTTTCTGTGCCTCCGGGCAAACTCATACACATACCTGAGGGAGAGAAAATAATGACTTTGACGTCAACATGGTAAATCAAAGCCCTTCAAGTTGTGAATCATAGAGAACAGGATATTAGGCTCTCTATCAGTAACTTCTAATCATAAATCACTAAAAGTGTTTCTTTGATTTAATCCCATCAAAGCAGAGCATAATCCTCATGTTTACTCATGGATGGGGGTGTGCTGTCACCAAATTATCCTTTTATGAAAATGTTTTGTCATCATGCTCCCAAGGCTTTTAGAACAGAACGATTCATGTGACTACACCATTTCAGCTTCATTATATGTAGATTTTTGATGAAGAGGGGTAAGAAATAAAGCCAGAATTGTATGGACTAAAAGGGTTGCAGTGGTCTGTTTCTTTTTTCAGCAAAGCAAATGTAATGACATGACATTGTGTAAGTGATTTAGATGAAAAAATAGGAAAAGATAGGAAAGATCGATTTTTTTTCCTTGTTAAAATTATAAAAGAGATAAGTTATAAGAGATAATTATACTTTACTTAAAAAAAAAATGTGCATCTGTTATTTCTCTGCCGATTTCACTCCTCATCTCCCAACTACTAAGTACTGGTTCTGTTCCTCTGGAATTAAAAACTGCTGCTGTCACTCCTGTCCTAAAGAAACCCGGCCTTGACCCCACCAACATGGCCAATTTCAGACCAATCTCAAATCTACCATTTCTATCGAAACTGCTTGAGAAGGTGGTCTCTGCTAGTCTGGTTCAACCAGACTCTAGTTCATTTCATTTCCACATAGAGTCTGGAACCGCTCCATTGAAAAACGTTTCCTTCCTTGTAGGCGGGTTCACTATTAAAGTTCAAATCTATTGGATCTGCCCAAAGTCACTCACGATCTGCCATAGCCAATCGCTAACGGGGTGTCGTGAGTGACGTATGTCACGCGCCGAAGAGGATTATGTTTACAATAGGATTTCAGTCAACGAGCGCCGCAGGTTTTGTTAATCTAGGAACAATTATTAATTCGAAATGTATATTTGACACGAAGGACAGTGATATATTCGTTCAATAGTGGAAGCTGTGTCTAATCATTACAAATACGCCGCTGTGGTCGTTTCTGATCTGCCGCAAACGCTGTAGCAGCTACAGTGAATGATCAGTCTGTCTCTATCTGCAGATGTGTAATAAACAACAATTTTTCATATTACGTCTTATTGTTTCTTAATTACCTTAATTATGGTCTTCAAAGTATGTGTTTGTACATTTTTATGTGGCATTTATTTTTTTTAGTAAAACAAATCAACCATTGCCATCTAAAACTGAAAATCAAATATCTTCAAAGTATGGTTTTTCACATTTTTATTTATGACAATTATTTTTTTTTTAAATCACAACCAATTTGTATGATTTACAACATGTAAAACTGACACACCAACCTCCTGCACGAGTGCACAAAGGGGCTCAAAATGTTCTATTCATCACAAGAATCAGTAAATTTACAGTTTGGAATATGAGCGACTGACATGACTCCTGTGCGGATCTTCAACAATAGTTTAGCAGCCAGGACTCGGGGCTTCCGAACACCGTGAACACCAGGCTAAACCGTCCGTCCAAAATGTCACGGTCATCGTGCACGAACTGCCCAGCACAAACTTCCAAACTTTCTGCCTCCTTCACTTGGTCCTCAGTTGTGCAACAAGAGGTTAGACGATAACAATCCGGCTTTAAATTCTGTATATTCGGCAGTTTCTTTTCCAACAACGGACCGAATAGCTTTTCTCACGTCTTTCTCCGCTGCCATTACTGAATTGAAACTGACGCGCTTGCATCAACGTCATCTTTCTCAGCCACTCCCTCTATTCGCTGATTGGTCCTACAAAAAAATGGTTTCTGGAAACCTAAGGATATGGAGCGATCCCAGACGTAGTACTGAAGTAAAATGAAATTGAGCGGAAGTGCGTAGGAGGGCGCAGCCAGGCTAGGTCTCTGCCCAACTTCAAACACACTTGTCCTGTATGAGTTTCTGTCTTCTGCTGAACACAAAGGAGGATATTTTGAAGAACGATTTGGAACCAACAGTTGTTTGGCAACAGCAAGAGTATCCCTTTAAATAGAAGTTCTGACCAAGAGGCCTCCCCTGGGGCAAACCAGCCCAACAAGCAATTATCACTTCCACCTGTCTATTATGCCCATTTATCTTTCCTGAGTAAAAAAAGGGGAACTACATTTGCCAAAGCATGTTCTACAAATCAGGTAATATTTGCTGAGTCCCAATTCAAAGGCTGCATGCATCCTTCGTGTCAAGACCAACTGTGTTGTCATAATTTATTAGACTGACATGGAAATGGTTGTGGCAGACGGGGCATATAACACCTCTGTTCCCTCCTTCAGGGAACAAGGGTTACAACAGTACAGTAACCGAAAAGTTTTCAATGAGACAGTCATGTTCAACGTTACGGCCCAGACACGCGAGGCAGTGCTATCTAGTGATAGTGCTATCTTACGGGGCCAGGAATGACCGCAACCAAAAAAATACACAGGTGGAATACCATCTTTAAAAAGACGCAACATCACCCGTGCTTGCTTTTGATCATACCCAAGTGAGATGCCACAACAATTGTCGAAAACAATCGAAAAACAGTCTTTCGACGTAACGTTGAAACGTGACTGACTGATAGGGAAATGAGTTTCCTTCTCTAATCAAGCTATACCTGGGACAATAGTTTGGAAAAAAATAGAGAGAGACATGGCTATTCAGAGAGACTTAATAGTCAATGATTTTGTCTAAGGTAATATAATTGGGATACTTCTTACGAATTAATGTATTCAGAAGGAAATGATTAATTTAATGATATAATACGATTCAGAAGATTAATTGGGGCATATATTCTGACATATGGTAGGCTACTGTTTCAAGTCAGTGTTAAGTTGTTCTTAGTCAGAATAATTAGTAACTTTCAACTAAGATTATTTCAAAGGGCTCCAAGTTTGACAATGCATTTCAAGGATTTCTGAGGACTTGTTGATTTGCGTAGTAGTGCTAAAGAGAATGACAGATGAAAGATGATAGTGACCAGTTGTTAAGCATGTTGCATTGATCCCTTCTGTTTTTATTTCCACTGATGAAACCCAAATCACTGTGGCCTTCATAGGTACTCCTGTGGGACAAATCTCACCTGACAGAATAGTTACTCTTGTATTGAGTGTACTCAGAGCAGATCTCCTCATTTGTGGGCTCAATTAGTGATGGCAGCTCATCTGCAGAATACCGTAGTGAAGCCAGACACAGTTTCCTCTCATGACCCTGAAGTGTGCAGCACTGCTCAATGCCTGGATGTTTGGGGAATGGAGAGTCATTTCCGCATGACTTCTCAGAGATCTCTGTAGCCTTAGATAGAGATTATTATATTAATAAAAGCAAGCAACACAACACTCCAAAAAAGGCACAGAAAGCATACCTCAGTTAGGGGCTGACAAAATGAACGTTTTTGTTCAGTGAATTTGTCTAGTAAATATGATGTCTTTAATGATGTTTCATTACAAGGTCACTTGTCACTGTTTCTCTGGTGGAGTCATTAGGCCACATTAAAGGGGGGGGGGGGGGGGGTTGACTGCGATTTCACTTTTTTCATTTTAAAAAGTGTGTAATGTTGCTGTTGGTGCATGAACAGTATCTGCAAAGTTGCAGCGCTGAAAGTTCAGTGTAAGCAGAGATATCGTCTTTTTAAAATCAGGAAGTATAATTGCCTACAAAAACGACTCGATTGGGACTACAGCTGGGTTATGGTACGTCACTAACCCACACATTTGCATCGACCCTCCCTCCGGAATAAGCAGAAAAGAACATGGGCATATTTCAACACAGTCTCATGAAGATGCGTATCTATACCACGAGTGTCATTTCTCGTGGCATTTATACGCCAAAAGTGTTTTTTTCGTTTATATGGTACGCACTAAAAAACCCTGGGTTAGGTTTAGGGGGGAGGGAGGTGGGGAGTTCGTGCGTATTATACGCAAAAAAGTGCGTATCATATGTACGCAAAAATCGCGTGCCAAATACACGCAAAAACTGTTTTTGGCGTATAAATGCCACGAGAAATGACATTCGTGCCATAGACACGAACTTTCATGAGATCGGGCTGCATATTTCAGCAGCTCCAGCTCGTCGAGTGAGTTGTTCATCCACCTGTCAGGTCTTCTGTATTCGAACTTCCCACAGACGCTGTACTTCGTCAACAATGGATACAATTTATGTTTGATTATGTTCCTGAAAATAACGATCGTAATCTAGCTCTCTGTGCTGCGCATTTTATGGAAGACAGCTTCCAGAATCTTCACGAATTCAACACCGGATTTAACAAGAAACTATTACTAAAACATGAAGCAGTTTCAACTTTAAAACCAGAGGCAGCAGTTGTTGGGCCACAACCTGTAAGTAGGCTAAGACTTAATCATTTTAAATGTATTTTCATGTATAATTCCAGACGTAGCCTTGTGTTTTATTTTTTTCAAATGCCAGCGCTGGCTTTATAGCCACTATAGGCTACTAGTAATGCTATTGTGTCTACGAAAAATGCGTTCAAACATTATGGACCTGAATTTTGTATAAGTAAGTTCATGTATATATACTTTATGACGTTATTTTCGATTTGATCAAGAACGTAAACTTGCCAACGCTGTTTGTGTTTAAAATTAGTAGCCAGTCAGTTGCTATTTTTGCCAGTCAGATGCTATTGTGTAAAACAAACGTGCATAAAGTTAAAAAATGTAGCAAATTATCATTCAGAAATGTTTAGTAAGAGCCGTGTGTAGTGAGGTTCTGTTTGACTCTCTTCATCGCCGCTTTCTTGGTCTGATTCTGCCTCAAACTGATACTGCAGTTCGACACATATTTACATCTGGACCGGAGCTCACGTTTCACCCGTAAAGGTAATGGGCGTTAACCTTCCGGTCAATGTGAACGACAGTTTAGCCAATCACAACACACCGGCCCAAACTAACCAATCTGAGCCCACTACGTGTTTCTGAGGGAGCGGTTTCATAGAATCAGGAAGTCAACCGCTCGTTCAGGGGACAGAGGAGAGCGCGGCTGACAATAAAGGTGAAGTTTATGAAAAATAAGACTTTTAAAAAAAGAAAAAACACGAATACATGTTATATTGCACCCCATAAACACAATCATGCAAAGAAAAAAAGCAGTCAACCCCCCCTTCAATCAATTTATCGTAGAACGAGCGCAGTTTCGAGTGCAGAAATCATCTTAGAAAAGGGTTCATGTGTGATTTATGAAACATTTTTATGCTGCCAATCCAACGCGTTCTCATCCCAAAGCGCCATATAGGACGCTTTTGCAAAAGCGTAAATATCCAACGCACATGGCACCCTTTAACGTCTAATGAGACGCTTCGGTTAATGGTTAAGTTTAGGTATGGTGTTGGGTAAGGGTTAGACCACTAGGGGGCGCCTTCTGCCCAAATATATCTGCGTCTCATTTCACGTTAAAGGGTGCCATGTGCGTTGGATATTTACGCTTTTGCAAAAGCGTCCTATATGGCGCTTTGGGATGTGAACGGGCTTGCCAATCCCATCGTGCGAATGATCTGGCTGAAAACAACCATCATATAAATGTCATCATGCCGCTAAAATCCAGAGTTTAAAGCCTTGGCTTTAAAGTTTATGAAACGGAGAAAGTAACTGGTCAAGAAGAGGAAGTAATCTCATGACCATTTAAATTGAGAACTGTCATTTGTTTGGGGTTTTTATTTTGATAATGAATGGCTGAAATGTCAAGTTAGCAATATTAGAAGTGATACGTTGTGTGTGTTTGTGTCACATGCTTGTCCTGTATCGTGTAGCACAAGTGGTGTTTTGTGTTCCTGTCTCGATCCCACCTTCCTTGTTATCTCATTATTGGTTTCATTTGCCACACCTGTTGATCCCTCATTACATGCCTGATTTGTCCCTTTTATAAGTTCCTTGATGTTTGCAATCTGTTTTGGACCGTTGTCTTGTAAATGTCTCCTGGTTTCCCATGACTAAAGTTGTTTTGTTTCATATTATGTTATTTCCCCCTTGTGGGTTCTTGTTTTATTTAGTTTCTTTTATGAAATATATCACAATTATTTTGCAATTGAGTCCTCACCTAGTTTTCTTTAGTTGTCACATAACTGTTTGTGTGTGAGGCACCTTTGCAGTCAGGTGGATTTAATAAAATAAAGATATATAATATATATATGTATATCTAGACGTGTAGCCTAAAGCTAAACCCCTGAGAGAGAAAAAAAAAACATTTTTTTTTTTTTTTGTATTTGTAATGGGTCACAGACACCCATGTAGGCTACTCTAATTTCATTTAATTTAAATTTGACATTCTAATCAGTCATATAATAGTTAATGATCGATTAATGAGCTTCAGGCTCAGTCTAATCGAAATAAACAAAATGCTCTCATTACAATTCTCCACCAGATTTATTATGCTGCATGCAAGTTCAGACTAACTCAAAAACTAGCGTACACGAGCTGAGACCCGGCGTGTGATTTGATCGTAGCCATCGCTCAAGTAGCCTTCATATTGATAATGCCAAGGTTTGCATTGAAACGACCATACACACAGTTTTCTGTCGTACTTTTGTTTCATAAACTAGGCCCATTATTTTCATTGGTATGGAGACAATCGGATACATCATGGTTTTCGTATGTGCAGAGTTTGAAACCCATTAAAACAGTCCTTGAGTTTAGAATTGTAAATGCAATATGAGTAATTAGCCAGTTCAGATGAGGACATTTGTTTGAGTAATTATTTTTTAATGACATGGATGTAAGCTGTCCCTAGGGAAAGACACTGATACATTGAATGGAGCAGCAAGTAACTGCACACCCACACACCAACTAACATGCATTGTAATTAAGTGTGCAGAGGACAGGGTCTCTATAACTGACTGGATTGCAAGAATGTTTCTAGAGTTGTGCTGAAGTTGCCTCTAGTCGGGATTCATGTAATTATCTCCATGCACAAATTAAACGACAAGTTTTATTTGAATGTGTAAGAGGCTATTTTATAAACAAAGCCTGCAAGTAAGGGGCCACTTCTTATTTTAATGGATGTTCGAGATAAAGGGCAAGAATCAATAGGACGAGCGGGTGAAATTAGATTGGGAATTGTTACGAAGCATATTTAAACTCATGTCATCTGCATAAGTACCACAACCATGTCAGAAGAACTTGTGTGCTAGCTGCCATGCCCCATGCCACCGCTCAGACTCAAACAGCTTGAATTTTCTCCAAAAATATATTAAATGAAAACAGACTGCTCTAAATTACAAACTCCAAATAATGGCTAAAATTCATTCATTATTATTCATTCATTATTTATTTGTAGAGCACATTTAAAAACAACCCATGGTTGACCAAAGTGCTGAATAGGACAAAATAATCATACAAAGATGAAGTAAATAGAGACCCTGTCCTCTGCACACTTTAATGCAAATTAATTACAGTGCATGTGCATGTTAGTTGGTGTGGGTGTGCAGTTACTTGCTGCTCCATTCAATGTATCAGTGTCTTTCCTATCGGCATATAAATGAAATGACACGCCGTGTTTAGAGAAAATAGAACCCAGTGGTAACAGATAAAGAGAGAATAATATCTGAGCTAGAATGGATCCCTGAGGTACACTGCAGGAAAGATGTGCTGCTGAGGCAGTGCAATTTCCAATACATACAGATAATGTTCTATTAGATAAAAAAAGAAACAGTGCCATGAATGCCTAAATTCTTCAGTCTAATAATGAGGGTTGAGTGATCGACCATATCGAAAGCAGAGCTCAGATCTAAGAGGACCATAGCAACAGCACTCCGGGTATCTGTAGCCAGCATAATATCATTAGTGACTTTCAGTAAAGCGGATTCGGTACAGTTTCCTAAATCCTGACTGGAAAGTATCATAATGAATTTGTACTCATGTAGGAATGTAATTGATTAAGAACGACCTTTTTCCATGATTTTCAAAATAAATGGAAGATCAGAAATAGGTCTGAAGTTACTTAAATCAGATGTATCGAGATTAGGTTTTTTCAATAGGGGAGTGACTGTGGCATGTTTTAAGCAATCTGGTAGCATACCAGTGCTCAAACAAAGGTTGATAAAAAAATAGGATATCAGGCCCTATGATATCGATAATTTGCTTAAAAAAAGTATGACGGAATAGTATCATTAGGACAAGAAGTAGGTTTTTTGATGTTCAACAATGTCTTTGCAGGTAGTTAATGAAATGGGATCAAACATGCTCCAGGTAGCTGAGCAACTAGGCACTGGACTGAAAACAGGAGAGTTCTGCGTTGTTTCTGGTTTTAACCTCTTATCTTTCTGCTAAAAAAAAGATGAAAAATTTTCACATAAAGTGTCAGACAAAGTGGGGAAAGCATCAGACACAGGGTTTAAAACAGAGTCAATGGTGGAAAATAAAATTCTTGGTCTATGCTGATTTTTGGAAACGATTTCAGCAAGATATTTTGATTTGGCAGACTTGACAGCTTTCTGGAAAACATGAAGAAATTCTCTCAAGATATCATATGACACCTGCAGTTAATCCCCGAGCCATTTGCGTTCTGCTCGTCTACATTTTTGTCGGAGTGAGTGGATCGAGTCATTAACCCAAGGTGAACATTTTTTATAGAATATTTACATTTTAAATGAGTAATGATATTAACAATGTCCATGCAGGTATTATTGAATAAACTTAGACATGCATCAGTCTCCGGGGATTCAGAGATTCATTTCGTTGTTAGTAGTTCATTAGCTGCTTTATAGGCAGTGGAAAAGTCCTCACAAGCTGTGGATGAGAAATAACAAACCCAACGTGTCTGAGCCTAAATACGAGGCAGTTGTGAAAGTGACGGACTTATAAGATGAATCCATTGTCTCTTATGTCCATATCTGTGATAGAAAATCCATGAGCAAAGACAAAGTCCAAGATGTGACCATGAACATGCGTGGGACATTGTACATATTGAGAGAAATCAAGATAATCCAATAGATTACAAAAGTATTTGGTTAGCAGCAACAGATTATTAGGACAACAGATATGAATGTTAAAATCACCAAGCGTTAAAATTCGGTCATATATTGCTACTACATTCCCCAAAAAGTTCGCAAATTCGCTCAGAGATAAATTGTTGAACTGTGGGGACCGGTAAACAACTGTGCATAATACTGGATTTTCTGTGTTTATTAAGGACATTTGAACCTCAAAGCTTGTGTAAGCGTCTGTCGAAATGAAGCGGCCTTGAAAATAGTTTTTAAAAACAAAGGCCGAACCTCCCCCGTGACCGGAGTGTCTTGGAGAATTAAAAATGAGCAGTTTTGAGGAACAAGTTCAGAAAAAGGGCTTGAGTCCCCCAATTTAGTCCAAGTTTCCGTCATAAACTGGACATCCAGATTTTGTGAAATAAAAAAGTCATGCAGAACGGAAGTCTTATTTACCAAGGATCTCACATTGAGTAATGCCATCCTTGGCGGCAGAGAACCGCTCTCAGGTTGAATCCCTCTGTTTAGCGGGCGCAGAAACTGAGGGTTCACTCCACCTCGACGAGCCCGGGGAAGTAGACACACCATGGAAACATTGAGGGAGTCAGGAACAATAGGCCGACGACTCCGGTAAGATGGATCCCATACAGCACAGCAGACGCTGGCTTACAGTCTAGTAGCGGCACCTCCTTGTTTGCCGTGTCTTCTACTGTGTTTTTTTGCGAGGAAGATTAGAGGTGTGCCAACACAGTTGCTCCGGGATATTCATCCAGGGTGATGAGGAGAACGGGTGAGAACCGCTCCATAAATCCTTATTAATATTAAGTCAAGTCAAGTCACATTTATTTATATAGCGCTTTTCACAATACAGATTGTATCAAAGCAGCTTCACAGTGATAACATGAAAGTAGCACAACACAGATCAACAACATTGCTAAACACTTAATAACCCCAACTGAGCAAGCTCAAAGCAAGCCAAAAGCAAGGCGACAGTGGCAAGGAACCAAACTCCATCAGATTGGATGGAGAAAAAACCTTGGGAGAACCCAGGCTCAGTCGGGGGCCAGTTCTCCTCTGGCTTACATTCATATTGTTTAAATATAAATATTAAATATAAATATTGTTTATGAATCAAACGGCGCCATAACATATCGCAGGCGTTGAGTCGTCTCATCACAGGCGTTGAGTCGTCTCATCACAGGCGTTGGGGCATCCGAAATCCCCGTGAGAGGCTGGACACAAAACTGGACCTGACGAACGCCATTTTTCTCGGGACAAGCGTATTATAAGCATAATATTAATGACTGAAGTTTTCAAACCTAGCAACATTTGCCAATCATAAATAAGATTTGTAGGCCATGTTTTGATCACAGAGAAGCAGAAAATACTGAAAATAATCCACAATAGGAGGAACGACAGACGGCTTGCAAAACACAGCGGCGCCATCTTGTCAGTGTCTCAAAATGCCTCTCTTCCCACGCTAGTCAAATCTATCTTATTTCAGTTGACAGCCACTGCAATGGTCTGGCTAAAGCCTGGAACACACCAAGCCGTCGCCAACGAACTAGCGCTGATGAAAGCCGACTGTGTTGTCGCCTCTCGTCCGCTCTCGTCGAGGTAAAAAGCTGCACTTGAACACACCGAGAAACTGCAGCCGACTGTCAGCTAGAGTGTGCGTTCTGCGCCTGCGTTTAATGAGCCAACTGTCTGTTTCTGCAGATATATTAGCCTATATTTGTCATTCAAAAAGGAAAACCGACGTTGCTGGGTGCAGATACACATAACATAAACAAAGCAGCGCTTGCTTACCCTTTTGAATATCAATCCTGCTAAACATTTTCTTTATTCCACTCCGCTCATGTTAATATTGAAATATTCGCCAAGGAACACTCAGGTAAGAAGATGTAACATAAGAACAGCTTTCTATCTATACCGTTTTGACTTCTTTGCTTGCTGTTTTGCTTTTATTCTCGTGCACTGACTCTTTCACTAAGCTGAACAGCCAATCAGAGTTCTCTCTTTCCCCAACGGCCCGACGGCGATTTTACATGTCGAATCGGGTGAAACAAAGCCGACGAGGACTATTTTCAGCCAACGAAACCGTGCATATCACACCGAGGAAACTTAGTTGGCTGACGCACAAAATCTGCAGACAGCCGACCGTTGGCTTGGTGTGTTCCGGTCTTAACAAACCACTGATGTACTTAAAGAATTAAAACAAGCTTGATGACACATGAAAATGTATGAATTTATAATGAAGATCAAGCCAGAGAGATTTAGCAAGATGTGAGTTATATAATCAGGCATAAAAAACGTCTCGGTTACGTATGTAATCCTCGTTCCCTGAAGGAGGGAATGGAGATGTAGTCCACGTGTTGACTGATTGGGATCACACTATCTTCGAGTACTATTAAAATGTAATTGGTGTGTGTGAAATGCATTACACACTCCGCCCCCATGGCCGGGTATAAATACGGAAGTGATGAATGCACTAGTTATTTTTCACTGAGGAGCCAAGCGTAACTCTGAGTCAGCAGTGGTCCAACAATATCGTCTCCATTCCCTCCTTCAGGGAACGAGGGTTACATACGTAACCGAGACATTCCCTGTTAGTTGCTCACGTTCAACGTAGTTGACATGTTGACTGATTGGGATCCCAATTAAAACGCCATCTAGTGGTGCTTCCTTCCAGTGCCTAAACAAAAGCCTCCAGATCCCCCCTCAATTAAGCGGGAATAGGACAGGACTTTGGTCAGGAAAGACACTGCTGTTCCTACAGGACCACTGGGAAAGCGTTCCCTGAGCATGGAGGAAGGGACGCTGTGGAAGCCACATCCTGGTAACATGGTAACAAGGAGAATACACATGGAGAATACACATTAGAACTGGTTGGGTGACCGGGCAGTCACCCACCCTTTTGACTAAAAGGGGGAACTCATCTGCAGATAAGAATTGTGCACATATCCATTCCATAGGAGGGGAATGGTGCAGCAAGCTGTGAGAGAGCCCACGGGAAGCAGCGGTTCGATTAAGGTGTCGCCTAGCCCTTAACTCTAGAATATCTATCAGCGAAGCACTATTGTGTCAACGGTCTAAGCGGGAGCATACACTTATTTAAGAGGAGCTCACCACCTAAGTGGACATGTGCATCTCGGGAATTTCACAAGATGAAGGCAGCCGCTTTCAGTGGGCCAAACTCTTAACAGGTAAGAGCTGGTCTGAGGTCCTAAGGCTTGCATTCTCTGCACGTAAAACCGCAATGAAGTGGATGGACCTCCTCCAGGCAGTGCTTGCAGGCTCACCGCCTGGTCCCAGTTTAAGGAAGGGGTAAGAACCTTGGTACATATCCAGGCCAGGGTCTCAGCCTGCCTGAATTCCAGGCACAAGTCGTTGACTGAAAGCAAGTGAGTAGAACCCTCTAGTAGAGACCATGTGAGCACAAGAACTGTATAAAAAAGAATTCACTGGCTGCAGTGGCTCAGGGGCAGTCTCTGTATTGCAGTAGCACCAGAGATACAGTAGGCCCGAGTGGATAAAGAGGGGTGCATGGATGACCCTTGCTCCCTCAGGAACCTGATGATCAGGACGTCCCATACTTCTGACGGCTTCCGACTTCTAAACCTCCCCGTCCAATTCTTTGAACGTGGGTGCCATCTCTGCAATGTATTCAGTGGAGATCAGGAAGACTGTCAAGGGAACTAGATCTGGTTGGGCCAAAAAGGGGCAACTATAAGACCTATTCCACTCTTGACTTAGCACAGTAGATGCAAGCGACATGCATGCACAAGATAGGAGTATTGCTCAACACTAGTTGTGATAATTCACTGAGCTTCAGGAGCATTTCTGCTCAACACCTGATTGTGATGAAATTCACTGAGTTTCAGGAGCATTTCTGCTCAACGCCTGATTGTGATGAAATTCACTGAGCTTCAGGAGCATTTCAGTTAAAGCTGCCACATAAACAAAGAGACTGAATGTGATCACTGAACCAAACACTACACTTGAAAGCAAACGGGACTGAGGTGCGCACTTGTTCAGCAAGTAGGCTAAAGTGACCTGCGCATTCATTTTAGCTTATTGTAATGCATTCAATTAAATAAACACTTGTTAGGGATGATAGTGTTGATGATTTACCTTGAGATACAAGCGAGAGTGAGCCTGCAGTGAATTTGTGCATTGAGCGCGGAATAAGGGCAACAACAAACATATCTTTTGAGGATGTCAAATGATTGACCCGCCACAAGAAAAGACACAACATTGACCCGCGTTCTGTTTTCTATCATGCGCCGTACATGTTTACGATGAAGTAATATGCATGCAAACGCACCAGGGTTCGATAGAATCAAGTTGAGTGTGAACCAGACAACAACGCTGCGGGGGCCGCCGGGAACAAACGTGCTCGGGTTCTGACCGCAGCAAACAAGCCCAATGAAAAGCCAGTGGGATAGTCATGATGATTGTTGATGAGAGGTTATTGGATTAATTATTTGAACGTGCTCCTCCTATGTTTAGTGAAACATAATTTAAAGTAAATGGGAAATTACACTGATTAGTTTTTTTTTTTTTTGCATGTTACACCCAAAACACACCCATTACTCATTTTTTAAGAGAATAGGGACAATCCTTTTAAAAGGACAATTCTTTTTAGATCCTGCACTGGGTGCGCTGACCATTTTTTCCCCCATTGTTAGACTATAATAATTAGTGGATTTGGACTTATCCTCACATTAATTGTTAAATCCTAATCTTAAGGATTTTATGCAGACTTAAGTGTACTAAG
>NW_024121577.1:0-84902 GCF_016745375.1 Pimephales promelas | reverse complement strand
TCTTGACTTCATGCTGACCGAGTTTCGTCGAATTTGGATCAAAGCTCTAGGAGGAGTATTTGACATTCCATTGCGATCGTTTTACAAACAAACCTCAATAGCCGACTTCCTGTTGGGCTGGGGTAAAAAGTAAGAGCGCGAGTATAGATGAAACGATGAGATCAACATGTGTACCGAGTTTCATATTATTACATACAAGCGTGTTTGAGTTATGGACCAAGTGTTCGGACCCCGTTCCAGGGGGCGCTGACGAGCCGCCCTGCCACGCCCGGGTACCAGCTTCAGCCCGGCTCTGATGGCCGCGGGTTCTGACCCGTGTGCAAAGTTTCAAGAGTTTTCGAGCACGTTAAGGGCCCCAAAAGTGCCCAAAAGGTAGTAAAATAATAATAATTATAATAATAATAGTAAAGAAAAATAATCCTTAGGAAAACAATAGGGCCTTCGCCCTTTCAGGGCTTGGGCCCTAATAAATATAGCTGCGAGCAGCGATGGCGGGCCCAAGCCGGTGGCACCGCAACCCCGGCTCCTATAGTTACCTAAAGGCACCCGTGTGGCGGTGCCGAAGGCTTTGGCCCTTTCATGATTAAATGTTAAAACGGCTTGCCATACTCTGTCATTTCGACTAGTCACAATTATGTTACAGATATCTTAAATGATAATACA
Organism: Pimephales promelas; assembly: GCF_016745375.1. The sequence goes on along the minus strand of NW_024121577.1, from coordinate 84,239 downwards.
AACTATCCAAAATGTAATTACGACTAGACAGAAAGACATTGTTGATATCTACAATGTTAATTCCGGACAGGCAAACTTAGCTTTTAAATGTTAAAAGGGCTTGCCATACACGGACGTAGGCTCAGAGAGAGTCTCACCATATTCAAACCAAAATATCTGACTTCCTCTTGGTCTGAGCTAATGACTATAAATTAGAAAGTTGTCTGGCTTGAGGAGTACAATGTGTATAACGATTTTTGTAACTGTAGATAAAAATAACAACCCCACTTTTGTCAAAAGGTGGCGCTATTTAGTCCCTGCACCATGCCCGTTTCTGAAACTTTGCACATGTCTACTGGCTAATAAATGTGATGTGTCTGTTGAGTTTCATGCGATTTGAAGCATGCGAAGGGTCTCAAAAGCATCCTAAAATAATGGTAAAGTTTGATGCGTTGCCACGGCAACAGTTTAAAAGATATCAAGAATCCATTCACAGGTCTACATCTGCCGTATATTTACATTATACAGATTAAGTTTGAAGCAAATCGGGTAAAAATAAAAGGGTGATTTCAAAGCATTTTGAAAGTGACACACTTCTTGCTGCCAGTTGGTGGCGCTATAACTTTGACTCACAATAGTCACATCCATTTGATCGTGCTCTTACAGCGAACACACTGCTGAAGTTTCATCAAGATCAGTTAATGTATGCTGAAGTTATAACACACTTCCTGTTTCACGTTTCTCGACATAATTTCGTTTCCTCGCCACGGCCAAACCGTTCGAGATATCAAAAATCCCCTCGCAAACTTTCATCCTCAATGCCTTGACTTCATGCTGACCGAGTTTCGTGCCGTGTGTTTGAATTCTCTAGGAGGAGTATTGCACATTCCATTGCGAGCGTTTTACAAACAAACCTCAATAGCCGACTTCCTGTTGGGCTGGGGTAAAAAGTAAGAGTGTGAGGTATAGATGAAACGATGAGATCAACATGTGTACCGAGTTTCATATTATTACATTCAAGCGTGTTTGATTTATGGACCAAGTGTTCGGACCCCGTTCCAGGGGGCGCTGTCTAGCCCCCCTGCCACACCCAGGTACCATCTTCAGCCCGGCTCTGATGGCTGTGGGATCTGACCTGTGTGCAAAGTTTCAAGAGTTTTCAAACCCGTTAAAGGCCCCAAAAGCCGCTAAGAGTCTCAAAATCATCAAAAAAAGGAATTTTAAAGTTTGATGCGTTGCCACGGCAACAGTATCAAAGATATCAAGAATCCATTCACAGGTCTTCATCTGCTATATATTTACATTATACAGATTAAGTTTGAAGCAAATCGGGTAAAAATAAGAGGGTGATTTCAAAGCATTTTGAAAGTGACACACTTCCTGCTGCCAGTTGGTGGCGCTATAACTTTGACTCACAATATTCACATCCATGTGATCGTCCTCTTACATCAAACAAACTGCTGAAGTTTCATCAAGATCAGTTAATGTATGCTGAAGTTCTGACACACTTCCTGTTTCACGATTCTCGCCATAATTTCGTTTCCTCGCCACAGCCAAACCGTTCGAGATATCAAAAATCCCCTCGCAAACTTTCATCCTCAATGCCTTGACTTCATGCTGACCGAGTTTCGTGCCGTGTGTTTGAATTCTCTAGGAGGAGTACTTCAAATTCCATTGCGAGTGTTTTATGAACAACCCTAAATAACCGACTTCCTGTTGGGCTGGGGTAAAAAGTAAAAGCACGAGGTATAGATGAAACGATGAGATCAACATGTGTACCGAGTTTCATATTATTACATGCAAGCGTGTTTGATTTATGGACCAAGTGTTCGGACCCCGTTCCAGGGGGCGCTGTCTAGCCCCCCTGCCACGCCCGGGTACCATCTTCAGCCCGGCCCTGATGGCCGCGGGTTCTGACCCGTGTGCAAAGTTTCAAGAGTTTTTGAGCATGTTAAGGGCCCCAAAAGTGCCCGAATAGTCGTATAAATAATAATAATAATAATAAATATAGCTGCGAGCAGCGATGGCGGGCCCAAGCCGGTGGCACCGCAACCCCGGTTCCTTCAGTTACCTAAAGGCACCCGGGTGGCGGTGCCGAAGGCTTTGGCCCTTTCATGATTAAATGTTAAAACGGCTTGCCATACTCTGTCATTTCGACTAGTCAAAATTATGTTACAGATATCTTAAATGATAATACAAACTATCCAAAATGTAATTACGACTAGACAGAAAGACGTTGTTGATATCTACAATGTTAATTCCGGATAGGCAAACTTAGCTTTTAAATGTTAAAAGGGCTTGCCATACAGGGACGTAGGCTCAGAGAGAGGCTCACCATATTCAAACCAAAATATCTGACTTCCTCTTGGTCCGAGCTAATGACTATGTAATAGAAAGTTGTCCGGCTTGAGGAGTAAAATGTATATACCGATTTTTGTAACTGTAGATAAAACTAACAACCCCACTTTTGTCAAAAGGTGGCGCTATTTAGTCCTTGCACCATGCCCGTTTCTGAAACTTTGCACGTCTACTGGCTAATAAATGTGATGTATCTGTTGAGTTTCAAGCAATTTCAATTTCAATTTGACTGTTGAAAAGAAGTGCGCCGATTAGATACTCAGGATCGGTATCGGCTCTGACACTGCCATCTTTGACGAGGCTGATTCAAATTCTATATTGTGCATATACTATTCTATGTAAGGCACAAAGGCACAAAAACTTTCTAAAGTACCATAAAGTTTTTGTGTACTGTATTATAAGTGTTCTGAAGCTATTATGTGATATAGAAATTAATATTTAAGTCATTAAATTCAAGAACACGTAAACTTTTCCCTCTCTGCGCCTGTCAGTCATTCTCCATTCAGCATTCAAACAGCACGTCGCATTCGGTTACAGTCAATGATGAAACGATCTTCAAGATGATTCAATGTTAATCCTATTATACTGGGTCTTTAAGATAAAGGTCTAAAGGTCTATATTTTCGAATGAAGAAACTTTTTCTTGCTGGACTTTATTGCTGTAACTTAATCGTGTTACTTTCTACCGGGTGTCAGACGCTGTCGGTTAGATCACAACACTAGAGTCAGAGCACTATAATTGTTCTTCACGCACACAGTAACTGAAATTTAAAACCTTTAAAAGAAAAGGCTCAATAAACTATTGCATAGATAGATAATGTATAATACACTGTTCATAAATATGTATTTCCTTTGTGCTTTGAACTTTTCAATACGGACTCAATGCGCTGTAACTTCATGTGGCTTCAAGCACATCATTCTCCGCTCGGGATGCACATAAGTGCTTTGTGCTGCACCGTATTAGAGCCGTAATATCATAATGCAGTGACGTAATGACAGATTATTAATTGCCTTTCAATTATATGTTGCTGCGTCATTAAACATCTGTCCTATGCATTTCAAACATTTATAGCAGCCATGGCTATATCTTTTTATGATTTTTGTTATCTTGTTTTTCATGAATGTATTTTTTAAAAATAAGAGCAATGTGTATTATCTATTATTAATATAGTTTATAATAGCATTTTTGTCATAGATTATGACAAAGTAATCATATGATCCACCAGCGAGGAACCAGCAGAACAGAGTGAACATTCTTTCTGTTTAGTTCAATCCTACTTAATAGGAATTTATTTAAAATGCTCGCTCTACTCCACACCATTAATGTCTTGTGCGGACATCCGTATTTCGACTTTCGGTTTTAAGTAAGCGATTTAAAAGCTCCCAAGTCCCAGCGGAGTCACACGTTGATTAACCGGTGGGAATATACACAATAGGCCTACCTGATATTGAACACAAGAGGGCAGTATAGCACTACGTATGACTCAGATTATTATTTTTTTCTGAATTTTACAACAATTCTGGCTGTTTTTGAACGTAAACATAATTCTTAAATGAAAAAGGGAAAAATTGGGGAAGTTATAATATTTGTATAATTTAATTTAGAAACAAATGATGTATAATTACATTTTTAGAAGATATGAGGCTTTTAGTGTTTACTTTTTTGACATTACTTTAATCTTTTGCCATAGTTGCACATGTCTACTGGCTAATAAATGTGATGTATCTGTTGAGTTTCAAGCAATTGTAAGCATGCTAAGAGTCCCAAAAGCATCAAAAAAGAATGTTAAAGTTTGTTTCGTTGCCACGGCAACAGTATCAAAGATATCAAAAATTCATTCACAGGTCTACATCTGCCGAGTATTTACATTATACAGATGAAGTTTAAAGCAAATCGGTTAAAAATAAGAGAGTGATTTCAAAGCATTTTGAAAGTGACACACTTCCTGCTGCCAGTTGGTGGCGCTATAACTTTGACTCACAATAGTCACATCCATGTGATCGGTCTCTTACAGCGAAAACACTGCTGAAGTTTCATCAAGATCAGTTAATGTATGCTGAAGTTATAACACACATCCTGTTTCATGTTTCTCGCCATAATTTCGTTTCCTCGCCACGGCCAAACCGTTCGAGATATCAAAAATCCCGTGGCACTTTTTCATCCGTAATGTCTTGACTTCACGCTGATCGAGTTTCGTCGAATTTGGTTCAGTGCTCTAGGAGCAATAATTTAAATTCCATTGCATGTGTTTTAAACACAACCCTAAATAGCCGACTTCCTTTTGGGCTGGGGTAAAAAGTAAGAGTGTGAAGTATATATGAAACGATGAGATCTATATGTGTACCAAGTTTCATATTATTACATGCAAGTGTGTTTGATTTATGGACCAAATTTTCAGACCAAGTTTATTGACCAAGTTAATCTGATTAATAAACTAATTATATAAAACTATTGTCAATTCACTACAATTAAACTAGTTATATGCCTTTACTTATAAAAAATAAAAATAAAAACTTATTTAAAAAATACCAGGCTTGAGAAATGTATTTTCTTTATGCAGGTCATACACACAGCAGTGAAATGGTTAAGCCCCCTCCCCCTGCACACACACACACACACACACACACACACACACACACAGACAGCCAGCCAGCCAGCCAAAGACACAGAGACACAGAGACATGTAGGCTCAGAGTGGCCATATTCAAACAAAAATATCTGACTTTCTGTGGGTCCTAGCTAATAAGTGTCAATTAGAAAGTTGTCCGGCTCGAGGAGTACAATATACATACCAATTTTTGTAACTCTAGTTAAAACTAACAACCCCACTTTTGTCAAAAGGTGGCGCTACTGAGCCCTCACCACGCCCGTTTCTGAAACTTTGCACATGTCTACTGGCTAATAAATGTGATGTGTCTGTCGAGTTTCATGCATTTTGAAGCATGCTAAGGGTCTCAAAAGCATCCTAAAAGCATCCTAAAAGAAGGGTAAAGTTTGATGCGTCGCCACGGCAACAGTTTCAAAGATATCAAGAATCCATTCACAGGTCTACATCTGCCGTATGTTTACATTATACATATGAAGTTTGAAGCAAATCGGGTAAAAATAAAAGGGTGATATCAAAGCATTTTGAAAGTGACACACTTCCTGCTGCCAGTTGGTGGCGCTATAACTTTGACTCACAATAGTCACATCCATGTGATCGTCCTCTTACAGCGAACACACTGCTGAAGTTTCATCAAGATCAGTTAATGTATGCTGAAGTTATAACAAACTTCCTGTTTCACGTTTCTCGCCATGATTTCGTTTCCTCGCCACGGCCAAACCGTTCGAGATATCAAAAATCCCCACACAAGCTTTCATCCTCAATGTCTTGACTTCACGCTGACCGAGTATCGTCGAATTTGGATCAAAGCTCTAGGAGGAGTATTTCAAATAACATTGCGAGCGTTTTACAAACAAACCTCAATAGCCGACTTCCTGTTGGGCTGGGGTAAAAAGTAAAAGCGCGAGGTATAGATGAAACGATGAGATCAACATGCGTACCGAGTTTCATATTATTACATGCAAGCGTGTTTGAGTTATGGACCAAGTGTTCGGACCCCATTCCAGGGGGCGCTGAAGAGCCCCCCTGCCACGCCCGGGTACCATCTTCAGCCCGGCTCTGATGGCCGCGGGTTCTGACCCGTGTGCAAAGTTTCAAGAGTTTTCGAGCATGTTAAGGGCCCCAAAAGTGCCCGAATAGTCGTAAGAAAAATAATAATAATAATAATAATAATAATAATAGAAAAGAATAATCCTAAGGAAAACAATAGGGCCTTCGCCCTTTCAGGGCTTGGGCCCTAATAATAGAAAAGAATAATCCTAAGGAAAACAATAGGGCCTTCGCCCTTTCAGGGCTTGGGCCCTAAAAATACCAGGCTTAAGGCATTTATTTTTTATGCAGGCCATACACACAGGAGTGAAATGGTTAAGACCCCTCCCAGTGGTGGAATGTAACGAAGTACAAATACTTCGTTACTTTACTTAAGTACATTTTTCACGTATCTTTACTTTACTTAAGTACAATAAATAGTGCCTACTTTTTACTTTTACTTCGTTACATTTTGCAGCAATTATTATACTTTCTACTCCACTACATTTCTACAACTTCTGTTACATTTTCGTTACATTTTCTGATCAGTTTTTCCCCTGCCAAAACGTAATCTGACCGTCGAGCCCGTTCTCATCCTAAAGCGCCATATCGGACGCTTTTGCAAAAGCGTAAATATCCAACGCACATGGCACCCTTTAACGTGAAATGAGACGCAGATATATTTGGGCAGATGGCGCCCCCTAGTGGTCTAACCCTTACACCAGTGACGTTTGGTTGCCATAGATACAGTATATCAACCCGGCAGTATATCAACAGCACGGCCGGTCACACTAAATGCGTCTCACACGCAGTGTGTTTATCGTGCAACTCATACGCGAAAATTTGTTTTTACGTGCATAGGAAACACACCGTGTGTAATATATGTTTGGTTTGGTTAGGATTATGGCAAGCCAAGAGGTTCAGAATTACACCATAAATGAATCGCGTTTACTGCCAAACATATTAACATATAGTAAGGATAAGCATGATATTGCCTAATTGCAAGCTTGTTTCAGAAATGGTGACGTTTTTTTCCATCATTATTGAACATCATTATAGGAGTAGGCTATTAGGTTGAATGAGTTAGAATTAAATGTTTTATTAATCATTAGAAAATAGACATTAAGATAATAAATTGTTATGCAAGTACTTTTACTTTTAATACTTAAAGTACATTTAAAATAAAGTACTTTTTACTTTTTACTTAAGTATGGTTGTCATTGTGTTACTTCTACTTTTACTAAAGTAAATATTTATCTGGGTATTTGTACTTTTACTTAAGTACTGAGATTCAGTACTTCCTCCACCACTGACCCCTCCCCCTACAAACACACACACATACACAGACAGGCAAAGACAGAGATGTAGGCTCAGATTAAGCAAGACCACATTCAAACAAACATATCTGACTTTCTGTGGGTCCTAGCTAATGAGTGTCAATTAGAAAGTTGTCCGGCTCGAGGAGTACAATATACATACCGATTTTTGTAACTGTAGATAAAACTAACAACCCTACTTTTGTCAAAAGGTGGCGCTACTGAGCCCTCACCACGCCCGTTTCTGAAACATTGCACGTGTCTACTGGCTAATAAATGTGATGTGTCTGTCGAGTTTCATGCATTTTGAAGCATGCTAAGGGTCTCAAAAGCATCCTAAAAGCATCCTAAAAGAAGGGTAAAGTTTGATGTGTCGCCACGGCAAACAGTTTCAAAGATATCAAGAATCCATTCACAGGTCTACATCTGCCGTATGTTTACATTATACATATGAAGTTTGAAGCAAATCGGGTAAAAATAAAGGGTGATATCAAAGCATTTTGAAAGTGACACACTTCCTGCTGCCAGTTGGTGGCGCTATAACTTTGACTCACAATAGTCACATCCATGTGATCGTCCTCTTACAGCGAACATACTGCTGAAGTTTCATCAAGATCAGTTAATGTATGCTGAAGTTATAACAAACTTCCTGTTTCACATTTCTCGCCATGATTTCGTTTCCTCGCCACGGCCAAACCGTTCGAGATATCAAAAATCCCCACACAAGCTTTCATCCTCAATGTCTTCACTTTACGCTGACCGAGTTTCGTCGAATTTGGATCAAAGCTCTAGGAGGAGTATTTCAAATAACATTGCGAGTGTTTTACAAACAAACCTCAATAGCCGACTTCCTGTTTGGGCTGGGGTAAAAAGTAAAAAGCGCGAGGTATAGATGAAACGATGAGATCAACATGCGTACCGAGTTTCATATTATTACATGCAAGCGTGTTTGAGTTATGGACCAAGTGTTCGGACCCATTCCAGGGGCGCTGACGAGCCCCCTGCCACGCCCGGTACCATCTTCAGCCCGGCTCTGATGGCCGCGGGTTCTGACCCGTGTGCAAAGTTTCAAAGTTTTCGAGCATGTTAAGGGCCCCAAAAGTGCCCGAATAGTCGTAAGAAAAATAATAATAATAATAATAATAATAGAAAAGAATAATCCTAAGGAAAACAATAGGGCCTTCGCCCTTTCAGGGCTTGGGCCCTAATAATAATAATCCTAAGGAAAACAATAGGGCCTTCGCCCTTTCAGGGCTTGGGCCCTAATAATAATAATCCTAAGGAAAACAATAGGGCCTTCGCCCTTTCAGGGCTTGGGCCCTAATTAGCCAGTTCAGATGAGGACATTTGTTTGAGTAATTATTTTTTAATGACATGGATGTAAGCTGTCCCTAGGGAAAGACACTGATCCATTGAATGGAGCAGCAAGTAACTGCACACCCACACACCCACACCAACTAACATGCACTGTAATTAAGTGTGCAGAGGACAGGGTCTCTATAACTGACTGGATTGCAAGAATGTTTCTAGAGTTGTGCTGAAGTTCCCTCTAGTCGGGATTCATGTAATTATCTCCATGCACAAATTAAACGACAAGTTTTATTTGAATGTGTAAGAGGCTATTTTATAAACAAAGCCTGCAAGTATAAGGGGCCGCTTCTTATTTTAATGGATGTTCGAGATAAAGGGCAAGAATCAATAGGACGAGCGGGTGAAATTAGATTGGGAATTGTTACGAAGCATATTTAAACTCATGTCATCTGCTTAAGTACCACAACCATGTCAGAAGAACATGTGTGCTAGCTGCCATGCCACCGCTCAGACTCAAACAGCTTGAATTTTCTCCAAAAACAGACTGCTCTAAATTACAAACTCCAAATAATGGCTAAAATTCATTCATTATTATTCATTCATTATTTATTTGTAGAGCACATTTAAAAACAACCCATGGTTGACCAAAGTGCTGAATAGGACAAAATAATCAATACAAAGATGAAGTAAATAGAGACCCTGTCCTCTGCACACTTTAATGCAAATTAATTACAGTGCATGCGCATGTTAGTTGGTGTGGGTGTGCAGTTACTTGCTGCTCCATTCAATGTATCAGTGTCTTTCCCATCGGCATATAAATGAAATGACACGCCGTGTTTAGAGAAAATAGAACCCAGTGGTAACAGATAAAGAGAGAATAATATCTGAGCTAGAATGGATCCCTGAGGTACACCGCAGGAAAGATGTGCTGCTGAGGCAGTGCAATTTCCAATACATACAGATAATGTTCTATTAGATAAAAAAAAGAAACAGTGCCATGAATGCCTAAATTCTTCAGTCTAATAATGAGGGTTGACTGATCGACCATATCGAAAGCAGAGCTCAGATCTAAGAGGACCATAGCAACAGCACTCCGGGTATCTGTAGCCAGCATAATATCATTAGTGACTTTCAGTAAAGCGGATTCGGTACAGTTTCCTAAATCCTGACTGGAAAGTATCATAATGAATTTGTACTCATGTAGGAATGTAATTGATTAAGAACGACCTTTTCCATGATTTTCAAAACAAATGGAAGATCAGAAATAGGTCTGAAGTTACTTAAATCAGATGTATCGAGATTAGGTTTTTTCAATAGGGGAGTGACTGTGGCATGTTTTAAGCAATCTGGTAGCATACCAGTGCTCAAACAAAGGTTGACAAAAAAAAAAATAGGATATCAGGCCCTATGATATCGATAATTTGCTTAAAAAAAGTATGACGGAATAGTATCATTAGGACAAGAAGTAGGTTTTAGATGTTCAACAATGTCTTTGCAGGTAGTTAATGAAATGGGATCAAACATGCTCCAGGTAGCTGAGCAACTAGGCACTGGACTGAAAACAGGAGAGTTCTGCGTTGTTTCTGGTTTTAACCTCTTATCTTTCTGCTAAAAAAAGATGAAAAATTTTCACATAAAGTGTCAGACAAAGTGGGGAAAGCATCAGACACAGGGTTTAAAACAGAGTCAATGGTGGAAAATAAAATTCTTGGTCTATGCTGATTTTTGGAAACGATTTCAGCAAGATATTTTGATTTGGCAGACTTGACAGCTTTCTGGAAAACATGAAGAAATTCTCTCAAGATATCATATGACACCTGCAGTTAATCCCCGAGCCATTTGCGTTCTGCTCGTCTACATTTTTGTCGGAGTGAGTGGATCGAGTCATTAACCCAAGGTGAACATTTTTTATAGAATATTTACATTTTAAATGAGTAATGATATTAACAATGTCCATGCAGGTATTATTGAATAAACTTAGACATGCATCAGTCTCCGGGGATTCAGAGATTCATTTCGTTGTTAGTAGTTCATTAGCTGCTTTATAGGCAGTGGAAAAGTCCTCACAAGCTGTGGATGAGAAATAACAAACCCAACGTGTCTGAGCCTAAATACGAGGCAGTTGTGAAAGTGACGGACTTATAAGATGAATCCATTGTCTCTTATGTCCATATCTGTGATAGAAAATCCATGAGCAAAGACAAAGTCCAAGATGTGACCATGAACATGCGTGGGACATTGTACATATTGAGAGAAATCAAGATAATCCAATAGATTACAAAAGTATTTGGTTAGCAGCTTATTAGGACAACAAATATGAATGTTAAAATCACCAAGCGTTAAAATTCGGTCATATATTGCTACTACATTCCCCAAAAAGTTCGCAAATTCGCTCAGAGATAAATTGTTGAACTGTGGGGACCGGTAAACAACTGTGCATAATACTGGATTTTCTGTGTTTATTAAGGACATTTGAACCTCAAAGCTTGTGTAAGCGTCTGTCGAAATGAAGCGGCCTTGAAAATAGTTTTTAAAAACAAAGGCCGAACCTCCCCCGTGACCGGAGTGTCTTGGAGAATTAAAAATGAGCAGTTTTGAGGAACAAGTTCAGAAAAAGGGCTTGAGTCCCCCAATTTAGTCCAAGTTTCCGTCATAAACTGGACATCCAGATTTTGTGAAATAAAAAAGTCATGCAGAACGGAAGTCTTATTTACCAAGGATCTCACATTGAGTAATGCCATCCTTGGCGGCAGAGAACCGCTCTCAGGTTGAATCCCTCTGTTTAGCGGGCGCAGAAACTGAGGGTTCACTCCACCTCGACGAGCCGAGTAGACACACCATGGAAACATTGAGGGAGTCAGGAACAATAGGCCGACGACTCCGGTAAGATGGATCCCATACAGCACAGCGGACAGAAGAATTCACGCTGGCTTTCAGTCTAGTAGCGGCACCTCCTTGTTTGCCGTGTCTTCTACTGTGTTTTTTTGCGAGGAAGATTAGAGGTGTGCCAACACAGTTGCTCCGGGATATTCATCCAGGGTGATGAGGAGAACGGGTGAGAACCGCTCCATAAATCCTTATTAATATTAAGTCAAGTCAAGTCACATTTATTTATATAGCGCTTTTCACAATACAGATTGTATCAAAGCAGCTTCACAGTGATAACATGAAAGTAGCACAACACAGATCAACAACATTGCTAAACACTTAATAACCCCAACTGAGCAAGCTCAAAGCAAGCCAAAAGCAAGGCGACAGTGGCAAGGAACCAAACTCCATCAGATTGGATGGAGAAAAAACCTTGGGAGAACCCAGGCTCAGTCGGGGGCCAGTTCTCCTCTGGCTTACATTCATATTGTTTAAATATAAATATTAAATATAAATATTGTTTATGAATCAAACGGCGCCATAACATATCGCAGGCGTTGAGTCGTCTCATCACAGGCGTTGAGTCGTCTCATCACAGGCGTTGGGGCATCCGAAATCCCCGTGAGAGGCTGGACACAAAACTGGACCTGACGAACGCCATTTTTCTCGGGACAAGCGTATTATAAGCATAATATTAATGACTGAAGTTTTCAAACCTAGCAACATTTGCCAATCATAAATAAGATTTGTAGGCCATGTTTTGATCACAGAGAAGCAGAAAATACTGAAAATAATCCACAATAGGAGGAACGACAGACGGCTTGCAAAACACAGCGGCGCCATCTTGTCAGTGTCTCAAAATGCCTCTCTTCCCACGCTAGTCAAATCTATCTTATTTCAGTTGACAGCCACTGCAATGGTCTGGCTAAAGCCTGGAACACACCAAGCCGTCGCCAACGAACTAGCGCTGATGAAAGCCGACTGTGTTGTCGCCTCTCGTCCGCTCTCGTCGAGGTAAAAAGCTGCACTTGAACACACCGAGAAACTGCAGCCGACTGTCAGCTAGAGTGTGCGTTCTGCGCCTGCGTTTAATGAGCCAACTGTCTGTTTCTGCAGATATATTAGCCTATATTTGTCATTCAAAAGGAAAACCGACATTGCTGGGTGCAGATACACATAACATAAACAAAGCAGCGCTTGCTTACCCTTTTGAATATCAATCCTGCTAAACATTTTCTTTATTCCACTCCGCTCATGTTAATATTGAAATATTCGCCAAGGAACACTCAGGTAAGAAGATGTAACATAAGAACAGCTTTCTATCTATACCGTTTTGACTTCTTTGCTTGCTGTTTTGCTTTTATTCTCGTGCACTGACTCTTTCACTAAGCTGAACAGCCAATCAGAGTTCTCTCTTTCCCCAACGGCGATTTTACATGTCGAATCGGGTGAAACAAAGCCGACGAGGACTATTTTCAGCCAACGAAACCGTGCATATCACACCGAGGAAACTTAGTTGGCTGACGCACAAAATCTGCAGACAGCCGACCGTTGGCTTGGTGTGTTCCGGTCTTAACAAACCACTGATGTACTTAAAGAATTAAAACAAGCTTGATGACACATGAAAATTTATGAATTTATAATGAAGATCAAGCCAGAGAGATTTAGCAAGATGTGAGTTATATAATCAGGCATAAAAAACGTCTCGGTTACGTATGTAATCCTCGTTCCCTGAAGGAGGGAATGGAGATGTAGTCCACGTGTTGACTGATTGGGATCACACTATCTTCGAGTACTATTAAAATGTAATTGGTGTGTGTGAAATGCATTACACACTCCGCCCCCATGGCCGGGTATAAATACGGAAGTGGATGAATGCACTAGTTATTTTCCACTGAGGAGCCAAGCGTAACTCTGAGTCAGCAGTGGTCCAACAATATCGTCTCCATTCCCTCCTTCAGGGAACGAGGGTTACATACGTAACCGAGACGTTCCCTTTCAGTTGCTCACGTTCAACGTAGTCGACATGTTGACTGATTGGGATCCTAATTAAAACGCCATCAAGTGCTGCCTCCTTCCAGTGCCTAAACAAAAGCCTCCAGATCCCCCCTCAATTAAGGCGGGAATAGGACAGGACTTTGGTCAGGAAAGACACTGCTGTTCCTACAGGACCACTGGGAAAGCGTTCCCTGAGCATGGAGGAAGGGACGCTGTGGAAGCCACATCCTGGTAACATGGTAACAAGGAGAATACACATGGAGAATACACATTAGAACTGGTTGGGTGACCGGGCAGTCACCCACCCTTTTGACTAAAAGGGGGAACTCATCTGCAGATAAGAATTGTGCACATATCCATTCCATAGGAGGGGAATGGTGCAGCAAGCTGTGAAGAGAGCCCACGGGAAGCAGCGGTTCGATTAAGGTGTCGCCTAGCCCTTAACTCTAGAATATCTATCAGCGAAGCACTATTGTGTCAACGGTCTAAGCGGGAGCATACACTTATTTAAGAGGAGCTCACCACCTAAGTGGACATGTGCATCTCGGGAATTTCACCAAGATGAAGGCAGCCGCTTTCAGTGGGCCAAACTCTTAACAGGTAAGAGCTGGTCTGAGGTCCTAAGGCTTGCATTCTCTGCACGTAAAACCGCAATGAAGTGGATGGACCTCCTCCAGGCAGTGCTTGCAGGCTCACCGCCTGGTCCCAGTTTAAGGAAGGGGTAAGAACCTTGGGTACATATCCAGGCCAGGGTCTCAGCCTGCCTGAATTCCAGGCACAAGTCGTTGACTGAAAGCAAGTGAGTAGAACCCTCTAGTAGAGACCATGTGAGCACAAGAACTGTATAAAAAAAGAATTCACTGGCTGCAGTGGCTCAGGGGCAGTCTCTGTATTGCAGTAGCACCAGAGATACAGTAGGCCCGAGTGGATAAAGAGGGGTGCATGGATGACCCTTGCTCCCTCAGGAACCTGATGATCAGGACGTCCCATACTTCTGACGGCTTCCGACTTCTAAACCTCCCCGTCCAATTCTTTGAACGTGGGTGCCATCTCTGCAATGTATTCAGTGGAGATCAGGAAGACTGTCAAGGGAACTAGATCTGGTTGGGCCAAAAAGGGGCAACTATAAGACCTATTCCACTCTTGACTTAGCACAGTAGATGCAAGCGACATGCATGCACAAGATAGGAGTATTGCTCAACACTAGTTGTGATAATTCACTGAGCTTCAGGAGCATTTCTGCTCAACACCTGATTGTGATGAAATTCACTGAGTTTCAGGAGCATTTCTGCTCAACGCCTGATTGTGATGAAATTCACTGAGCTTCAGGAGCATTTCAGTTAAAGCTGCCACATAAACAAAGAGACTGAATGTGATCACTGAACCAAACACTAACACTTGAAAGCAACATGGACTGAGGTGCGCACTTGTTCAGCAAGTAGGCTAAAGTGACCTGCGCATTCATTTTAGCTTATTGTAATGCATTCAATTAAATAAACACTTGTTAGGGATGATAGTGTTGATGATTTACCTTGGATACAAGCGAGAGTGAGCCTGCAGTGAATTTGTGCATTGAGCGCGGAATAAGGGCAACAACAACACATATCTTTTGAGGATGTCAAATGATTGACCCGCCACAAGAAAAGACACAACATTGACCCGCGTTCTGTTTTCTATCATGCGCCGTACATGTTTACGATGAAGTAATATGCATGCAAACGCACCAGGGTTCGATAGAATCAAGTTGAGTGTGAAACCAGACCAACGCTGCGGGGGGCGCCGGGAACAAACGTGCTCGGGTTCTGACCGCAGCAAACAAGCCCAATGTAAAAGCCCAGTGGGATAGTCATGATGATTGTTGATGAGAGGTTAATTGGATTAATTATTTGAACGTGCTCCTCCTATGTTTAGTGAAACATAATTTAAAGTAAATGGGAAATTACACTGATTAGTTTTTTTTTTTTTTTTTGCATGTTACACCCAAAACACACCCATTACTCATTTTTTAAGAGAATAGGGACAATCCTTTTAAAAAGGACAATCCTTTTAGATCCTGCACTGGGTGCGCTGACCATTTTTCCCCCATTGTTAGACTATCAAAAGTGGATTTGGACTTATCCAATTAATTTTAAATCCTAATCTTAAGGATTTATGCAGACTTAAGTGTACTAAGTGCACTCGCACTGTGGGCTTTAGACCATGTGCTTACAGTACATCATTAAGGGCCCTATATCTCAATAAGAACTTCTATAGATGTCTGACAGAAAAAAAGTAAATCTGGTAAGTAATAAGAGTCCTACCATGCATTTCACCCTTTTTTATATAAAATAAATATAAAATCTTTATATTTCTATATTTTTGATGCATTGGCTTTTTTTTTTTGTTTTTTTTGTTTTGTTTATCCAACCAAAATGTGACATCTGCCCAACGAGCTTGATGTCAAACAAACGTTGGATTTAGAGGTCAGCCCGGATTTAGAGGTTTTTATACTAAAATGCCTGACCGATGTTACAGTCTACACCCTCTGCCTGCTGGGAGCATTTACCAAGTAGGTGATTCTAATCAACCAATTCCTCAACACCTGGTTAGCACTGCTTTCTCTCTCCAGTAGGTTTTCATTGAAAGCATTGGTAACCCCACTTTCAAATTGGCAAGTGATTGATTTAGATGTGATCTAAACTGCTGTTTAATAAAAAGAGGATAACCGATGGTTAAGTTGAGAACAGTGTGAAAGTCTTCTTTTGTGTTTCATCTAATGACTATTGTATTTGCATAAATTTTCCCTGACACTTGGGATTCATTTGAGTGGCGTTTGGTTTGTCACTATATTGCATTCAGGCACAAAACGTCATTATTGTAGAGGACAACCACTTACTCCTTTATCATAGCAGTCAGGACTGGCATCATCTTTGCAGCATTTTTCTGCAAGCTTGGTCATTTCATCTGCCACACAATTCACCTCCTCGAATGTGCCATTCGGGAACTTTTGACTGTAGAGGACAATGAACCTGCAGCAGGATCAACGAGAAACATAACATATCCAAGCATGTTCAAAGAATCTCCTTTATTTTTCTTTCTTTTTTTTCATATACATCAAACAGAAATGCAGGGATAGCCTATTCTGTGGACAAAAGTGAATGGAATTAAACTATAATTGACTAAATAATTAACTAATTTTTAATAACATTGTATTTGAGAATTAAATATTTTGAGCATATAAAGCAGCAACAAGACGTGTTATAGACGCGAATTTGATGTGCTATTCCCGTCTTGTGTGAACGCACAGTAACACGCCTAATGTTTGACGGACCAGCTCAAATAACAGTTGCTATGATGTGTGATTGGACAATGGCCGTATTGGGGGAAGGGCTGGCAAAAGGAAAATTGTGTAAATCCTGAAATAACTTTATACTTGCATTTCTTTGAATTTTTCAGTTCCAATGGCTTTGAGCTTTTGGCAAACATTTTCTTTGGTATAATTCTTGCCTGTAGAGATACAAAAACAAAATGAAAATTAAATCGATAAAAAATAAGCACAAATGCACTAATCAACATAGCAGTCATGAACTATAATTTATTGTCCTTATATGGCTGATTTATTCATGGCTCTAGCTATAATATAACACAATTCCAATGTATATGCTGACTTAATATTGTAAGCTTCAATCTAACATCATTAACACAAATTCACCATGTAAGTGCCAATATTAAACATTTAAACTGAGATATATTGACAATGAGTCAATAATGATTTTACCTTTTACCACTGTGGAAATACAGCAAAATACCTTAAGATATATTAAATTAGATAAATCTGATCTTCCTACCTTTGTCAGCAAGCAACGCTGGAACTATTAACACAATTAAAATGAGAGCTGTGTTCCTCATATTTTACCACAGGTAATAATGTGACAATTTCAAGACGAGTTCAAATTAGGAACTGCCTCTGCATTGCAGTTTTACAAGAGACAAAAGTGTGCATAGTAAAAAATTAACTTCAGTAAAAACAGACAGTTATGTAAATGTTTAAATGCAAACAAGACTCTGGTTTTCCCCTTGACCCCATGACACAGCTTGACAGCTAAAACACTAAAACTTTTTGAAAGCAGTGATTCAAATGTACAGTGGTCTACAGAAGCAGCTTTTGTGAACATTTTTAAAGGCAATTTTAAAGTTGATCTAAATTAGATAACAACATTGGAGTAAGTGTGGTGACAACCGACAGATCCCCATCCCCATCAATTCGCAAGATAATGCGAGAAGACTACATTCATCACGAGTTTGATGTATGATATGTGGCAAAAGGTATGTTTTAGAAATCAATGCCTACTGCAATCTGGTATGTTATTTTTTTTTTACTGTTATTTAGTGATAGAAAAACGCAGCATTCAGCATTCAGCAGCATTCCTGGGATCAAACACCTGTGTCATTATCTTGGTGGGTCCATCTCTGAACAAATTTCTCTGAAAAGAATTACTCTGAAAATTTACTCTGAAATTACTCTGAAAAAAAAAGACTGATTGGTTCACCCTCAAATCTTACAACATAACAATATTCCTACCGTGACTGTTTAGGCTCACTGCCACTCCCATCATTCTCTTTCTATGCACCCTTTAAACAGCATTCACCGGTTCTAACCCTATAGCGTTTTACCAGAGCGAGGCAATTATTCATAATTTAAACTGCAATCAAATGGATTTCCCCACACATTTTCTCTCTGTCCTCTGCGTGGCATTTTATTCTTTCTGTGTGTCAGTGACATCAAAAATGCACAAATCACACATATATCGTGTGTATCTCCACCCGTGAGGAAACAAGAGCAGGGAGAATAAACATCAATATTCTATAATTGATTAATTGCTATAATTCATTATGAGCATAGTCTTCATAGAAAGTGTTATCATGAATTCTTACTTTACAATAAACTGCCAAGTGCCTGCTGTCAGATGAGACCAAATATTTGCTTTTAAGATTCAATGTAAGCATAACAATTAGTTCAATACTAAAGGCAAAATTTGTAGATTAAATTGTACATACATTTATTTTTAGGGTCGAAAATTGTATCAAGCTCCTTCTGCAGAGGTTTCAATCTCAGCATTCTTCAGACCTACCTATTTTATTTTTAAATCCTCTCTCCATCTTTCTCAAATAGACTGATCCTTTCGGCTGACCATTTCGATTTTACTCAAATGACCCCAACTACTTTCGTGCTGCTTACTGTTGAAGATCCATTTCTTTGTAACTATGGCTGCTGAGTTTCTAAGCCACACCATGGAAAGGCTTTAATCTATAGTATAGATCAACAATTCCCATCCCAGACCTGTAATGGTCTAATAATCCAAAAGGTAGAGGTACATTATTAGTTCATATTGTTTTCAGCTATGTGTTATGAAATCAGTTTCTTTTGTCGCACACCTTTCACATTCTCAAAAAAACATTAATGTTTCTGCTTTGGCTGAGAGTCTGTTCTGCTTTTCAATCATCAGCATTAGTACGCCACAGTTGCCATCGTTTTCAATACTTTAATAGGCATTTGGAGTCTTAGAGCTTTGCTGGTTCACAGTACAAGTACACATTTATTTTAAGGATCTTGTGCACTGCAAGACCAGCTCAGATTTTTTTCATGACTCTTTTAGAGTGCTCTTAGATCTGAGCGAAATCGACTGATACAGTACCCATAAGTATTTACAGACTTTAAGTCTTTGGCATATGGAGATTAGTGCAAGAGGCCATGATTTTAAATCAGCATTTTAAAATGAGCAACTGAAAAGGTTTGGTGAATAATTAGGCTTGGTTAAAAATATTTTTATTTATGAAGAGTTCAGATGCAAAAGCCTCTAAGTGCCATTTGAAATGTTCTTCTAGAATGATAATTTTTATTAAGCTTGTATATTTAAGTTCAGTAATTTCACTTAAATGACAATTACTAGGTAATCTTCATTGAAATTTAAGTGAAAGTTCTGAACTTAAATATACAAGATTGATAGTTATCATTCTAGAAGAAAATGTCAAATGGCGCTTAGAGGCTTTTGAACTCTTCATATATAGTTTATAAAGTAAATATAAAGTTTAAAATATATTTTAAGTTGTATTACTTTCACATTAAATGAAAAAAAAATGTAGAAACAAGACCATTTTAAATTTGTTTAATGGTATTGTTTTACCTTTTTTTTTTACTTTGCACTTGGAAGGATTGACGGACTGTTACTCTGATACAGTTACTGATGCCATATTATTACAAAATATTATTATTATTATTATTTTACTTAAATTAACTTAAATAAATCTTCACATAAACCCAATGTAATAAATGTAAAATATATTCAGGCTCAGCGCTAAGATTTTTTTGCATGTCCAAACAGGCCTGTTCAGATTTTTATCTGCCTTGCAAAAATGCACAAAAGTTACTGTTTTTGAATAATTTTTGTATCTGTGAAGTTAAACACTGCATAAATGTACTGTCTGCATAAATTATAAATCAAAATTTAGAATAATCCTTTTTAGAAAGTGATTCAGTCAAGAGCAGTGATTGATTTTCTCTTTGTCTTTTGTTCTTTGACTAACATTAAAGGTTTTGTTCTATTTTGGTATTTGGTATTTTCCATAATTACCATGAACGCAGCATATAATAGATGGGCCAG
This sequence comes from Pimephales promelas, assembly GCF_016745375.1. Next base: position 64,134 of record NW_024121577.1, on the reverse strand, counting down.
CCGCGGAAGCTTGACAGGCATAGCAACAGTAACTAGGGAGGGCGGGGCTTAGCGAAGGGTCAATTATATAAGTTTGTCAAGTGACGAGAATACTTTTTGTGCGCAAAAAAAAAAAGCAAATTTGACGACTTTATTCAACTATTCATTTACAGGGGTTGGACAATGAAACTGAAACACCTGGTTTTTACAACACAATAATTTGTTAGTATGGTGAGGGCCTCATTTTGCATCCAAATACAGCACCAATTCATCTTGGGAATGACAGGTAGAAGTCCTTCACTGTGACCAGAGGGATTATGAGCCGTTCCTCTTCCAGAACAGTGTCCAGGTCACTATATATGATGCTGGTGGACTTGCTGCTCCAAAACACCTCAATAATATTTAGATCTGGTGACTGTGCAGACCATGGGAGATGTTCAACGTCACTTTCATCTTCATCAAACCCTTCTGTCACAAGTCTTGCTGTGTGTGTTGGTAAATGATCATGCTGCTGATACACGGTTTGAGCATCAGGTGCTCATGATCCTCCAGAAGGGTTTGGTAGTCCTCGGCAGTGTCGTGTCCATCAAAAACAATCAGGATTGTCATGATATTGGAGCTCAAACCATCACTGATCCACCCGTGCTTCACTCTGAAGATTGGCCGCCAGGCATATAGATGTGAAACCTCCAACATTGGCCAGTGTTTCAGTTTCATTGTCCAACCCCTGTACTTCTGTGTTTGCCTCTGAGTGAGTTCACTTAGTGAGTTCAGAAACCCAGCGCTTCTGGGTTGTATGTCAGAACGTGAGCTCACTCAGTAAACATTTGTCCATTTATTTTGCGGAATTTTAATATATTGACCTGAAGAAAGCAGGCAGTACTTTTATTGTCAAAAAGAATCTTAACATTGACAAAGCATAGGTAACATTAAACCTACATACTCATTTTCACAAACACATGCAGGAAAATAAAATGATATAAAATTATTAATTATAATTATAATATTATTATTATAATTAAGTTTCTTAAAGAAACGGATTTAGACTTATTTTTGCACCGCGGAACACTGGATTAGTTTCGGCGGACCGATTATACTGGAGCACCAACTAGCGTTCATGACTTTTTTTACAGTCTATGCTTCAGACAACTAAACAACAAACCACAGTGAACATGAACGAAGAAGCTGACGAGACCGATTTGGTTGGTCCCGTGGATGGGAAATTTTGTTATAAAAACAAACGGATGGAAGCGTCATTAAGAGCATGGTTGTGTGCAAGCTATGCAACAAGGAATTCGCATATCACATCGACCCTCAAGTTTCACCTCAACGCAAACATATAAGTTACAATTGCACTGGTCTGCTGGACTTGATTGAATAAAAATAAACAATATTTTGTTGCTTAAGCAGCTTATGTATTCAGTCATTATTCAATGGTATACTAAAAATCCATGTGAAAAAAAATCTTCTCACTGTTCTCAGTTCAAATATTTATGCAATTAAAATGCGATTAATTTCGATTAATTAATTAAAATGCCTCTAATTAATTAGATAATTTTTTTTAATCGAGTCCCGAGTCGAGACCCGATGGCGCGGGCAACTCTGATGTGCGACCAATGAGCTAGCCCAACATCAGATCCCACCGAGGAGGCATGCCCTAGTCTATATAGACCTCCAAATTCGCCATTATAGCAGATTTTTACTCCTTTAGCGACAGTACACTCGTCCCTGAGCGTCCCTGATTTGTTATTCGCCGTAGAACGTGCCTTTCAGCCTGAGCCTTTCAGCCTGAGCCAGCCTCTATTAAGCGGACTTCGCCTGCACGCCGTTGTCTCAACTGTGGCTATCTGGTGACAGCCTATATCCTTTGCAAAAAGCTTCTAACTATTTCTAACTAGGCCCTCTTCATGAGACAGACCAACACATGAGCTGCATTTCCTGCCTGAGAATCGACCACGCGATTTATATATATATATATATATATATATATAAATAACCCATTTTGGTTATGAAAATAATCCTGACGGTGTCTGGTTTTGTTAGTATAAAATGTTAGTTGTGACTGACTCATATACTGTATATATTATTCAGGCCTGACGGTGACGGTATTTGTGGGTTCTGGCTTGTTCTGCCAGCATAGCTACGCAATACGAAGTGACCGTTCGAAAGGGAACTATTTGGTTACTATCGTAACCTCAGTTCCCTGAGAGAAGAAACGAGTATTGCGTAGCCGGCAGCACTAAAGTAACTGGTGAAGTTGTGACTTCAGTCAAATAAACCTGCAATAATGGCGAATTCAGGGGTCTATATAGACTATTGGGCTCTGACGTTGGGCTAGCTCATTGGTCACACATCAGAGTCACCCGCGCCATTGGATTTGCAGCTATGAGTGTGTGAGACGCTCAGTGTGCTGGCTGTGCTTCAGTAAATCGCTCAGTGTGCTGGCTAGGCTTCAGTAAATCAAAGAAAATTAGTTTCCCCACTGTGTATAGCTACCCAATTCTCGTTCCCTCTCTTTTAGGTAACTGAAGTAACAATAGTAACCGAGTAGTTATCTCTTGAGTCTGCTTCGGTAACAATATCCAGCTTTTGCTTGAACATTCTGTATGTATGACTTGTGTGTGTTTGGAAAGATGCAATGGCAGGAACAATGACATTACAGTTTTAAGTTTGAAGGTAGTAAAGCCTCTATTAAAGACGTTTAATTTTGCCAAAGAAGACCTTTTTCCTTTAAATGTCTGTCTTTCAGAGAGACAGACATGCTGTAGATGAAGCAAGATCACATCTGCCATTTAAAATTTATCTCCCTGTTCCTTTTTCTGCAGATGGAAAAGAGCTTTTTAGTGCATGGATTTAGAGATTTTGAGACAGCACTAAACGTCTCAGCTGTACCACTGAATAAGGCCAAACTTCTCCCAGTATACTGGTCCAGCATTTGGATACTGGCAGTCTCTCTCCCCTGTTGTGAAAGCTGATTATTATTTGACTAAAACTAGTTTGAGCACTATTTTTGATTACAACTTCTTTGGCCACATTTCAGACTTTTTTTTTTGAATGCTCGTCCCCATAAACCACAAGAACCACTAGAAGGAATTGTGAAATTTTTTGCAGATTTGTGACAGTCTTAGATCCATCACTTCAACTGAATACGGGCTGCAACGTTAGACAATGCCTTGAAAGTGGCCACTTTGTGGGAACGTGCTCACTTGGCCATTAGTGTTGCTAACCCTTCAGCTGTTATGCTATGTGACATTGGCCATAAATTCACAACCATTGGCCAACACAGTGACTACAACTCACATCACTGAACTAGCTTCAGCCATTGCTGAACCCCCGAACTGACCTGCATTACGTCAGTCTAATAAACGCATGGACCAGCTCTCGCGTCGGATTTCCAGCCTTCAGGATGATGAGACATCTCCCACACACTCTCCACATCGGACCTGCGGAGCTGTGAACTACAACATCACAGCACACCATCGCCAGCCTGATCATTGTGAACCTCAGATCATCACTACCGCTGCTGTTCTTCACAACTTACACAGCGAGGACAACAACGACACCCTCAGGATGATTGCTGTCCTCCACGACACTACCATGGCCATTCAGAAACTGATGAGCACTTCCAAAGGATGACTTCTCCTGCCAAAGACATTCCAGCTACTCCCCTTCCTCCCGCATAATGGAGTGACCTATTTCACAAACACACACACACACACACACACACACACACACACACATGGGTATGACTGCCACAGAGAGAATTTGTATCAAATTTGAATAATGAAGTCAGCCACACATGCAGAACACATGTTAGTGAGACCTAATGCATGCACTTGCACACTCACATGCTGGGACACCAAGACACAGATGAAAGACAACTGACCTTTTCCACTTTAGAATGTTTACAGATGAGATGTAAGAGCTGGATCTGTGTTTTGAAACCAAAGAAATTGTTCACACGCAAAAGCTATAAAAGAGGATCTTTGCTGGCCTGCACACAGTTCATTCTGTGCTGGAAGTATGGCAAAGAGGTACACTCTCCTTGAGACTATCCAACAATATGCAACTACAATTCTCTATCCAATAATATGTAACTACAACTACAATCACTGCATTTGATAGATGATTAGACTATCAAATGCACAGAGATGCATTTGATAGTCTAACAGAGGGTGGGAGTGGCCTTTTCCTTTTATTATTTGAATATACCCTCCACAAAGACCCAGGGCTTAGGAGTGTTGTAAAGAGAATTCCACGCAATGCAACATAACACTTCTCACGACATTCAAAATGACGTTATTGCAAACATGAGCTGTCTGGTTACTGAAGAAATTGTGAAAATACTCAAGCAAAGGCTTGAGCCAGCCGAGAAGGAAAATATCCATGGTCTTTTAATCCCTTGACCATTAACCTACCAACAGATTTCCATTCTTCCTCTTGCCATTTTGGGGATAGTGATCATGGCACCCTCACTTCTGTACCCTCTGCTGCACAGTCTAAAAACTCTGTCCAGAAGGCAGCATATACATCCCTGGACACGACATCAGCATCTGCCCCCATTTCATGAATTAAGCTGTATTTTCACCGAGTAGGACATCATCACTTCATCCTTGAATTGAGTAATCAGTTCCTCAGATTGATCAGATTGACCTTTGGAGTTTCACTGTCACATGAAAAAGTTCATGAGCAGAACTTAATGGGCCAGCAGGCACTGTGTCAGAATGTACAGGAGTTGAGCTGTAGGCATTGATATTTATCTGTGCCTCTTCTATAGGCCCATATAAAATTGTGTCATCAAGATCTTCTAAAAATGGTCCACCTTGCAAAGGTCCAAAAATGACCTCCGATGTATCACACAAAGATGTAAGATCAACTACCTCTACAGCAGTAGAGACAAAAGCTTCCACAGTGTGTGCCTTCTGTTCACTGGCATGTGTTTTTTTTTTTGTCAGCTGTTCATTATCTTCTGTTGTGTTTTTCTGTCACTCATTTAGCCTCGCTGCATCTGTCTGTTCATCAGTTCCTTCTGTCATCTCTGTGAACACTTCATCTCCATTTGTCAGGTGCTCTGTGAACAAGTAAAATCTTAAAATCCCCAATTTATGTGTCTCATAGAGCTCTCCCAAACTAACACCCTCATCAAGGTATGCTTCATGAAAGTTAACAACTTTGTGACTGAACTCTTCCCTCATTGGGGAAAAATAGCGTTTTAGCTTGTGATAGAATAGTGTTTCTTGTCGTGTATCCATCTTAGTTCTGTTTTCCTTGTCATCTCCATGGCCCTTTTGTTATTTCTCAAATGCATCTTTGTTGGCTGCATAGAATGCTCCTCCTCAAAATCTTGATCTGTGTGACTGTGTCTTTATTGCTTGTCGTTGTGCACATCTTTCTTCTAAGTTTTTCAAATAAGGACAGTCTTAGATCATCACCTTTTGTCTGTTTTTCAGAAACGCCTTGGAGCAATCCTATCATCATATGCTGGAATATCCTGTAAGCAGTCATAGTGGCATCATCCATTTCTGCAACTACCGAGCTGTCAATCTGCATGTGAAAACAAAACAATGCAGTAAGACATATTGGTTATCTTAAATCTAAAAGATGAAAATTATATTTCTATATATTCTACTATATTTCCTTAAGAGTTTTAAATTTAATTTCTTAGCAGTAGCCACAAATCAGCAATTTATTATTTTCTGGTACCGAAAAAAGACGGGGGTCTCGGACCCATTATATCAAAGACAATTGAACAAAGTGTTTACAGTATAAAACGCCAATTCAGAACGCTTACAACCAGGAAAATCCTTGCACAGATTTGCCAATGGACACTTTTATGTGTGTATATGTATATTTATGACACATTTATGTGTCAGATGAGTTATGGGTGTCCAAGGACGACAGGTGCCAGGGGTGAGTCCAGAATATAAAACAAAATAATTTCAGTGTAGTTGCCAGAGGTGATGAGGGTGATGTCTTCAGTGGATAAGGAAATGGTGGGGAGCTCATGACCATTCAGTGTGTGAACTGCGATCTGGTGAGTGAGGGGTTTGAGGGGCCTCAGAAACAGAAAAAAAGTGCTTGACAATCGAGCTGGTCACGGTGGACTGACTATTTAAGTCTTACCAAGAGGAGGGTGGAGGTAGATGTAGTCGCTGATGAGGTCTTCCTGGCGGAGATCCCACCCGATTGTAGCCTCAAGTTTACCATCGGGCTAGGCCCTTTTACTGGGCAGTTGTATGCACAATGTCCGGCACCTCCACAATAAAGGGCCCTGGGACCTCTGCCTCTCCCTCTCCTCTCGGGAAAGCGATGCTCGACCCACCTGCATGGGTTTGTGATTGTAGACAGGACTGACCAAGTCCCTGCCGCTGGATCATGGACCGTTGACTTCCCTGAGTATGCAGGTTCTGTAAACTCTGCTATGGCCGCCACGTAAACTTTGAGCATGGATGGGGACCTGCCCTTATCCAGTAGCTCTTGAAGGAAGGAAAACACTTCCTTTAAACCCGCTTTTTCTGGGTGGAAAAACCTTGGGTTTTGCACCAGTTAACAAACACTGATCACGTTGAGGCATAGAGAATTCTAGTAGACGGTGCTCTGGCCTGCACTATGGTGTTTCGTACTCCCTCTGGGAGGTTTGCGGGTACCCGTTGATGGTCCACGCATGCAGGGCCCACCACTCCGGGTGAGGATGCCAAATTGAGCCCCTGGCCTGAGAGAGGAAGTCTTTTCTCGTGTTCGTCAGCCGCATTAGGACTGGGAACCATTCCTGGTTCGTCCAGAGCGGAGCCACAAGGAACACTGAGCATCCGGTTTCCCTGATTCGTTTCAACACTTTAGGAGCGAGACTGGGGGGAAAGCATAGACGTGCATGTGGGCCAGTGCATCCTTGCTCTTGGAGAAAATTTTGGGCAGTGAGTTTTTCTGGGATGCGAATAGGTCCCCCTGTGCTCTGTCGAATATCTCCCACAGCAGGAGGATTTGTCTGCAGGTTCAGAGACCATTCCCCAGCTGGTATATTTTTTTGGACAGTCTGTCTGGCCCCAAATTCTGGGAGTCAGGCACGTGTGCTGCTCTCAATAAAAGTGTTTTGAGACTGGATGCTGCCCTGGCGATATATGTAGGATATCACTGACATGTTGTCCGAGCGGACTAAGATGTGGTGACCTCTTATTCTGGGACAAATGCGCCTCAGTGCGTTGTCGACTGCCAACATTTCCAGATAGTTTATATGAAGGAGCTTTTCTCGTTCTAACCATTGGCTGAAGAACGGTCTGCCCTCGTGCAGCTCTCCCCATCCCGAGGAGGAGGTGTCTGTGGACACCACCTGCACACTCGAGGAAGTCCCAGAGTTTACACTAGACTGGTACCAGTCGGTCGCTCTCAGAGGTTTCAGGGCTGTGACACATTCTTGACTGACCCTAAGGCGAAGCAGACTGGAAGACCAAGCTTGAGGTGGTACTTGTGCTTTGAGCCAAAACTGCAGTGGGCGCATGTGGAGTAGGCCCAGCTGTAGTACTGATGAAGCTGAGGCCATCAGGCCCGGCATTCTTTAAAACGTTCTCAGCGGGACTATAGCGTCACGGCGGAAGGATTTCATGAAGCGTTGAATGTTTAGTCTGCGCTCTGGCGACAGCCGTGTTGTCAGACAGCGAGTTCAGCTCTGTGCCCAGGAAAATTATTTTCGGTAATGCTTTAGATTATAGCCCGGAAAGTACTGTGTAATTAAGAGGAATTTTTCAGTGTAATTTTCTGTAATTATAGTGTACCTATAAAGTACTTACATGTAGGTATAAGGGAACAATATGTAAAGTTTGGGGTAACAACAAGGATAATTAAATATATATATATATATATATATATATATATATATATATACTCTAAGTATTGTAGAACTTAGGGGTACTTATTCTACTATTAAGAGACAACGATCTTACATTTGGGAGCAAATTAGCAAGAATATTCACTGGATACCTTTTTGTAGCAATTGTGCATCAATACATACTGTATAGGCTTTTAAAAGTGACAGGGTACATCTATGCATTTATAAATAAAACAATAATAATTTTTTTTTGCAAATGTTGAAAATTTTTGGGCTAACATGTTTCAAGGCAAGAAAAGCTATGACTATTGCAATTTTTTAAAATATACTGGGTAACATATCTGGTTGTGGTTACAGGGTAGGTGGCGCTTGCATAATAAATAAATGCTTTTGAGTCAGTGGTGTAAGATTGTGTGTATGCATGCTTATTGTACTTACCCAGTAACCACATGGAACAAGAGGTTAACAAACACCATTTTATTTTACAGCCCAAAATGTCACACTCTCCCTGTAACTACATGAGAGTTACAAGCACCACTACATGAAACTAGAGTATCTTTCCCCAATATTTAAACAAAAGTTGCAATAGTTTTCATTTTCAGTGCACTTTTGTTAAAAAGATTATAAATGCATAGATATGGACCCTGTAATAAAGCCTATACAGTATGTACTTGTTCACCATTATTTCAAAAAAAGGTATGTTCTTACTAAATTGCTCCTAAATGTAAGATTGTTATATCATAAATAGTAGAATAAGTACCCCTATAAGTTTTATAATACTAACAGTATAAATCGTTTTTTAAATTCTCCTGGTTACCCCTTTATTTCCCAAACTTAAAATATTGTTCCCTTATGCTTATATTGTAAGTCCGTTATTGGTACACTATAATTACTAAAGGTTACGCTGTAAAATCGTTTAAATAAATAAATAAATAAATAAATAAATAAATAAATAAATAACAGTACTTTCCGGGCTGTATAGCGTTAACAAAATGGCTTTGTGTTTTTATTAAAATACACCTTGCCTTAATTTTGTAACAAATATCCATTATTTAATTATTTATTATTAACAATTTCTTTAAAAATAAACACATTCTTGCAGGGAAAATAAAGGAATTAATTGACATGCTTTTAAACATTTCGGTAACAGGACTGAGAAACCATGGATCCATCTTCTGCATAGAAAACTTGTAGAAAATAAATAAAGTTGCCTGAGATTGACCAATGCACAACATTTTGAATAGTTGTGTAGTATTAGATTCAGTGTTGAAAATAAGATTAAAAAGAAAAAAAAAAGTTACAACAAGCAAATGTCACCCTTTGGTGGAATGGCCAAGTTACCATTCAGTTTCATTATCTGAAAACAGATCCAGTGAAATTGAATGGAGACTGAATCTGTCAATCCCCAACTTTCTACTAAGGATCTACCCATTTGTGACCCATGAAATAAAGAAATTCGTGCAGGTTTGGTACAATATAAAGGTAAGTAAATAACAAAATGTCATTTTTGGGGGAATTATACCTTTATGTAGGAAGGAACCAGTTGGAATGGGTGCCCTATTCACAAACACTAGTGAATGGTGCCCCCTATTGCTGATACACATAGCTATGTAGCCTAGATATAAGTACGTTCCCAGAACGGTGATAACATGATTATGTAGAACTTTGAAAAGCACTAATACAATTGTAAATTAAATTGAAATCAATTGCATCAAATACCGCGGCTTGATTAAATAAAAATCTCAGCTTCAATGCAAAAGTTCAAAGTGCAAAATAAATAAGAACACTTTGTACTGAACTGTTTATGTGTCCTGTAGTTCGAAGCTGATACTATCACACTGGACGCAAGTAGAGCCAAGAGCACAATTAAATGCTGTGTCCATCACCATGCGCGCTGTGACGCTTAAAAGCGCATCATCACTCTGCCGGTCTCTCTCTCTCCCCATCTTCATCGTGCCCGCGCATTGTTCACTGACAGTCCGCTGAAGAGTGTGGAACTACACCGGCAGCTTTGCTTCGCTTGTAAAACTTCTTGAAACTACGAATCATGGCACGCAATATGTCGGAGTTCTCTTTGAGAGGAAATGCAATTCATTCGTAAACAATAATCCAGATGTTATTCGTTTAAAAAGCTTTCAAAAAAATATTTATGTATCTCCGTGGAGGACCGGGCGAACGTGTTGTTCGTTTTTACCTGGGAACAGGTGGTACTTTGGGGTAATTGGGTATATAAAAAGGTAAGAAAGACTGTTAATTGCCTGGTTGGCTACATCACTTGTCTGTGTGTGTTTATATTATTATTTGTTAATATATTTAAAAATGACACAATGTGCAATGTTGTGGTAAAAATGAGATGATATCAGTAGGGATATGCATATGATTAATAGACTAGTTGCTACTGTGCATTGTGTTTACAGTAATAGTTGATGCCCATAGGCTACTTTATAAATCATCTCATTGTAATCTTCTGGTATAAAACGGACTATTAGCACTTTAAAGCTTTATTCCATTTTATTTATCCTATGTGAGATGTGTGACAATTATTTAATTGAGAAATAAAATAAATAGAAACTTTAATTCTGTTGCATACATTATAAAAACAATGAGTGCAGATGATTATTTGATCCAGACTGTATCTCACAACTTGATGATTTCTGACTTTCTCACACATGAACTCCTGATACAAATGAAGTAGCCACTAACATATTTCAGATTACATGTAACCAGACTCAAGGTCATCTGAAGTGTTGATGTGTCTGTATTCTTATAATTGTTGATTGATTAGAGAGGCAAATGTGTTTGCCCAGTGTAGATTATATAATATTTGCCAAGGCTGTTATGGTAGGGCGTTATTTGTCAATAATCTATCACTTACAATATGCATAGTTAATTATACAGCTGGAAGTCGGAGAGACAAATAGATAAACAGATTTGTTCAGTAGCAACTGCATGTGAGAGAGGCTGAAAGCAAAAAAAGGAGACAATACCAGAAAGATAAAGGCTTGATATTGTTTGAGGATAACTGTGGGAATAAAACGCATCTCTCAACTCTATTCTATTATCCTCAGATCTAAAATGAATGAAACACTGGACCTGAACTTTACCCTTGTGGATGATGGTAACTGGACTTTTCTCAATGGCACTGGTGAATTCTTCTTACCTCAGAACAACATTACATATGTTGGATATTACCTGCATCAGTCATCAGTAGCAGCAGTCTTTATAGTCTCCTACCTTCTCATTTTCCTGGTCTGCATGGTCGGAAATGGAGTGGTGTGCTTCATTGTCTTGCGGAGCAAAAACATGCGCACTGTCACCAACCTTTTCATCCTCAACCTCGCCATCAGTGACCTTCTTGTTGGGATTTTCTGCATGCCCACAACTCTTCTTGACAACATTATTACAGGTCAGTGCAATGCCAGGAACCATATATGTAATTATTTGCATATTCTTTAAAGTCCCTTGTTCTAGCTAAGGTTATACATGCTTGAATTTTCAACTGACATTTATGAATCTCCGTAGGGCTGTCGTGACCAGAAAAGTGACCATGTATTATAGTAGTATTCTAGGCTTCAGTTAACACTAAGTTCATGTTGTGTGTGGCAGTAGAGGATGCTGTTCTCCACTGGAATGACAGATTTAAGTTAGGACCACATGAAAAGCTATTCATGAGTAGCCGGACCAAAATTTTCATATAAAAATTACACTTAAGTGCTGCTCGACTATAAAAAAAAAGGTTTTTGGTGCCACCCATTAGTGATAGGGAGTCACCATCAGTTTCTGAAATATAGTCATGTGTTCTTGTATTTGTATCACATAACTGTAGCCGCAAGACAAAACTGCTACATATTATGCATGCTGAGATAAATTAGTGATATACAGATAAAGTTGGTTCTTTACATAGTCTGTTTATTTCAAAAAGACTGTGCCATTGCTTGGACTGCAATCTTACAGATGTGTTTATGAGCTATATCTGTAACAGCTTAAAAAAGATCCAGCTCTGAATCTAAAATAAAATGCCATTGCATCTTGATAATGAGGATTGTTGCTAATTATGCATTTTTTTTTCTGACAAATTGTTAATTTGATAATGAGATTGTTGCTAGTATACAATTTTTTTTTCTCACAATTTGCCAATTTCTCTGGTGAGTATGAAGTAACCATAACAAGTTAGTTAATTAGATGCGAATGGATAATACCAAATCATAATTGACAATCTATATTTCATCTACTGCCACTACAATTATGTGAACATTACTTTTATGTAAATCAATTTTGAGTGTATATAAATTAAGTTGAGGTGGTAATTTACCTCCAGCAAAAAAATGAAAGGACCCCAAGTGTCATACACTTGATGTGTGTAACAACACAGCTGCTATATTGCCTTGGCTTTTCGCTTGCTTAGTTGGGGACATTTAATATTCAACAATATTATTGATCTGCCTTAGCCTACTTAAGGGTGACGATGATGCAATTTTCGTCTAGAAACATACTTTGTTGTATTTTTTAATGCTATCACGTGAAGCTGCTTTGATACAATCTGTAAAATGCGCTATATAAATAAAGATGGCGACTATATTCACTCACAGTCAAGAATGTTGCCTACTAGAACTATAATCACACATTTTTATTTAAAATGCCATTTTGGTTACAGGAATTTTATGATTTTATGATTAGCTATATATATATATATATATTAGTGTTCTAAAATGTTTAATCTTTTTGAGTGGAACTTCCTCAAACCAAAAGTCTAAAACGTTGTAGGCTCGGTATGGGAAATGTGGAGACAAGCGCAATCTGCACTGCCACGTCTGCCACTCACATGCATCCTGCAGCAGTCTAGCCTGTTTACTTTTGATGAGATTATTATGAGCGTGAAATGCGTTCTTTGGAAAAGGTGTGTTGGGGACATTCTAAAATGCTTAATGGGGGAAAAAAATACCATCAATCAATGTACTGAAATTGTCGGACCAAATTAAGTATGCACTTATTGGTGACCAATGTCATTATGTGCATCTATGTCAGTGCGTGATGTAGATATATGATAAAACTACAGCTCGTTAATAATCAGCATTTGTTGTTTGATACATTTTATACAGTCTGCCCCTGCAAAATCACCTCTGTTGGAGATGATATAGTAACTGTTGATATACTGTAGTAACATTTTTTTCTGACAAACAGCAAAAGAGAATGTGAATTACACTACAGATTAAAACCTACAGTATCTTGTCATTTGTGGGAAGTGGTGATTAGAAAATTACCCAATCCAGCAGCTTTTTCCTTAAAGGTCTATTTTTTATATTGAAAAAGTTAATTTACTTTCTTTTAAAATATTGTGAGGAAGATGATTTATGGAAATACGAAATGAATAATTTTATTTGCCAGTCTTTGTAAAGTCCCAAATTATGTTCCTTAGGTTGTTGTAAATTAAGTTTTCAAAAATTTGAAATTTAAAATGTATTAGATCAGAACTGCAATAATTCAATGCATTTTTCAATTAACATCACAACACTTTTGTGAAAATTATTTAAGTCCCCTTTCAAGGGAGCTTAATGCTGTGTTATGGAGTTGATATTATGGGAATGCTTTCAGTGTGTGCTGGTGTGTGAAGCCTGTGCTATTAGCTGACAGAGGTAGACCATAAAAGGACACCTATGTCACTGAATCCCCAGCTTCTTGTCTTTTGAAGCTGTATGTTTGTTTCAGTGTGATTATTTGTCAAAATGTGACATCCAGTTTGACAAAGTTGGCTCTAAAATAATATGAAAGACAGCAATTTAGGAGATTTGACACTGTGTTGTATTGATTTTATTTTTTTATTATTGTTTTTTTGCTTTTAAACTAAATGCATATACATTTCCATAACAGAAAACAAGAACGACCCCCAAATAGCCTCTTAGTATTTTACATTGCTATTCTATACCTCCTCTTTTCTTAGTCTTTTATTAACACCTTTCCAAGTCTACCACATGTTAAGAATGATCTGAAAGGTCCCCAAACTCCATCAAAATGTTATATTTGTCCCTTAAAATAAAAGTAATCTTTTCCATTGACATATAAGTTACCATTTCTTTTAGCTGACGTCCTATACTTGGTGCACAAATATTTGCAAACCTTTCCAAAATGTTTTGACTTCTTTGCACTCCCATATGAAATAATATAATGTACCTTTAGACTCACTGCATCTTAGGCAAGTGTCAGGGACAATTTCATTATATTTATGCAGTACAACTGCAATCATATACATCCGGATCAACCACTTATATTGTAGCAGTTTCAGACGTGGGTTCATTGTTTTGGAGCCTCTTTACATCCCAGCTAGGATTTTTTTGTTCTAAAAATGTTCTGAGAACATTACCATGCAGTGTTCTAATAATGTTTTCAGCGGGTAGTTTTCTTTTGGTTCCTAAAATGTTCTCTTAAAAGTTCTAATAACATTCTCTAAAAACATTCTAAATATGTTAAATGCTAACATTGTTAGAACATTATTTCCTGACGTTCTTATAACATTTTCAGCGGGTAGTTTTCTTTTTGTTCCCAGAATGTTCTCTTAAAAGTTCTAATAACATTGTCTAAAAACATTTTAAATATGTTTATTGCTAACATTGTTAGAACATTATTCCCTAATGTTTTTATAACATTTTCAGCGGGTAGTTTTTTTTTGGTTCCTAAAATGTTCTCTTAAAAGTTCTAATAACATTGTCTAAAAACATTTTAAATATGTTTATTGCTAACATTGTTAGAACATTACTCCCTAATGTTTTTATAACACTTTCAGCGGGTAGTTTTCTTTTTGTTCCCAGAATGTTCTCTTAAAAGTTCTAATAACATTCTCTAAAAACATTCTAAATATGTTAAATGCTAACATTGTTAGAAAATTATTCCCTGACGTTCTTATATCATTTTCAGCGGGTAGTTTTCTTTTTGTTCCCAGAATGTTCTCTTAAAAGATGGCATAACATTCGCTAAGAACACTCTGAAAATGTTTTGTGATGACCTTCTATAAAGGTTTAATCATAACATTTTTAAAACATTATCCCCTAACTTTCTTATAAAGTTTTTAGCGGAAGTTTATTTTTGTTCCCAAAATGTTCTCTTAAAACCCCTCAAAAATGATTAGCTATAACATTGTTAAAGCATAACATTTTATTAATCTCAAAACTAAAACATCAAAATCTAACAGGTTTAAATGGCATCCACATAAATTATTAGAAGTTCTGCGTACAGTAAATGCCCAACATTACATGAAGAACTCAGTAAAGTCACTCATGCGTCTTGACTGCGGTGTTTGCTCAGAGCACTCATCATCAGTCTTTGCTTGTTTTGGTTCTTGCAGAAAAATAATCCAGGAATCTGTATTAATAATAGTGTTCTACTATTCTCTCTTCTAGTTGTCCAGCTGCTCCCCCAGTTAGCATTGAGCTGTTTCTGTGTGCACAGTAGAGTTTTTCCTCATAGCCTAAAAAAGAAGATCATGCAAAAGTGTAAACATAAAGAATACACATACATTAAGATCACAAGCAATATTGACATTGAAAACTTTCAAATTAGCCAGCCTAATTAGCAGTCAGAAATTATGTAAAGACTAATTTATTGAAAGTATAAATATGATAAATTATGAGTATCTTTTTTGTTTCTGTAATTTAAAACATACTTAATCCATGTATCCAATATCTTAATACAATAAAGTTTTAAAAATGGATATTTTTCTTACACAAATGCTTCGCTTTAAAAGGGCTTTATAGAGTCCCCGCCAGAGTCATGTGGTGGATTACTTTTATCATGGATGGATGCGCCTTGATAGACGGCCATTCACTGCCATTCTAAAAGTCAGAAGAGTCAGGACATTTTTTTAAATATAACTCAGATAGTATTCATCTGAAAGAAGAATGTTATATAAACCTGAAGCCTTGAGAAACGCTCTTTCCAATTCATTAACGTTAACCTCTAACGTTATATGAATTACTGAATTATTATTAACTTTTACTTTCAAAAGACATTAAGATCACTTTTAAGTAAAAATACAGTATTCGTATGCATAGAACACATACCGGCATCTTGGCTACCTTGGTTGTAAATGGAGACTTTATTGTGTCATCGGTAAGTTAATCATCTTGAAACAGTCCGTTTGGAGTCTGCATTAAAACAAATCTAGCTGTTATTCAAAAGTAGCATACACTCAGATTATTGCGACTGTCATACAATTCTAAGAAAGTAGAAAGTTAGGTCTAATACTGAAAGACATCAAGGATAAGAGAAAGCTATGTAAACTGAAAAAAATACACACAAAAACTTACAGTTGTGAAAGAGTTCCGTTGACCAGGAGTTCTGTTGTTTTGGGCCAATGTGTCGCCAATTTAGACAACGGACATTCTGCGCCGATTTCTTCAACAGAAACGTTGCTTTTATTTGCGCTGTTTGTCGAGTTCAAATGTTCTTACGTCATGGGAACATCGCGCTGTGATTGGTGGTTTTAAACGTCGATCTACAGCGACCTCCAATCAGCTTCTCATCTCTTGTAAACGCATTTGTCGCAACAGTTCATTTCAGAGTAGCCTAATATATCCTCAAAACACTTTACCGTATGCTGTTTTGACAATGTTCCTCTTTCATTATGGAAAATTATGCCATTATTCTATAGGTTAAAATAATTCTACAATCTGTTACCTAAACAGCTTCCTTAAAATATCCTTACAATTTTATGAGCTTTTGTTAACATATATTATGAGATTTTGTCATCTCAGGTAAATGTCCACAAAACATTTGATGAATGTTGCTTTGATAATGTTCCTCCTTTGTTATTGTGCCAATGATTTATAAAAGATAACAACATTTTGACAAAAAATCCTCAAAATGTATCATGCAAAATGTTTGTTAAAAAGTCAATTTAAAGGAATGTTTTATTAAAAACATTTTATCATCTCAGGACTAAATAATATCCTCAAAACATTTTGCGAACGTTAATTTGATTATGTTCTTCCTCTGTTATTATGGTAGGCCTACATTCAATATTTTATGAAAGATCATTCTATAAACTTTTACCTCATCAACATCCTCAAAATGTTACATTTAAAACATTCTAGTTTTGTTAACACGTCACATTACAAGAATGTTTTATAAAAACATTCCATCATCTCAGGCCTCAATGATATCCTCAAAACATTTTTCGAACGTTGATTTGATAATGTTCCTCCTCTGTTATTATGGAACATTGTTTCAGTGTTTTATTGAGAACGTTGTAATATCTGTTATCTCAACAACATTCCCAAAACATCCTTAACATGTTACAGTGTTAATGTTTAAACACGTCACATTACAAACATTTTATCAAAAAACATTCCATCAACTCAGGCCTCAATGATATCCTCATAACATTTTGCGAACGTTGATTTGATAATGTTCCTCCTCCGTTTTTATGGGACATTGTACCAATGTTTTATTGAGAACATTGTAATATCTGTCATCTCAACAACATTCCGAAAACATCCTCAACATGTTACAGTGAAAATGTTCTAGTTTTGTTAACACGTCACATTACAAGAACATTTTATAAAAACATTCCATCATCTCAGGACTAAATAATATCCTCAAAACATTTTACGAACGTTGATTTGATAATGTTATTCCTATGTTTTTATGGGACATTGTTTCAATGTTTTATAAAAGATCATTCTACAAACCTTTACCTCATCAACATCCTCAAAATGTTAAATTTAAAACGTTCTAGTTTTGTTAAACACGTCACATTACAAGAACATTTTATAAAAAAACATTCCATCAACTCAGGCCTCAATGATATCCTCATAACATTTTGCGAAAGTTGATTTGATAATGTTATTCCTATGTTTTTATGGGACATTGTACCAATGTTTTATTGAGAACATTGTAATGTCTGTTATCTCAACAACATTCCGAAAACATCCTCAACATGTTACAGTGAAAATGTTCTAGTTTTGTTAACAAGTCACATTACAAGAACATTTTATAAAAAACATTCCATCATCTCAGGACTAAATAATATCCTCAAAACATTTTGCGAACGTTAATTTGATTATGTTCCTCCTCTGTTATTATGGGACATTGTTTCAATGTTTTATAAAAGATCATTCTACAAACCTTTACCTCATCAACATCCTCAAAATGTTAAATTTAAAATGTTCTAGTTTTGTTAAACACGTCACATTACAAGAACGTTTTATAAAAAACATTCCATCATCTCAGGCCTTCATCCTCATAACATTTGCGAACGTTGATTTGATAATGTTATTCCTATGTTTTTATGGGACATTGTACCAATGTTTTATTGAGAACATTGTAATATCTGTTATCTCAACAACATTCCGAAAACATCCTCAACATGTTACAGTAAAAATGTTCTAGTTTTGTTAACATGTCACATTACAAGAACATTTTATAAAAAACATTCCGTCATCTCAGGACTAAATAGTATCCTCAAAACATTTTGCGAACGTTAACCTGATAATGTTCCTCCTCTGTTATTATGGAACATTGTTTCAATGTTTTATAAGAGATCATTCTACAAACCTTTACCTCATTAACATCCTCAAAATGTTAAATTTAAAACGTTCTAGTTTTCTTAACATGTCGCATTACAAGAACATTTTTATAAAAAACATTCAGTCATCTCAGGCCTCAATGATATCCTCATAACATTTTGCGAGCGTTGATTTGATAATGTTCCTCCTTTGTTTTTATGGGACATTGTACCAATGTTTTATTGATAACATTCTAATATCTGTTATCTCAACAACATTCCCAAAACATCCTCAACATGTTACAGTGACAATGTTCTAGTTTTGTTAACACGTCACATTACAAGAACATTTTATAAAAACATTCCATCATCTCAGGACTAAATAATATCCTCAAAACATTTTGCGAACGTTGATTTGATAATGTTCCTCCTCTGTTATTATGAGATATTGTGCTAATGTTTTATTGAGAACATTGTTTAATCTGTTATCTCAGCAACATTCCCAAAACATCCTCAAAATGTTACAGTGAAAATGTTATATCTTAGTTTACATTTAACCTTATAGGAACATTATTTGAAATGAGAAAACATCCTTAAAACATTCTTAAAACATTGCATTCAAATGTTTTATTTAAAACATTAACCAAACCTCTAGGGAATGTTAGCCAAAGTTCTAAGAACGTTCCCTGTTAGCTGGGATGTTTCCTGTCCTCCAACTGAATATCCCTGTTAATATCCAATCTCCAGGCTTTCAGTGTGTAGTTTGAAGGAGTCCTTAGATCCTGATACCAGCATATTGTATAATGATGAAATTAGTCACAATGTCTGGTTGGTGTTCCCTGGGTGTCCACTAGAGTCCTCTTCCCCATACCGTCACCACCTCTTCATGAACTGCATTTGCCTGGCTGGATTATGAGTACGAATAGGTGGTTTGCAGTCACGTGATTGTGTTGACACGCAGACAGTGTTGGGGAAGCTACTCTGAAACTGTAGTTTGACAAGCTACAAGCTACTTGTAAGTTAAAGTAGTTAAACTACAGTCATGTTACCCTTTTGGAAAAGTAGCTAGATACACTACAAGTTACTATCAAGCTAGCTACATTGAAACTACTTTTGCTTTTTGAACAACATATTATAACTATTATATTACATATTATTATTATTATAACATGCTATAAATTATATATTATAAATAACTGAATAAGTGTCTGATGAATGTTTTAATTAAAATATTTAGTGTTTAAAACAATGCAATACAATTATGATTGCATAAAGTATTGTTTTATTACACACAACACTCAAATATCTCAGACTGTTTGTCAAAAGTGCAAAGTTGCAACAAATAGCCTAAAACATTGCAAGAACAAAATATACATTCAACATAAATTGCATTTAGAACATTTTCTCAAAAATACCGATTGAACTTGGACAAATAAGACCATGGGTAATTAATGTTATTTGTTTCTCCATCATCCAAATCTGCCGTCACCTCTTGCTCCATCATGGATAATCATAATATGGGTGTGTAACTGACTGTCAACCCACTTCTTTAGGTCAGTGAAGCGTTAGCCGCAAGACGTGTGATTAAACAACAGGTGGCGGTAATGGCAAAAAAAATTAGTTTGTAATCTAACGAGAAGAAGAATATCCTTGCATCGGGCTGATTCGCGCAGGCTCGACAAACGCAATGTAGCTTTTGCTCGCGCTACACTGCTACTTGCTGCAAAAAGTAGTTAGCTACTGGAAAAGCTACACTGTTTAAAAAGCAACTGAGCTACTGCCAAGCTACTGAAAAATGTAGTTAAGTTAGTAGCGTCTTGTAGTTAACTACTCCCCAACACTGCACGCAGAATGCAGATGGAGGGCAAGGAGTGAAGAGCACAATGGACGAGATGGAGGAAAATCCGTACTGTACTACTTTAGATGCTATTACAAGAGAAATATATAAACAGACAATCAAAACATATGTTGGACGTGATCCTTACGTTATGAAAAGGACCGATTTTCAACTGAATTGAGAGATTTGCCTGCCATCGAGGCTGTAGATATCAGCAACTAACTCGTCTTACAGACATACTTTGACTTTACAAAGTTCGAAAACTGGTACGTTACACGAACAGCCACAAAAGTGTATTTAGACACCTGAATAAAATAATTATAAGCCACATAAATAATGTATTAACTTACATTTGACGAAGTGATCACTGCACGCACACACACACAGGCATTTTCCCATTCGGCTCCTCCCGACCGCAGACGTAGGTTTGCAAGGCATTTTTCCCGGTGTTTTTCTGTCAATTTCTTGTATTTCTCCCCCTTATGAACAACAACTTTGGGCACACGCTAAAAACTCCTCGTGGTTTGGTCAATTTGAGCAACCATAAACGACGCAAAACATAGGCATTTTGAGTGTGTTATAGTGCTTCCTAAATGTAGAAAATCACTTCCTGCCCTCCATCTGCATTTCGCGCCATGGAAACGCAGTGGCGTGACGTCACGTGCAAACAAGCTATTATGCAATTAAACTACTCTTGGACCTTACCTTGTGTGCATGTTGTGACAATTAATCCTTTACTTGAACAATTTTTTTGTAATTTCATTTTCTAAAATAGATAATTTTTGAGTATGAAATTTTGGATTTGTAGATTATTTAAGAATTTTAGGATTATTTTTTTTTTTGTTTTTTAGGAATATTATATGTATTGACTATTTCCTCAAATGACATAAGAGTGTTAACATATATAAACTGTGTCCAAACTGCCTGGTTTAAACTTTGTATTGCACCAAATGGGACCAAAACAAGATAAAGGGTAAGAGAGACCTACAAATTTCTTCACATCATACCATACGGCAATCATGTTTATAACTATAGGATTGGAAACATTTTTAGATCTTTAAAATCTGATGAATATAAATATAAAGGCAGATCCGATTTGATTGGAGACGATTCTGTTTCCACCCATGGTGTGCAGTCTTGAGATAGAAAATAAAACATACAGTAATTGTAAGTTGAACAGACAAATAATACCAAAGAAAATTAGGACACTGCATCATTCCCCTCTCAAACGTATTACAAACATATTAAAAAACAAAAAAACAAACAAAAAAAAAACGTCTTATTCTGAAAAAAACTTATTCTGAATTTAGAGAATAAGTCTTTGAAAAAGAGTTTCAGGGGGAGGCAGAGGGATGTTCTGGAATAAATAAACATTTTGGCAAAACATTCATTTTCAAGATATTTATTCTGCCAAATAAAGATATGGGTAGGGACATCCATCTTTCTATAGAGTATAACATTTTCAAGAAATGAAACATAATTTACTTGCACAATTTCTTCTAATTTTGGTATTTTTTTATTTCAACATGACATCATAATATACACATTTTACCAGCAATATTGCTAAATCTCAATTTTTCATATCACCAGAAAAATATACTGGGATAACCTGGCTTCTCTTGAGACAACCACAACTTATTTTCCATAAGTTCTGTCATTTTAGGTAGTTTTTATCATGCTGCTGTAAGTTTTAAGGGAGATTAGATATGTGACGAAAATTAGTGAAGTTCTCATAATCAATATTTAACTTTTTAGGCACTGGGGTAATTGTTGCTGTTTTAAAAGTTGCACAATATACCATGGAGCAGGACTTACAATTGAAATGGAGCCTGACTTTTGAGGAGCAAATAAAACCAATCCAGATAGGAGAACCGAATTTAACATAGAAACCCTTTTCTCCAGGGGGTCAAATGAAGTAAAACAATTTAATGAAGAGTCAATAAAAACAGAAATCAGTAGGATCAACTTATCTCCACTTCCGATAAGTCAAAATATGAGAGGCAGTTTTAGCAATGGGAATATGCATATCAAAAAAAAAAAGCATAAATGCCAGATGATCATACAGTCCTAAATAATACACAACCCAGACACAAAAGACCCATTTGATCTCACTCAATCTTAAATATGTCCTATGCTATGTGGAGTACAGTTAACAAATTGATTTAAACCAAAGCACTCCAGCAAGGACAAGAAATCGTCTCGGTTACGTATGTAAATCTATTTCCCTGATAGGGAACGAGACGCTGCATCAAACACTGTGGGAACGCCCCTGCGTTGGGTGTCATGAAGTACGTATGGAATCAGCCCAATGGAGAGAAGGAACGTCATAGGCGGGTAACGTCATCGGCCAAGAAACTAAAAAGCACCCCAAAAACACAAGCGCATCAGCTTCTGATAGGCCAGGAGTATGGCGGACTGACACAGCATCTCATTCCCTATCAGGGAACTAGGGTTACATACGTAACCGAGACATTCCCTTTCAAGGGAACTTCGAGCTGCGTAAAACGCTGTAGGAACGTGAAAACCCACGTCGCCATAGGACCAAGTGACCATCATGTGAGAACTAGCGCACAGAAGATGAGAGCACCTGTGCCCCAGGGGTAGAACTTCAGTCAATATAAGTAATAGTCAATGACTTCAAATCAGTCCTATTGTTTTTTTTTTTCTTTTTTTTTTCTTTTTTTTCTCAAAAGCTTTGACTGAGCCGGGAACTTGAACTTTTAATAGAAGAAACCTTTTAAAAGCTGCTGCCTGCTTTTCTGCAATTGTCAACAGTATTACCTAAGTCACTGAATAACCCCACAGGGGATAGAGGAGCATCTAGTAGAACGCTTTTTATTTCTCTTTCATGTTGTTAAAAATAATTTTACCATAAATCGGCAGCCTGACTCAGTTCTCAAACCACGTCAGTACTGCCCCATCACTCAAACTCACATCCTTTGGCAAATCAGCATGGTATGCCTGCAATATAGACATTGGATGCAGACCCGACGCAGCCTGACCTGCTGCCTAATACACTTTATAAAGCCGAAATATTTCATAATGGCTTGGAAGGTGCCTCGGAAGAGAGATAGCTCGCAAGCGTCTCTTCTACACGGGGCAAAGCGTCGTCTTTTCTTAGATGATTGGGGCCAAATATTCTATTAGAAGCCGGCTTCTTCCATAATCGACACCTCAGTATGGAGATCTTGAAAAAACGGCAAGCACTGCCGTTGCACACGGTAAGGGAGAAATCTTTCATCTAACTTAGATTTAATAACAGACTTCTGTCTAACCACTGGCCACTCAGTGCTTAGTTTTGATACAGCTAGTTTTGAGAACCTCCATGAGCTCTTCACTTTCGGGAGTGTGAGGTGGCGAGTCCTACACACCTCCCTCGTCAATACTGTTATTTTTATCTCCTCAGTTTTTTATAACTAGATAGTTGCAGTACTGGTGCCTCAGCCCAGGTGGAAGAAACCGGAGGGCATGCTTCCGAACCGAGGCTGAGACACGGGATCTAACAGGTAAAGGCAGAGATAAGGCAGAGCCCATCTAAAACCTTGCTGAAAGATCCATTTGCGATCCCCACAATAAGCGTCGCCGCTGCAGAAGCGGGACTCGAACCGCGGGAAGCGCGCACTGAGCACTCTCCTCAGCACTCGGCGGGAGCGGAGCGTCCATAAAGGCAGATGCTCGCAGCCAGCCACCTCGAGGGCTGACTGGGCATGCTGCACTCCCAAACAAACAACATAAAGAACATGTGTATCCCCGCCTGTTGGATAGCGCGAGCAGGAAATAGCACACTTCTTAAATGCTGTTCGCATGCCATAGTCTCTCATACAAAATTGTTTGTGTGGTGTAAATGTGGTAACTCCTGCCTAGCAAATACTAAAGACAGACACCTTGTTTACACTCAGACAGATTCACATATAGCATATAGCTGATGCTTTTGTGTTTTTGGGGTGTTTTATAGGTTCCTGATCAATGACGTCACCCGCCTATGACATTCCGTCTCTCCATTGGTCTGATTCCATACGTGCTTCATAACGCAGGGGCATTCCCACAGCATTTGACGCAGCTCGAAGTTCCCTTGAAAGGGAACTTTTGTTAATTCTATTTTTTTTTTTTTGCTAATGCATTATTTTTGCGTATTTATTGGTTACTAGTACTTAGTTATTAAGTTCTAGTGCTTATTAAATTGGTACTAGTACTTATTAATTAGATACTAGAACGTATTCATTAGATACAAGAACTTATTTCGATAGTGACTAGTAACTATTATTTTGTTAATAGTAACAAAATTATTATTTTTTTCCATTGTCTTCTATAGAGTTCTGTCATTCAGATATCAACTATTTGTTTCTGACTATTGTGTATTACAGTTGTGATTATTAGACCAACATATATTATAAACTTGTAGTTATTCATTTGGTACTAGTACTTATTTTGGTAACACTTTATTTGAAAGGGTGTGCATAAGACTGACATAACACCTGTCATGAACATGAAGGAGTCTTTATGAATGTTGTGAAGTGTCATTCAGTAAATTATGACACTTTTAATACAAAGTTGACATTGTTTAAAATGTCTTTGTTAGGACAACTTGACATTAACCAAGACAAAAATGGCTTTGTTATGACATTGTGACATTAACCAAGAAATCATAACCTGTCAACCTGTCACAAGTATGTCATAACAAGTCTAATTATCAAACTTTTAGCTTTAGCTTTGTGTTAACATTATATTACCCTGTCATCTGTTATGGTTGGTTTTAACTTTGGTGGTCATGACACCATTATAACTGTGACATGAATATTTTACTTGTCCTCAAGTAAAGTGGATAACATTGTACTTGACATTTTTGACTTGGTTAATGTCAAGTTGTCATCAAGACATTTTTGTCTTTGTTAATGTCAAGTTGTCTTTACAAAGACATTTTAAACAAAGTCAACTTTGCATTAAAAGTGTCATAATTTACTGAATGACACTTAATAGCCGCGTTTCCATTACCCTTCAATTTGCGCAAATTGAAATTGTGAAATGAAAATATGCTCAATGGAAACACGTAAATTTCGTAAAAACGTTTATCGCAAAAAAGTTTTTACGCTCGCATGAGGAGGTTTTTCAGGCAATTCGAAAAAGGATTTTTTCGCAGAACTGCAATGGAAACGGATTTTGCGCATTTACAGTCACCTGACTTAGAAGACGGAGTGTGTTTTAGGTCCGTGTCCGCAAATAATAATGATCATCATTAGCCTATTATAACATTTATTAGGCTACATATGTAGCCTAGAAGACGCTTTTATCCAAAAAAGCAACAAAGCAATTCGTCACATCTCATTCATAGTACAGGTTGGACAATAATAGGGCTAAGATTATCACAAATAAACACTCAATTTTGACCAATATCCAAGAGTGTGTGCGGAGTTTGGAGCACGAACTGGATGGCAGACAGACGCGGGCGTGCCGTGAACACTTTCATTTTCCCATCAACAGTGGAATCAACTTAAAATAAATAAATAAAAGAAAATGATTTCTGGTTATAAAGAAAATAATAATACATTATTCGTAACTACTTTTATTTGCGTAATGTCACAATAACAAGAAAACATTGTTCTTTTGTAAAATAACATAAAACAATCAGGCGCGCTTTATGATCTTCGTGAACTGGAGCGCGAGAACTGAACCAATAGCCTTTATAGACTAAAGCTTTAAATGTCCACTTTAAAAAGAACAAATTCCAAAACGTAAACTAATACCTTCTGATTATGTAATCCGTATGAAAGGTGCAGTTCTCCCTAAATGTGCATCCGGAGATTATGTTTTTAGCTCATTATTTTTTCAGACGCATTTATAATAACTCACCTATAAAGCACTGCGGGAAAAATATCATAAATAGCCTATCCATGTTCTAATTTGGCCTTAGAACACCAGTGAAATTTACATTTTTTTTCCCCCATATTAATTTGTGAATATTTTAAATGTTTTAAAGGGAGCAAAAACTCATAAACAAATACAACGCATTCTCACCCCAAGGCGTCACCTTTGACCATGCTTCAATATTTGACGTTTTGACGATCCTACGGCGTCATCTAACTGACGCTAAAGGAAAGCATCAGTTAGAGGACGCGGTTAGGTTTAGGTCTGGGGTGGGGGTAGGGTACACGCGATCCTAGGGCGTCATCTAAGTCAGTTAGGTGACGCCTTGGGGGTGAGAATGGGCTGACAAATATCTGAAATTTCATTGAGATGTAGCCTAGTCTATATACAGTAGCGCAGAATTGGTGTGGTCAAACTAAAATGATGGTGTTCAACTTTGCGTTTTAAAAATACAACAACCGTTCATTTTTCGTTTTGCAACGACGTTTGGACATAATACGAGATAGGGTTCTTTATTAAATTCATTTAAAAAAAGAAACAATAATCACAGGAATAGCCTCTCTAAACCTCAAAGAAATGCCATGAAGACATCGAAGCAGAAATAAGGGAGAAACACCAGGAACTCTGTATGTTTCCCTGTTATTAATGCTTGGATAACACATCATGTCTCCTTCCATTAATAATAATAATAATGTCCAGTGCGGTGCATGGCTGTGAAATAAGTTATAAACCTACCAAAGTCCGTTGATTTTTGGAATGACTTATCGCAAGATTAAAAAAAGGCGTTTTAGTCGTATAATATCGGTCAATGGAAACACCGTCATTTTGCAATAGTTTTTTATCGAAATTTGGAAAATATCGCAATTTTTTTGCGCAAATCTGTAATGGAAACGCGCCTACTGACACTTTTAATGCAAAGTTGACATTGTTTAAAGTCTTATGCACACCCCTTCAAATAAAGTGTTACCCTTATTTTTTACTAGATTTTTTTTTACAGATACAGAAAATTTGGAATAAATTCTACACTAGTATCTAACAAATAATACTAGCATCTAATGACCAAGTACTAGTACCAATTTAATAGGCACTATAATCTAATGAATACGTACTAGTGTCTTTTAATAGGTACTAATATCTAATAAATAAGAACTAGTATCTAATGAATAAATAGCCTGTTTGAACGGTCACTATAAAATACAAATGTGTTATTTCTACACACTCCCCACCCCCACAGGGGAAATATAGTTAAGCCTTTCCCTAAGCCAAATTCACCTCTTCCAATCATACACAAAATACATCAAATCCCAACAGATGGTAAGTGTGATTGCAGCAACTGACCCACATGCTGTATATTGAGGCAAGATTAAAGGCATCTTGCTGTTCTGGCACACAACAAAACCACAGTCAATTTAAAAGTCAAAACTTGCCAAATAAATTGAAATGATATTCAGTAATGTTAACCATGAATTAGATTATTGTTTTAGGTTTATAAGGTTTTTCAATCAGTCATAGTTTCCACACAGAATGTTAATCATTATCTCAGTCAAAAATGGATTTCTAAATTATCTGTATTTCTGATTTTCCTAAATAAAGTGGCAATTTGTCAATCAACAAAATACCATCCACTGTACATGAAATATAGTCCCACAGGTGCTTGGGTGACTCAATGCGTGCCAGATAGATGCATGTCAAATGACACATAAACTGCATCATTGAAAATGCTATGAAAGTTCAGCAGTGCATATTGGACACCATTTACAATCATTTTTGCAGATATTAATGTTATCCAATTAATATGTATATGCCTGTATAATTTAGCCAGAATCTCTTAGTATGTGATCTCACTCTTCTCCACAGGTTGGCCATTTGGGAGCATGGTCTGCAAAATGAGCGGTATGGTCCAGGGCATATCAGTCTCGGCCTCAGTTTTCACCTTGGTTGCCATAGCGGTTGACAGGTAATGTCATGGTAATATCACCTTGTCCCTTAGCTAAGGCATTAATGATGCACTCTGAAAAGAACAAATGACATAGAATGACATTCTGGCATTTCTGCAGTAATGAAAAATGACAAAGCTGCTTTTTTTCAAACTTTTCTTTTATTAACAAACTGTGAGTATTGATGTGTTAAATAAAATAACTATGAATTGATTTAAATATATATATATATATATATATATATATATATATATATATATGTATATATACATACATACATTTTAATTAAGATTAGTGTTAAATTCTTTGGATATGTTAATATTGTCTTAATTTAAATACTTAAAGTTATCCTGCTACCCTCTTGGTGTAACGTATGTTCTGGGTTCTGAACTGGTTCCAGTTCCACTCTGTGTCCATATGAAGGCGTTCACAGGATGCGTGCAGAATGAATGGAGGTCTATGCAGCTATACCCCTAAAAATCGACTTTTCTCAGGATATAATTTTTTTGTCATTTGAATGTTGTATTCAGAAGGAGATGGAAAGAAATTACTGGGTGTTAGATTTTTTTAGAGTCACTTATTTGCTTTGACATCATTGACATTTTAAAAGACTTTATACACATTGTATGACCAGAGACCTGCTTTACGGCAATCCTTCAGTCACTTTGGTGCTTTCGCGCACAGACGAGACAAGCCGAAAAATTTTAAAATACTACTGTTATTGTGTCACGAAATGTAGTTTTAAAGGTGCTATATGTATGTTTTAGCGGCATCTATTGGTGATGTTTCAGATTGCAACCAATTTTTACAAGAGCGCTTGTGCTCTTGCTCGTGCTCGAACACAAAAGCAAACACTTATGGTACATGCCGGCCACACTGAGACTTTTAACACACCAGAGAAAACATCACCCAACATGCTGGAAACTCATGTAAACTCCCACTGCAATGTTACAATAAAAGACTAGTTTTATCAGTTTGACATTGAACTAATGCTCCATGCTCGTACCATTATAACATTACATTTGTGCAAGTCACATCTGATGGATTTTGCAGAAAACCCGACCCGGAGACTTCACAGAGAAATAGGAATACTGGCCTTCAGAGGTAGCAAAACCTTTACAAGTGGATCATTGTAATCATTTTAAGAAAGTTACATTTGGCACCTTTAATAGTTTTTCAGACGCTAATGTTGTTTTCTCCTACTAGGAGAGCATTGCAATAGTCCAGTCTGGATTGAGCTAGTGATTGGACAAGGAGTTGTGTAGGATGCTCTGATAGGAAGGGCCTGATCCTCCTAATGTTGTATAAGGTAAATCTGAAGGATCGGGCAGTTCTAGCAATGTGGTCTGTAAAGTTCAATTGATCATCAATCACAACTCCAAGGTTCCTGGCTGACTTTGGAGTTATGGATGACAAACTTCGCTGAATGCAAAAGTTGTGGTGTAGTGTTGGGTTAGCCCAAGGTTTTTAATTGACGGATGGTCTGATGACATAATAAGAAGTCAACTTCCAGTCTTCTCTTCCTTTCCTTTCGGTGACAATAAATGTTCGCACGATAAAGCGAATTTGAACTAGCCTTGTGTATAGTTGTTGCTGCAGGTTTTTAATTATGCCATAAAAAATAACAATATAGTTGCAACGATATGCGTCTGTTCATTCATGTTGTCAAAGTTAGCCGCCGAATTGACAACACGCACACGTCAGACGCATGTCCATTTACTAAACCAATCAATGTCAAGATGCAGCCCACATAGATGATGACGACAGGACGCAAGTATGTCGTGTAAAGTTCTTTAGTGTGCTCACAGTGTAAAACCAAACCAAAACTGCTTTTCCTTCTGAAAGTATAAAATGTATCAAAACGTGAATTTTGGTTCGGACCTTGGTGCAGACTTTCAGGTGTGAAAACGCCCTTAGCCTAAAAGTTTTAACAAGCACAACTTACAGGTCCTAACCCTTGCTGCCTGCTGCGCTACAGCCATCCCTCCACAGCTCCTCCCCCACAGTGGAGCCTGCCGTGAACATCCAGGCTAGTAAGCACAGGGACACCAATGACTGCAGCACATTCACTAGTACGGACTAAACATCAACAATATGCTTTATATTGACTATGGCCTGCCCATATTTTGACTACAAACTTGGTCGACTAGTCTGGGAAAACCCAGACAACTTCTGGCAAATTTAGATTTGCTCTGAAAGTTAGTCTGGCAAAGAGCACATTCAAGCCCAATCCGTCGAAATCGGGGCAACAATCAGAAACATTGGGGCGGGCTTTACATGATGACGACAGCGCTGGGATTTTGAAGCAGATTTTGTAGCCTACATTATTACAAAGATGGATGCCACCGTCGGACATCACTCGTTCAAATCAGCTATCGCGTCTGTTTTAAGCAATTTGAATGTTTTCTTGTTCTTTATCGAGCAAACAACAACACTTTGGAGATGTTTCTCCGCTGACCGCCACTCTGCATACGCCATCTCCTTCATCGCTCTGATTGGTTTTAGGTCTATTCGCGACGTCCGGTGGTGACTCCCCTCTGGAAATGACTTGTCTATGATGCTTTGCCAGACAGTTACAACTGAGAATGGTCTGGTTTTAACCAGGCTATTGGTCCACAAATCATTACGTATTTTGTAATACATGTAATGTAAATTTATAACGTTGCACCCTTTCTAGAATTTTTAAATAGCTAGTAAGATAATATAACGATCACGTAACTTATGTGATATAATTCAAATAATGCTTGATAAGGTTTGCTTGTACATTTGTAACGGGTTTCAGTCAGGGCCGGCTTTGCCGACAGGCGACACAGGCGGCCGCCTGGGGCGCCATCTGCTGGACGGGGCGCAAATTGCAGAATTGAAAAAAAAAGTTAATTAAATGTATGTATCGTATGATGAAAGCTGCGCACACGCTGTACACTTTTACTGTGCATTGTCCACACACTGCTTGTATTTGTCCATTTCTTTTACAAGATTATACAATCCTAAAAAAACGACTGACTCCGACAGGCAGCTGTCAAACTCACGCGTGTTGCTCAGCAACCGGGAGTGGCACGAAAACATCTGACAGCTGGTTTTAGCGCTTTAGTTTCCTCGGTGTGATACGCACAGTTTTGGCCTTCGGCTCAAAATAGTCCTCGTCGGCTTTGTTTCGCCCGACATGTTGACAAGGGGATGCCCGCGTATATTCAAAATGGTTGGCAAGCGCTGCTTTGTTTACGTTATGTGTATCTGCAGCCGGCCGACAGCGTCGGTTTTCCTTTTTGAATGACAAATATAGAGTAGCCTAATATATCTGCAGAAATAGACAGTTGGCACTCTCGCCTTGGGCACCAAATAACCTAGAGCCGGCCCTGGTTTCAGTTGTTATGGGGACAAAGGAGGTGGGAACGGGCGAACGTTCAACAACTTTAATAATAAATAAACAAATACAAAATTTAAGTATAAGCCAGAAGCCCCTCACGGACAACACCCAAAACGGATCATAAAATCACAATGTAAAATCCGGCCTGTTCCTTTCTCCACTGTGGTCGCTCCTTTATGCCGTCGTTCCTTTATGCCTCCGCTCCTCTGTTAGAGACACTGCTAAAACACTGCTAAGATACTCCTCCTGGCTTTGATTGGTTGTTTCTGACCGGGAGTGGTGTGTTTCTGAAAATGGCAAAAGGACCACTGGGAGGAGCCAGAAGAGCTTGATTTTTTTCTTACAGATTCAGATCTGTCTCATAGTATTTTGTTAGGACATAATGACAGTTTAAAAAATATGTAAAAAAAAAAAAAGTTTTCTTTACCTACTGCAGGTTTAAGATCTGCGTGTGTGCCCTTTTCAACTGTCTGCACTCTTAACTTGGTTTGCAGGCTGCTAAGCTAGCTAGTACAGTGTAGTTCGACTTTTTCAGTTTTCCTACACATTCAGAGGGAAATACGATATAACTAAACATTAAAATACCAGACCTCTCAATCTACAGATTCCAGCGTTTTTATCTGTGTTGTATTGTTGCTGCTGTAACTGTGACCGTCCTCCTGTTTCACGCAGCAGCAGGCAGCGCACTCATCTCAAGGCAGTGTTGTAGTCGAGACCACCTCACTCGAGTCCGAGTCGAGACCGAGACCAGAGAGAGTCGAGTCCGAGTCAAGACCGAGTCCATAGAGAGTCGAGTCCAAGTCGAGTCCGAGACCAGTGATGGTCGAGTCCGAGTCGAGACCGAGACCAGTGAGGGTTAATTACCTAATTTACTTTTACTTAGAGAAATCCTTTTTTTATTTTACTGAATTTACTTAGAGATTAAAAAATATGATCAGTTTAGGGTAAAAAGGCCACATAGTAGGTGGTGTTAAAAGTAATTTTATTACAATTTGTCATGCGCAGTTGCGCACTAGAAAA
Organism: Pimephales promelas; assembly: GCF_016745375.1. The sequence continues at coordinate 31,815 of NW_024121577.1, read as the reverse complement.
TCACCAATCACTGGGCGTGTCAATCAATTTAAAAAATATATTTTATTAACATACATTAATAATCATGAAAAATATTTTGAATTGAACACGAGTGGACTCGGGAATAAGTCCGAGTCCTAAAAAAAAAAAAAAATGTTCGAGTACGAGTCAATTCCGAGTCCAAATGCACACGAGTCCATGACAAGACCAAGACCATTAAAATATGGTCTCGAGACCGAGTCCGAGACGAGTCCGAGTCTCGAGTACTACAACACTGTCTCAAGGGTCACCTGACCTGCATGGCCAAATGTCCGCTGAGCAGAAATCAGCTCTCACAGCCTCAGTACAACCATTACTGTGTTAGTTAAAAATGTAAAACTGGCCCTAAATCAGTTATGTTATGCTATGTTAAGTCGGGATTTTCCAGCTGTTTGTTTGCCCCTGGGGCGAACACCGTTCCCCTGATCCCTTGTAAAACTCATATGACACTTCTCCTCAATAGGCCGCACCATATGACTCCTCATTCATGGGTCTGTGACAAAAGCTGTGGGAGGAGGAGCGCGCCAAACTTTTTCCAGGAATAGTAAGAATTTAATACTAGAAAAATTTCAATGGGGAAAATTTTAGGCAGCTCCTGCCCACCAGGGGTGCAACTTTTACCCCATCAGAGTATGTAGCACAGGAAACAATTGCTGCACTGTACGTGCATCGTTCCTTGAGCGCATTGCCCGACCACATCCGCTTGCAGTGGGAAAGCTCTAATCTGCCAACATGGATACGGAAAAAATTCGCACCACATACACACTCCAAATTGAGTAAGTGTGAAACAGACGTTAGTCCACTGGATTGGACAGCTGGGCTTCCATACCCACCTGATGTCATTGTTATATCATCACGACATGAGGCCTTTGGGGGAAGCAATGAAATAAAAACGATCACAGCTGGATTGGGTGTCTATATAAATGTGTGTGTGTGTGTGTGTCATCACTGTAGTGCATCTGTTCCTGCTCAATACTACCAGACGGGGTGAATCAGAGTGTTAAATTAACCCTCATCTCCTTTTACATTTTTACACATGGAATCACATTTAATTGTGTTAAGTAGTCATCTGAGGTCATGTTTTACAGTTTTGTTGTATGTTTCCTGTCTGTATGATTCCTTCACTGCAGCATAGTGCCTGTCTATAGTTTGTAATTGATTGTTCTGACCATCAGTATACTGTTGTGTGGATATCTATTTATTGACTAAGACTTTATACCAAATACTTCATACACCACAAAGCTGAACTAATCAATTATATGAAGAGTTCAGATGCAAAAGCCTCTAAGTGCCATTTGAAATTTTCTTCTTTAATGATGATTTTTATCAAACTTTTATATTTAAGTTCAGTAATTTCACTTAAATGGCAATGATAATTACCTATTAATTGTTATTTACGTGAAATTACTGAACTTAAATATACAAGTTTGATAAAAACTTGTTTCATCATTAAAGAAGAAAATTTCAAATGGCATTTAGAGGCTTTTGCATCTGAACTCTTCATATACTCATTAAGGTAAACATTTTAGTCTGACGTCAGTTTTCAAGTATGTTTTTTTTTTTTATTATTCTGACCATTCATATGAATTGTGAAGGATGTATGGATAAGTCATTGACCCCCTCAAAAAAATAAAAAAATAAATAATAATAATGCATGGCCAATGTGCCTGTAATATGCTGTAATAATAATACAGTAAATATACAATGGGCCAAAATTGATTTCTTTGAAGGTTAAAAAGTCAAAACTTCATGTCAGAAATCGGAGTGCATTATGGGTATAAATGAGTATGCATAAAGGGAATGCAATTGTCAACTAAAGCCGGGTACACACTGTGTGAATATTTTATTGTCACGTTTTGGCCATCAGAGACCAATTGTGCAAATCCTAAAAGAATCCTCTGATATTTGCCTAAAATCTGAAGTCTTTGATTGTTAGTTTGAAATGTTCACCCACATGAATGACCATTGCAATACAATTTTACATCAGACGAAATTATGATAGTGTCAAAAGTTCTCTTATGAGAGGTTCTCTCGTACTGCGTAATATCTTATGCAAGCCCGGAACTAAAGACCACGCTCTCTCTCCGCCGCCACCCTCCTCCGCGTGGGCCCTGACAAAAGATTAAGATAAAGCCAGAGGCCTCAAAGTCATCCTAGCCCTCCTAGGAAAAGGAAGGTGTTTAAGTCTTGCCGCGGCCAGACTTCCACCAATAAACTGTTCCAGTTTATATTTTGCAGTAAACAAGCCGGGACCACGGGCCGCTTGCCTGCACACAAATGCCGCTTTCACGGCGACCCAGATAAATCACATAAAAAAAAAAGATTTTACTGGTTTTCTAAGGCAAAATTAGAACCTGGGAATTATATTTTTCCCACAGTGTTGAATGAGAAGAGCCATAACCACAGCCTACAGAAAGGGGATAATCAGAAGGTATTAGCTTTCGATTCAAATTAGTTTGTTTTAAAGTAGACATTTCAAGGTTTATCTTATAGTCTATATTTTGTTTCAGTTCTCGCAGTCCAGTTCACGAAGACAAAGGTCCAGTTCAATTCACATGAAAGAGTGCCTGTTGGAACATGCAAGTGTTTGATTTTTAGATATTTTAGAATTTAGATATGCCCCAATGTAAAAATACTAACATTAATCCAAATTATATTTATATTTATATAATATTTATATTTACTTATATTTTTAAGGAATAATATTTTTTTTCTTCCATGTTTTATCGAAATGTAAATGTAAAATTTTAAAAGTAAAGCTCTTTGTGCAGCAAGTTATTTGACAAAAAAAGTTTTTTTTATAAAAGAAATGTAATTTATGGGTGAAGGAGCATGTAAATATTAGCATTTAAGATGCTAATATGTTCTACTGCTAGCAAAAAGCTATAGTCTATCAATTTAATTATGTGTCACTAAAATAAATGAAATATTACTGCATGAATGAATATTAAAAATACCTGAATATATCAGGAAGCCTTTAAAAATTAATTTTGAAACTACTTAAATTGGGTCTCTTAAAATGACTTTCCATGATGTTGAAGTTACATGAACAAATTGTTTAACGTAACCCAGTTACGTGGAACCTGTTGCCAAAAAAAAAAACAACAAAAAAACAACAACATTTTTTTAAAATGTTGTATAAGTTTAATGATTCATAATACATACAATTAATTAAGACATGTATTTTTTTTTGTTCATTTTTGATTACAAAAAAAATTAAATAAATTACACCACATATCTGTAACACGCCCACTCTGCAACACTAGCAGTAAAGGCTTTATACTTCTGCGTCGGACCTACGCTGGAGCCTCTACTCTTACGCTATTGACTATGTGTTGATTTTCATTTATACTTCTGCATTTATACTTCATTTATTTATCCGCCTTGACGTGCAATTACGCATGCAGAGGGTGAATGTGAAACCCGGGGAGCGGTTCAAGCAGGCCAATCACAGTGCTTCCGGTACGCATACAGCAAATCCCTGTTAAAATCAACTAAGTGATAAAATAACTCTGCTCTTGGAGTTGAATTTTCAACACTTTTTCAAAGTTAAAACGTAACTCTTTATGGAGTTAAAATACTAATCCTATGAAGAGTAAATGTAACTCTAAAATTAATTAAATGTACTCATTACCAGTGTTAAAAAGTAACACTTAAAAAATATTTAGTTTAAAGCTGCCGTCGGCAACATTTTTTTGATCATATTCAGTGAAATCAACACTATAATCCGACAGAGCAACATAAATAAGTGGTTTTAGAAAAAACCCGAGCTTCTAACTCCATCTGGAGCGTGTTATTTGTTTTGCAAAAATCAAGCGCTCCCAGATCCTCGGGTGCAATCAGCGCAGGGGGGTGTGAGATCTGACTGTCAATCACAGATCGGGCACACGCCATCCCTCGCGCACGTTACAATCACATGCACACGCCTGAAGTTCACGCAGTAAGGATGAGTAATGACGGAACACTAACAAACCAAGTAAGCTCATTTAGAGTATAAATGACGTCAGCAATTGCAATATATTGGTAGATTAGCCAGGGCAGCATACCTCCAAATAATTCATGGTGTTGATGGATGCTGGTGAGACGGTCGCGTTCACAGATAACCTGGTGCGCACGCACTCGAGCACAAACTCTGTGGGAGGGTATTTGTTGAGTGGGGGAGGGCCATATGAGTTGTAAACATTCAAAATTTTGCCTAAGTCCACTCAATCTGCCAGACTTGCCGAATGCAGCTTTAACACTTCTTAGAGTTAACATTTATTTAACACAATATAAAGTTTTATGTGGAAATTACTACACTGGAGACCATACTCTTGATTTACTGCCTTTATTTGAGCAAATCCATTTGGTTCAGACTTGAAGAGGAGTAACCTTCAACCGCTTGCACAGCTTACACAGTCATATCTGAAGATCACAAAAACAACAGTATGAGGCATAATATTATCTAGCACCATTCATTGAGAATGCAAAAATATATAAGCTGAAAATCACGCAGATCGTGGGTCACCACTAATACGTAGTTACATAGCTGTTACAATTCAAATCATTGCAGGCCCACACATCACAGCTCAACTACATCTTATTATCCAGCACTGCAATTTTGTAACCACGTATGCCTGTAATGCATTGATGCATCAATTTCACGGCAAAACACTCATTTTGATCTTTTGAAAAACTGTCATCCTGTTCACACTAATGACTCTAATAGCCATTAGAGTCATTAGTGTGACTGCATGATAAAAACACAGATGTTTCTCCATTGAGCTGTTGCATGTTTAACGTGTTGCTTTCTTTTGCAGATTCAGATGTATTGTATATCCCTTTAAGCAGAAACTGACAATATCAACAGCCACCTTCATTATTGTGATAATCTGGGTCTTGGCAGTGTCCATCATGTGCCCCTCTGGCGTCATGCTTCAAGTGACTAAAGAACAAACCATCCGTGTGTTCCTGGGAGATGGCAACCGAACGAGTCCTTTCTACTGGTGCAGGGAAAACTGGCCCAACCAGGAGATGAGGAAGATCTACACAACCGTCCTGTTTGCCAACATTTACCTAGCTCCTCTGTCCCTCATAGTGATCATGTACGCAAGGATTGGGATCACTCTGTTTAAAACGGCTATGCCAGCAGGGTCCAAACCTGGCCACGATAACCGTCACTCTGTGTCGAAGAAAAAACAAAGAGTGATCAAAATGCTTCTCATCGTGGCCTTGCTCTTCATCTTGTCCTGGTTGCCTCTGTGGACGCTGATGATGCTAACAGACTATGTTAAACTTACTGAACATCAGTACAGGCTTATTAACATCTACATCTATCCCTTCGCCCACTGGCTAGCCTTTTTCAACAGCAGTGTCAACCCGATAATTTACGGGTTCTTCAACGAGAACTTCCGCCGTGGATTTCAGGCCATCTTTAAGTTTGGCCTGTGTCCTGTCGGTGGTCAACATCGGACCTATTCTCACAGGGTGCAGGGTAATTCTGTGCAGCCAGTAAACCTGCAACCCTCTACAGAGCCCATCTCTCTTAATAGCTTGGAGAACAACAGCTCGAGGAGGATGAACCACGTCAACGAACAAGACTTAGTGATGGAAGATTTAGAGAAAGTGTCTGAATGCAGCATGGAAGGAGCTTCTCTTTAAGTGAATAATAATGGGCTGCCAGTTTTTAGATGACAATGATGTAGGCTAAATAACAGGCTCATTACCTCTTAAAATAAAGACTATTATTTCATAAAAAAAACAAAAAGATTATAAATGTGAGTAAAATCCATTTTATACACAATTATGTTTTGAACAGTCATTTGCTGTTAACATGAATGTACTTTCTGGCACATCTGGGAGTTTATCATCTGTAGTCTTGTAAACTGCAATTTGTAAAGACATATTTAGTTAAACTAAGATGTAAAATTATGTATAAACAGAATCATGTTGTGTATTCACTACTGTATACTGATGTAAACATCTGGGATTTAACACTACATAATTTTAAGTTTATATGCAATCTGAAAGTATCAAGAACTGCATACAACGACACAATCTAAAATAATTATTTGTTTCTGGATTACAATCTGGGATTTTAAGAACAGCACAGGCACATCATAATACTAAAATTAAACATACCTCATGTGTGACAAATCCCTCTTAATGCTGAAATAAATTTCGAAGGGAGTTCTTTTTTTAATACCATATTTTTATTTTTATTTTTTTTAATTTGTGCCAAATGGCACAAAAGAGCCTTTTAAAATGAGATTTATCTGATTGTTCACTGTACAGAACATGTAGTAAATAACTCACACTGGTTTCCCTGTTCATCAGTGTTGACTTTTGTCAAATTGTTTGACAGACAGAAGTAGGTTTTAGGCAAAATTATTTGATGCTCATGAGGCTGGATGTACGTAGCACTGTGATTCACTGGCCTAAAGCTAGTTCACTCTTCAACCATGCTTTTTACTGTATGTGCCAAAACCATCTTTTAATTTTTCATTACCATTTTCAACTCTCTCTGTTTGCATGTGGAATAAACCACTTACTTTCCTTTCGGGTTTTTTAGTGTAGTTTTACTACCCCTTCCTCCAGCCTACGTTATCTTGTGACAGCTTCACAAATTATTCTGTAGTGAAACTGTTAAAGTCAGACTGGAATCTTTTAAAGATAAACCTCACATGCGGAGCAAAAGCCAGGACAAACACAAAGTTTGTGTATAATTGTTTGCCTGTACTTTGTACTTTTTATTCACAGTGATTTAGAAGAACAGAACAAGCTGTTTTTGCAGATCAGTTTTAATAAATGGGTTTAGTAAGCACACGCTCACCTAAAGGATTAATGGGAACACCTCTTTAATTTCTTATTAATACAATTATCTAATCAACCAATCACATGACAGTTGTTTCAATGCATTTAGGGGTGTGGTCCTGGTCAAGACATTCTCCTGAAATCCAAACTAAATGGGAATGGGAATGGGAAAGAAAGGTGATTTAAGCAATTTTGAGTGGGATGGTTGTTCATGTCAGACGGGCGGGTCTGAGTATTTCACAATATGCTCAGTTACTGGGATTTTCATGCACAACCATTTCTAGGGTTTACAAAGAATGCTATAAATAAAAAAATATCCAGTATGCGGCAGTCCTGTTGATGCTAGAGGTCAGAGGAGAATGGGCCGACTGATTCGAGCTCATAGAATAGCAACTTTGACTGAAATAACCACTCGTTACAACCGAGGTATTCAGCAAAACACGCACAACCTTGAGGTGGATGGACTACAACAGCAGAAGACCCCACTGGGTACCACTCATCTCCACTACAAATAAGAAAAAGGTGCTACAATTTGCAAGAGCTCACCAAAATTGGACAGTTTTGAACAACATTGGAAAAATGTTGCCTGGTCTGATGAGTCTTGATTTCTGTTGAGACATTTAGAGTCAGAATTTGGTGTAAACCATGTGAGAAGATGGATCCATCATGCCTTGTCACCACTGTAAAGGCTGCTGCTGGTGGTGGTGTAATGGTGTGGAGGATGTTTTATTGGCACACTTTAGGCCCCTTAGTGCCAATTGGGCATTGTTTAAATGCCACGGCCTACCTGAGCATTGTTACTGACCATGTCCATCCCTTTATGGCCCCTATGTACCCATCCTCTGATGGCTACTTCCAGCAGGATAATGCACCATGTCACAAGGCTTGAATCATTTCAAATTGGTTTATTGAACATGACTATGAGTTCACTGTACTAAAATGGCCCCCACAGTCACCAGATCGCAACCCAATAGAGCATCTTTGGGATGTGGTGGAACGGGAGCTTTGTGCCCTGGATGTGCATCCCACAAATCTCTATCAACTGAAAGATGCTATCCTGTCAATATGGGCCAACATTTCTAAAGAATGCTTTCAGCACCTTGTTGAATCAATGCCACGTAGAATTAAGGCCGAAAAGGGGTCAAACACGGTATTAGTATGATGTTCATACAGTAATAATCCTTTAGGTGAGTGTATATTCAAACTTGTAAGAATGTTTTGAAAGTTTCAGTGAGACTTTTTACTTATTTTGTATCTTTTTACTTATTTACAGTTTACTTTTTGAATTTCCAGAATAAATGCCAGTGTTTATCCCAGTTTTTTTTTTCTTTCAACCTGAATGAATGAATGTCCTACATTCAATGTGAATGTCAGCAGAAAATTATTTTCTCTGCAAAATATTTCCATTTCCTAGACTATAGTATTTTTCATTCAAATTCTGTGACAGGAGTTTGTTGGGTTACTTATTTGAACCATTAAAGGCGTTCAAAAATACCAACATACAGAGGATTTGTCTTCAAGTAATTCTAGAGTCTGTTGTCGACAGTTGATTAAATCTATCGGCAGTAATTTTGTTTTGATTATCATAGCAGATGGGAAATGAATATGTTAATCCTGCCCTCTTCTTGACAGCAGACAACACGTAAACCAATACAATCTCAACATGATTAAGGCAGCATCACCACTGTATAGTGAGATTGAAAGTTAACCGAAGGAATGTGTGATAGAGTCACCTTGCAATCACAGATGTTTTTGTCTTTTTTTCTGACAACTCTCTTGGTCAGTCACATATTATTTCAAGGTTTGCCAATTGCACATTTCGTGAAGAAAAATGTCTCAAGGAAAGAGTCATTTTTATCTCACTGTTAACTAAACATGAAAAAAGGAGTACTTACTGTAAAATTGTTAAGATGTGTATTTCTAATGATGTATTTGCAAAAGCAGTGCTGTAAACTGTCAATATTTCAGGCTCCGTGAATATTGTTATTGTTAGTGTTGGCTATAATAGTGAGTACAATTGTTTCAAACGTAATTTTGACTGACTAATTTTGATTTTATAAATGCACTTTTCAACAAGGAGTAAAGCAATCTGTGTTCAGAGTTAACTTTTGGATATGGACTAAAACGGTCTATCCTTCAGAGGGCTTTTTACATTGTGGAGATGTCATTATGGTGTAGATTAATAACGCAATTGCTTTTTTGATTTAATTGTTTTCTTGTTTTCAATTATTTTTATTAAACTGCAAATAATAATAATAATAATAATAATAAATCTGACCCCACATTTGTTCTTGTTTTAAGCGTTTAACTCACTTAATTTAGCTAAAAAAAATGTTTCAAAATGATTTTTTTTTTTTCTTCTCAAGTAACTGGATTTTGATTTAGGAATGCTTAGATATTTGTACTGGAAAATAAGACAAAAAATGACAAAAAAAGAAAATTATTTTTGTGCATCAGTTGTTGTCTTGACTCTTGACACATTAAAATCATCAATGATTCTGTCACCGTTTCCTTTTGCTGAAGGAATGTAAATCATTCCTTATATTTGCAAGATACTTGTCATAAGCCTCCAGACTTTTGTGTTGGCGTGCATTTCAATGTAAAGCAAGAGTGTCTGATCAAACTGCCATGTGATTCATTTCTGATCTATTCAAACTGAATTTTCTGCTGTAACCAATGAAGGAGCTGTGATCTGCTCTTGGAAAATGTAATCAGGCGTTGCATGGCTCAGTGCCAGTGCCTCTGACGTCGCTGGAAACAGAACAATTCTGGCCATGATTCAACCTGCTGTGCTTTCAGTTCTCAATGAATGAATGCATACCACTGGTGAAAATCTAATGGTGTGGGTGAGTACGATGTTCCAAGTAGCAAGACAAAAACTGTCACAAAGAGTCAAATCAGAGAGTATAGAGGAGACAAGTGAATGATGAATTCATTCAGGTCACTGCTGGGGAACTTGAGAAATGACTCCTCATACTTAAGATTTTAATGTAATGTGTTTGGGATGCAGACGTGATGTGGTCACAACGCCGAGTGCCATTGAGGCAAGTCATTTGTCATGATCCGGTCACTGACCTTAACTACATGTGTAAACATTAATCATGTGCAAAACGATAGCAAAACTATTGGCCGAATTGATGACAGTGTTGAAAAGGACATCAATCATACGGACCTGTTATATGTGGCAACATTTTAAAATTGAGGAAAGTGAATAAATGAAAATGACTGTATTTATATTATACGTTTGTTTCCAGTGATCGTTGTCATTTGTCAGAATGCAGTCCAAGGCTTGTGAGTTTCAGAATTATGTAAAACAAATGTGCTCAGGGTAATAAATCAATGTGAAAGGGCTTGAATACAAATCTCTTCTTCATTTGCCTCTGGGTGCTGATCGAGCGTCACTGTGACTCATTTTGTCTGGATATTAATATATATTCTATATTAATATATAAAAAATGCCGGCAACACTTTATTTGAAGGGGTGTGCATAAGACTGACATGACACTGTCATAAACATGACATAATAACCATGAATATGAAGGCGTCTTTATGAATGTTTATGACTTTTGTCATTACGTGTCAAGTGTAAATTATGACACTTTTAATGCAAAGTTGACATTGTTTAAAATGTCTTTGTTATGACAACTTGACATTGACAAAGACAAAAAATGTCTTGATTATGACAACTTGACATTATCAAAGACAGAAATGTCTTTGTTATGACAACTTGACAAGAAATAACCTGTCAATCTTTATAACTAGTCCAACGTGTTCCACTTTATTTGAGGTAAGGGGAGATATTAATGACACTGTTGTTAAAGCATTTGACAGTGTAATAACCCTTAATGACATCTTTATAACTAGTACGATGTGTTCCACTTTACTTGAGGCCAAGTAAAATATTCATGACAAAGTTATAATGGTGTCATGACGGCCAAAGTCAAAACCAACCATAACATATGACATGGTAATGTAATGTTAACTCAAAGCTAAATAACTTCTTTAAGTTTGATAATTAGACCTGTTATGACATATTTGTGACAGGTTATGATTTTTTGGTTAATGTCAAGTTGTCATAACAAAGACATTTCTGTCTTGGTTAATGTCAAGTTGCCATAATCAGACATTTTTGTCTTGGTTAATGTCAAGTTGTCATAACAAAGACATTTTAAACAATGTCAACTTTGCAATAAAAGTGTCATAATTTACTGAATGACACTTAATGACAAAAGTCATAAACATTCAGACTTCTTCATGTTCATGACAGGTGTTATGTCATGTTTATGACAGTGCCCTGTCAGTCTTATGCACACCCCTTCAAATAAAGTGTTACCAAAATGCCATTCATACATACTGTACGATGACTTAAATACACATCTTCTATAATGAACACGTTTTTATTTTCTGAATTCAAATTCTCAATTTGGGGGGCATAAAGTAGAATACAATATGTCAACTGTTCTAAAATCATTATTTTGAAAAATAATTTAAAAAGATTAAATTCTTGACAAAAAGTATTGTTACAATATTAATTGTTGTTAATGATAAAGATACAGTTGTTTGTTCATGTTTGTTCACAGTGAATTAACTGTTAACAAATACAACTATTATTTTAATAACATATAGTTAATGCTGAAACTTTCATAAGATCGAAAAAAAAATGCCATCAAAACATGTTGTAATTTTTTAAGAGCACAATTAATAATGTAACTTTTAAAACTTAGATATTTTTTTTTTTCTTTACCTTAAAGGAACACTCCGACTTTTTGGGACTTTAGCCTATTCACCTTACCCCCCAGAGTTAGATAAGTCCATACATACCTTTTTCATCTCCGTGCGTGCTATAAGTCTGTTTGACGCACCCACCGCTAGCCTAGCTTAGCACAAAGACTCGATGTGACTGGTTGCAGCTTTCATACTGATCCAAATGAGTGGCAAAATAACGCAAACGTTTTCCTATTTACATGTTGTGATTTGTATAGTCACATAATGTACAAATAACAAAGTCAAATGAGACACAGACATCTTTTAACCGTATAAAACCTGGGAACTATTCTCTGAAGGCGAAGCACTGCTACTTTGACGGCGTAATAACCGCATCACGGAGACACGCCGTGGTGAGGAGCGGAGAGTTCGCTCGGTGTTTGGGTAATAGAGTCAGCAATTTATAAATAGTAAAAGCGTAGTTTAGAGTCATGGGTTTTCGCTCTATTGTAAATAGCTGCGACAGTAAACAGGGGAGGTAATACCATGTTTCACAGAATTCCAACTAAAAACGCTGACTGGATGAAGAAATGGCTAACTTACTCTGGATATTTATCCAAACACACCTAAGATTATCAAGGGACATTATGTTTGCTCGGTACATTTCAATGAGGACGACTATTTTGAAAAAATGGAATTTGCCACACGGACCATAATGTGCTGCTGAAGGATACGGCCATCCCATCGATAGCACAGACAGGACAAGTGGATCACCTGCGGCTGAGGTATGTGTTCCGTTATGTTTTTAGATGACCTACTGTAACAGTGCCATTATTAGCCAGATCTAATGTAACGTTAGTGACACTATTATATGATTAGGGTATGAATATGTTTTTATCTTGATGCGGTGCGGACGCGCTTGGGAAAAAAAAACGAGCGCGTTTACCGCGTTGAACTTGCACCCTGCGCGCGGCGCGCCTAGTAGCCTAAATTTGAAATAACCATGGAAATAACGAACTTGAGCGTGCAAAAGGGTACAATAGGCTGTGACTTCATTGTGCAAAAACAATTTGTGCTATTACTTTCCCCTTATTCTATCCTATAGTAATGAAATACTGTATATTATATAGGCTACTGTTGAATACATTTGGTTCATTTGGTTAAATTGCATTTAAAATATATTGATTCCTGTAATAATAATTATTTATTCATGTGATATTTATAAATCTGGGTGCGTTTTTGGTTGGAAATCAATGAAAAATGGTACTGTATTACCTGGTCTCCCCTGTTTATTGTCACAGCTCATACAATAAAGCAAACACCCATGATAAACTATGCTTTTCTATCTAACGTTAGTAATTGCTGACTCTTTATTCCAACGCTGAGCGAAGCGAACTCTCTGCTCCTCGTCACGGTGCGTCTCAGGTGATTGTTATCACTCTGCCCAAGTAGCAGTGCTTCGCCTTCAGAAAATATAGTATTTATACGGTCAAAAGATGTCTGTGTCTCATATGGCCTTGATATTTGCACACTCTGTGACTATACAAACCACAACATGTAAATAGGAAAACGTTTGCGTTATTTTGTCACTCATTTGGATTAGTATGAAAGCTGCAACCATTCACATCCAGTCTTTGTGCTAAGCTAGGCTAGTGGTGGGTGCGTCAAACAGACTTATAGCACGCACGGAGATGAAAAAGGTATGTATGGACTTATCTAACTCTGGGGGGTAAGGTGAATAGGCTAAAGTCCCAAAAAGTCGGAGTGTTCCTTTAAAGGTGCCTTGTGTAATGTCCACCAAAAAAAAATAAAAATCAAATCATACTCCACATTCCATACCAGATGGGGGCAATATACCTCAAGAAAGTGAGTTGGTCTACTCTAGAGTAACAAACGAGAAACGGCATAGTCTCTATGCTCTGCCCCTATTTTCACAATGACCCTGCCATAGCCATAGCCAAAGCCAAGCCAACTCCTAATAGAGGACATTTTGACTCCAGAGGAACGTTGGTTGATGTCAAATGATTTTTAAATATGACATCTTCAAGCTACTCCCCTTCACTTTTACCAGTAAATATGCTTATATTCGTTTTGCTCATATTAAATTTCTAATGTTAGTTTGAATCACACTAATTTGACAGACAGCATTTGCTGATGTTGACCAAGATAGCGCCATTCTGAGCTCCCAACTCTCACAAATTCACCGTGAGGCACACGCAGATCTATCTACTATCAAACTATCAAACGCTAACAGACACGGTTAGCCATCACTAACATTAGCACTTTTATCGAACAGCCTTCGATATATTTCCATGTTATAACTTCCCGAAAAAACTTATAGCGAAATATTAACAGCATATTACTTACCAATCCAAAAGAAATGTTGTAAGTTCGGAGTCGAAACCTTATTTCTTTCATGTCCTGTTGTCTCCAGTGTTGGAAAGCAGTGCCAGTGTTTATTCTGGTTCTGCTCTTTTTTTAAAGAAATCCGAATTTATCTGTGATTCTGAGCGTGTTTTTTTTTTTTTTTACTGCAGCGGGTGGTTGTAGAGGTGGTAAGGGTCTCTTGCCAAGGGCTTAAGCCATTCTTCTGCTCTCTTCCCTGAACTGAAATGTAGTAGTGGGCTGTACTTTCCACGTGATTGTCATCAGGTTCAAGTACGCCCACAAGCCATGCGAGTTATTCGTCTACTGCTGTTTGGCTGGTGATTATGTTGCCCCCATACCGCCTCCCATGGCCGAAACTGGTATTGTGACACCTGTCGGGCTGTGGCTAGTAATTTAGCATGCTAATTCAGGTTGATACTATAGCTGTTGATACTGTCAGCAGGACAATAATGTAACTTGTAATTTTTTTAAGGACATCATCGCCCTTATTTCTTCTCATTCTTTTGACGAGTGTAGTTGCTACAAATCAGCAGAGAAGGAGGAAGCAGGACCCAAATGCAAGCACAAATTTAGTTAAACAAAAAATAATCCAGAGTAATCGACAGAAACTCAGAACAGGAACATAGGACAGGAACAAGAAGATAGCAACAGGTAACATGACAACATCAAGAACTCACAGGGACTGAACTAAAACACAGGGCTTAAATACAGAGGAACGGTTGAGTCAAGTCACATTGACTCATGGTTAAATGAAACAAGACATAGCTGGGCAAATTACACAGGTGGAAAACATGAACACAAAGACAGACAGGAACAATACATGAACCCACACCGTGACATAGCCCTTACCCTATGGGCGGCTCCCGACGCCCATTAAAAAGAATTCAGGAGGGTGGTGAAGTGGAGGCGGTCTTGGGACCATTTCCGCTCAGGGAACGGACCATGGGCCATGGAACGTGGGCGGAGGAGGACACACAGGAGGCGGTCAGGGCGGAGAAGAGCCCTCGGGCGGCCACGGCAGGGAAGAACCCTCGGGCGGCCACAGCTGGGAAGAACCCTTGGGCAGCCACAGCGGAGAAGACCCCTTGGTTGGCCAGGACGAGGCGAACAGTCCATCGGGCGGCCAGGACGGAGATGAAACTTTGGGCGAAACAGGATTAGGAACAGCAGATCCCGGCTCAGAAAGAGCAGATACTAGAACAGTAACGGCCACAAGGACAGACACAAAAACAAACGCTGCCTCAGGCACAGGAACAGACGACACACACACCGGCTCGGAAACAGGAACAGTCTCAGGAACAGTCTTTGATTCGGCAGACGCGACGTGTTTTGTCTCTAGATCGGCAGACGCGATGTGAACAGTCTCTGGATCGGCAGACGCGACGTGAGAAGTCTCTGGATCGGCAGTGATTGATGGTTCGTTCAAGTCATGTCTTATAAGTGCATATAAAAACTGAAAACTCATTCTTTCTCACTCTCTTCCTTTCTGCAACTTGTATGAATGTGTGTGTGCGTGTGATTGTGTTAGACATTAGTTTTATGTGTTTAGAATAACCAGTAAAGTCTTGTATATATTTGACAGATACTTGTTCTTGTGTTATGTGCTTACAGATTTAATGTCTTGAACTGTCGATCTAAGAGTTACCTTGCTAATACATAGTGTTTCACTATAGATTGGATATTTATATCCATTGCAAAGATTATAGTTGCGGCCCGTTCAAATGAACGCTGAACGAGTCATTTGCTCGA
Source organism: Pimephales promelas (assembly GCF_016745375.1). Next base: position 16,164 of record NW_024121577.1, on the reverse strand, counting down.
CCGTATTAATTGATTCTGTTAAGATTCCCTATAAATCAATGAATACTTCCTTTTGAGCTAAATTGGCCTTCTGTCCCCCTTAAATGCATATTATTGTGTATTATACATGAAGAGGTTCAGATGCAAAAGCCTCTAAGTTCCATTTGAAATTTTCTTCTAAAATGATCATTTTTATCAAGCTTGTATATTGAAGTTCAGTAACTTTACTTAAATGGCAATGAAGATTACCTATTAATTGCCATTTCAGTGAAATTACTGAACTTAAATATACAAGCTTGATAAAAATTGTCATTTTAGAAGAAAATTTCAAATGGCATTTAGAGGCTTTTGCATCTGAACTCTTCACATGTAGATTCGTTACACTCGGCTGCGCTGGACGGAACCAGCGGTGAAGAGGGCTTTGAGCAGACGGCCTCTGGCGGGACGGTCTCTTGTGTGGCAGGGCTAACGTGAAGCTCAGACTCTGCAGGTACTGTGGGGTTAAAACTTACAGGGCTCCTTGTCCGCCAAACCCACAGTAAAAGTTGAGCCGCACAGTAACAGGACCAACTCAATATAAAATTCTTGAGTCTATTGAAGATTGAGCAATGGTATGGCTAACCTGATTGGCTCAGAGAGTTCCCCTCTAAAAGATATCATGAGGCAAAAAGAATCCATTGATGTTACATTTGCCAGTTTAATAAAGTCTCTAACGTACTCCTCTATGAGCCAGTCTCCCTGACAGAGACACAGAATATGTGCTGCTGGATTCATTTAGTGGTGAGTTTTTCTGTTATGAATCATCAGAGAAGGAGGAAGCAGGATCCAAATGCAAGCACAAATTTAATTAAACAAAAAGATAATGCAGGGTAATCGACAGAAACTCAGGACAGAAACTCAGAACAGGAACATAGGACAGGAACAAGAAGACAGCAGCAGGCGATATAACATCAAGAACTCACAAGGACTAAACTAAAACACAGGGTTTAGGCTATGTTTACACGGAAACGATTCTGAAGAGAAAACGCAAAAGTGCGTTGCGTTATCACTTTTTTATTCTGCGTTTAGACGAGCGTTTTGGGTGGCAAATTCGCTTGCATATGATGACGCAAAAGTGTGTGAAATTCAATGAAGTATGCACTCCAGGCGCCTAGGAATGCATACTACAACAACACCAAGTCTGCGCGCCTGCGTACAACCTTCATTGTCAAGCAGACTTTTGCGTTTTTACAGCCCATTCTCACCCCCAAGGCGTCACTTAACTGACGCCTTGGGAAGCATTTGGACATGCTTCAATATCTGACGCTTTAGGCGCCCTTTAGCGTCAGTTAGATGACGCCCTAGGATCGCGTGTACCCTACCCCCACCCCACACCTAAACCTAACCGCGTCCTCTAACTGACGCTTTCCTTTAGCGTCAGTTAGATGACGCCGTAGGATCGCGTCATGTAAGTGACACTAAAGGGCGCCTAAAACGTCAAATATTGAAGCATGGTCAAAGGTGACGCCTTGGGGTGAGAATGCGTTGGTTTTTACCCTTTACACAGGAACGTGGCGGTGGAGCGTTTTTAATATTTCCACTCTGGAGGGTGGTTTCACTTTTTTGCGTTTTTAAGCCCCCAAAACGCCATCGCCGTGTAAACGATAGGCACATCCGATAAAATATTTTTACGTTTTTACCCACAAGCATTCTCGTGTAAACAGGGCCTGAAATACAGAGGAACAGGTGAGTGAAACAAGACACAGCTGGGCAAATTAACTAAGAACACGGGTGGAAAACATGAACACAAACGATGAGCGGAAAAAAATGGAACAGGACTGAACCAAATACACAATAATGGGGGGGACACAAGACAGACAGGAAAAAGACATGAACCCACACAGGGTTATCCTCTGCCTTTGTCCCACTTAGTTGCAGAGTGTCAAAGCCTATTAGGGTTCTGGACGTGGTCATTTAGACAACAAAGAAACCAACTCTCTGAAATCTTGGCCTTGGACTTGGATCGTTTGTTCTGCTGAATAGCTGCAGGAGTAAGTGGCCATGACATCCATCAAACATTTCCTCTGCAGGCTGCTCCACTGATCTCTTATGAGATCATTCAAACCTTGACAGAGTAATTCGTTATGGAATTAGAAGAAAGAAGAATTTAGTTCATAACAGTTCAAATTCTCATTTGTAAAATTGTAAAAAGAAGAGTAAAGAGACAGTGGCTTTCACTGAATGTTTTTAATTGGATCATGAGCTATATTACATTGAGGCGCAGACAGATGAGCATGAGCACAGTTATTGTTCAGTTCTGAAAAGATACATTACCATCTGATTCTCATTCTATTTTACTACGTCATCTCTGAAGCCTCAAAAGTTTTATTCAAGCTATACGACAACAATGGAGTTCATTTGTTTAGCGTGAGATTCAGGCTTCAGAGGCATAGTTCTGTTATTATTTACTATCCTTCATGTTTTCTGAAACCTTTATGATCCTCTTCCTTCCATGAAAAGTTATTTATAGCAGAATGTCTATTATGCTCTTTTCCATATGTGACCACGGCTGTCAGAAAAGATATTTAGGTTAATAACTTACATTTAAATCTATTCCTCACAAAAAGCTACTGCATCATTTGGCTTGAGCACACAAGTTTGGACAGCATTACAGTAAGGAAAGAAAATAATAAGAAAAAGGTGCCTTACAACCCCCACTCAGTAATCAGTCAATGGCAACTGTGGCAGGGAAGAACTAGGATAGGAGCTTTAAGGTAGACGAGGAAGAAACCTTGCACGGAGGTAAGACTAATCTGGGGCAGAGCTGGACAGTAACAGAATACATTTACTTGAGTACAGTACTTGAGTACAATTTTGAGGGATCTGTACTTTACTCAAGGATAATTTTTGGGAAGTACTCATGATTTTACTCAAGTACATTTAAGAGGGAAAATAATTGTACTCTTTACTCCACTACATTTCTATCCATAACCGTGAGTACTGGAATAAATACATATTTATTCGGGAACCTCAATTTGTTGTTTCCTCACAAACGTGATTGGATGCAGGAGCCACTGATTGGGACAGCATATCAGCAATCACCTTCAGCTTTCCGCCAAAGTCTACTCCTTGGTCAGATTTAGAAAAGAGACGAAACCATGGACGAAACAATGGATGAAGACACAACAGGTCCATCCCGGGAATGTGCCAACCCGTGGCCCCACCTCACCAGACTATTTAAATTTTCTGAATTTTCTGAAATTTTCTTAATTGTCAGATAAAGCAACATGGTAAAAAGATTAAAATAACTTGATTTTACTTTCAATTCCAATTCTCCAAGGCATTGACATTTTTCATAACTCCATGTCGAATGTTTCTGACCATAAATGTAAGCACTGTGGGCAGTACTAATGCAATATTTAGAAAATGCACTCTTGTACTCTAGATACTCAAGTACTATTAAAAAGAAGTACTTCAGTACTTTTACTTAAGTAGACATCTGACTGTAGTACTTTTAAAATGTAGCAAGGGGTATCTGCACTTTTACTCAAGTATAAAGCTGTGCACTCTGTCCGCCTCTGATCTGGGAAAGCCAATCTCATCAGGGCGACACCAGATATTGTGTTAACTTAAAGCATTTAATGAAATTTTAAGAACAGATAATTTCATATTTCATTTTAAAAATAAAAAAAATCCCCTAACAAGATTTAGAAGTGAAGAAAAATGGGTTATGGGGACATTTCATAGACACGATTTATATACGGTGCATGCAGTATTTCTGTATTTTTTTTTTTTCCATTTTTATGGAAGTGTTATATCTCTAGCTGGCACATATTTAAACAAATTTATACAATCAAATAAACGTAAGCACAAGCATGCACAAACATTGATTTGGTCAGATGCAATCCAATCATACAGTATTAATAATGACTATATGCAGATTTGCCCATGTTTTGTTTAGAATTGGAAATTATTATTGTATGGAAAATGGCAGCGAATAATTTTTCAAGAGAGAGAGAGAGTGTGTATGTGTGTTTGTTGTTTATGAAGACATTTTCTTTTTAAATAAGAAAATTAATTTAAAAAATACAGAAAGTTTTTGTTTATGGTTAGGTTTATAGGGTTATTAGTTTGAATATACAGTTTGTACAGAATAAAAATCATTTTGTCAATAGATAGTCATTGAATAAAACTTGAAAACCCAACATGTGTGTGTGTTCAGTGGATATAGGTGTGGAATAACTAGAAGGTGAGTAGGCCTACATGATGATTCATTTTTGAGTTAACTATTCCGTTACAGTTGTTATGAAATAAGAACTCAAAATTCCATGACATACAAGAGGTCTTTGTAACATTAAAATATCCTGCAAGTTTCATAGCTTAAAACATCATACTTATTATAAAAAATAAAATGTTATGCATGTTTTAACTTAAAGCAACTCGCACTGACATATCTTAAAATAAGTCAGTTCCATTGTTTTGTCTAAGGATGCACATCAGTACTTTTTTTTCCTAAGGCATGTTTATAAAAGCTACTTAAAGCCTCAGTTTTTCCTCTTTGTCGCCATCTCTGTTCCAAATCTGCATTTGCATTCATTTACAGAATTACAATACGTGAGTTGTACTCCGACATGGTACAGCATGGATGAACACAATGTTTGAGGAGAGTGTGCAGCTGTTAGTCACCACACAGGTGTGGATATTGGCATTCTGAATCACAGATTATTCGTTTTGGAAGTATGACCAAGATTATAATTTTCAACAGAAAATGTCATCTGAACAAAAAGTAGCATCCACTTTTGTTCTGGTTCTGACATTAGAGTAAATCGCGCTGATTAAATCTAACAATCGCTTATCGTAAAACCATGCAAATTATACCTTGTTCTCAAATTGTTCAATTTTGACAACGTTATTGCGTGACTACATGTAATGTCCTTCCGATATTATCCTTGTTTTTGCATGGGTCTGGTTGCAGTCTCTTTTGTAGCCACTCCGAAGTCTAAACAATTAGTCTTTTGCATTTTACAGCGGGTGAGTCTATAGTTCCATGGTAATTGTCGTTTAAACCTTTCTGCATCTGCCACCGAATTGATAAGTTTAATTATATCAAGTGCTGTGAGAAAAGGCTATAAATATCCACCTAAAACATCCTCACTCACAATATAGCATATAGCCGAGACTCCTTCTTTATGTGTACGGATGTGACATAATGATGCAAAGACATGCTCGAATCTCCCACAGAAATCTACCAGTACCACTGGAATTACCGCTTTGAAATGAGCTAAGGCAAGCACATAAACACTGGCTGGTTATGTATTTTCTCAAATATGTATTTTGGATAATTTTTAACTCCCCAAAAGCTATGAACTTTAAATTTTAGCAATAAATTGTACATGCATCTAACACAAAGGTTTGAAATGCCCCTCACGTAACTGTTTGGATAAACATTAGAGGTTCATCCTATGATTCAGAGTAAATTAATCATCTCGGTTTATCTTAAGAGCCTGCATAATATAAAGGGCAGCAGAGGAGGAGGTCAAGTTATCTTCTATCATTACACACCTGATAAAATTGTGGCACTAGAAACTGCTCAGTGAACACAGGTCTTAACATTGCTCTACTGAATTTATAATACAAATGTGGGTGCACTGAATATATATATATATATATATATATAGAGAGAGAGAGAGAGAGAGAGAGAGAGAGAGAGAGAGAGAGAGAGAGAGAGAGAGAGAGAGAGACTGCACAGTTTCATTCACACAAACAATAAACACCATCATAGTAACACACATGAAATTTCATCATCAAATCATTAGCAGGGATCTCAGGGTCTCAGGTGATTTGCCCCTTAATCTGAACACCTCACCTGAGTGGGGCCATGAACCTTGTCTGAAAGGCAAAGGGGGAGGTGTTGCTGTAATTTATATCCTCAAAACCACTAAGAAATCTAGCTTTAAATATACTTATTTTGAAGTATTGGAGCTTAGTGTAAAAATATATTGTGTAAATGATAAATCACATTTAAGAAATTCTGCTAATACAGGCCACCAGAACACCATAAATATTTTATCAAAGAATTTGCGGACTTTCTATCAGAGTTAGTCCTGGCTGCAGACAGTGTTAATTTCGGTGACGAAGACTATGACGAAAATTATACAGAACTGCTTTTGAAATTATGATTGGTATTATTAAAGCCTACAGATGTAAAGATGTAAAGTCTTTATTTTCCAAAATGCTATAAATCCATTTCAGTAGTTTTCAGGAAAATGACATTTTTCACCAAGACCCACACATTTTGTGAATATTCAAATAATCCTGTTAAAATGTTTTATTGGTTCAGTCTAAACATGTTGAACAATGATTATTAAATTAAACAACAATATTGTTTATGATAAATTAAAAGTTAATTTTATTTCCAAAATGCTATAAATCTATGCTATAAAAATGTATGGTTTGTCTTTAAAAGACAAGAAAAAAAAAAAAACCAAGATAACAGGCATCAATCAGGGGCTCATACTATAAATTAATATAAATTTAATTTAGTAACACAACCTGAAAAAAGTAATGATAGTAATGTTATGTAAAGTTATTAAGTAATACATTCAGAGTAATTTTTAGTAAAGTGTCAAACATGTAAGTAGTACCGATTTGTCCACTACATATGCATGAAAAAACTAATTATTAAAAATGATCAATAATGATAACGATATTCTAAAGTAGGGATGGGCACCCCTCCACCGCATGCACACACACATGCATGTATAGGCTACATAGCATGTGAGAAAAGCAGAGCGGCGTGACGCTTAAGTTTCTTGCTCAGGAACACATTGGTGTCTCGCAGTGGATTCGAACCCGAGTCTCTCACACCAAAGGCATGTGTCTTACCCACTGTTCCATCACCACCTTAGGTGGTGTACCATATAACAAAATATGATCTTGTAATCTTCTTCATTACATTATTTTGTGTCATATTCATTTGTGTAGCAATAATGACAGAGGTTTAATTAACATTGATCTCTTCCTTTTTGAAGTTGTTTCCACTTATAAATTAGATAATTTTCATGATTTAATTTGTTGGCAATGTTGTACTGTTATGCAGGAGTGAAACAATGCATGTTGTCTCAGTGCTGCAAATTATATCTAACTGTGAAACTGACTCAATAATATAATTTTAATGGGTGTGACTGAATTATGAACCAGGCTGTGAATTTAAATAGAATCCAAGCTGTCCGTTTAACATATCAGTGATGAGGGGTTTGTGAGGGTGTCTGTCCCAAAGGCATTTTCTGCAAACAAACCACAAGAGTAGCTCAGGCAAACCATGCAGCTCACTTTCAAAGGATCTGGGCCTGTGAGGAACTACCGATCAATACCCTTTGCTCGAGGCTGGCAGTTACTTGTAACGGTGGCCTTAACCCTTGTGCATTGTTCAAATTCACTACCCTTTCGTTATGTTCGTGGCTGAAAAAAGCCACTACTTTAAACTGCTGTAAAAATGTATCAGATAAATATTTTTTTCAATTTTTTTTGCATAAATCTATTAACCGACCTCAGTCCTTATCAAAACTACTAATTTTTTAAAAAAAAATTCAGGATTTTAACTCTTTAATTGCCAAATTCATAAATGATGTCACTGATTTGGGGGGAAAAAAACACAAAATGACTTATTTTCAATATAAAATATGATTGTGGACTGGATTTTTTTTTACCTTTTATCACAGTCTTGGACATGTCAAAGATTAGAAACAACATTGGTTTTGATGCATTGTTAGTTTTTGTGTAGCATCAGATTTTAACTTTTTCTCCCTCATTTACTGTTCGTGGCTGTTTTTGCCCCATTGACTTCCATTATAACCACATTTTTTGATTGCAAAGCCATGACACCATAAAATCATGCATTTTTGATTGTTGATGGTTTTCCCTGTTGGGAAGAGGTAAAATTTGTAATTTTTACTGTTGATAACCAGGTGGAACCATTTAACCCTTTAGACAGGCCTGTGCAAAAAAAAGCTTAGTTTCTGGCTTTTACATGCAGTTATATGGAGTATAATAGCATATTACAGTGAGTATATGTGTGTGTGGGTGTGCGTGAGTGTGTGAGAGAGTGTGAGAACTCACCTTGATGCGTCTGAGAAAATAAAAATATACACTTCAGCTCTCAAAACTACATGGAGTAAACAAAAACAAAGTAAGTGTATTTATGCATCTGCTGCCTTTTGATGGGGAGAAATGCAGACTAAACAAAAACAAAGCAAGTGGATATAAACGCTTGTCATTTGATGGTGAGAAGAGCAGCAAGCAACATGAGAAAGGGCTTGACTTGTAGTGAAGTTTTAGAGATGATTATGCAGTCTGACCCCTCCAGCGAGCTGCAGGAGGTATTGTCTTCTCACTCTGACCGCAGACTCAGGATAGTCAGATCCTGGTTTGGATGTGGCACCCTCATCATCATCTCGAGCTTCCACTGAAGGCGAGGAGAATTCGGAGGATCCTGGATCTGGATGGACTGGGAGAATCTTGAGAGGGACATGGTGGCTCTGAAAATCGCACGACCACTGCGATCATCCCACAGGCAACGTGTGGACTCCCCTCTGGATCTGTAGACGCTGGCCAAAATCAGCAGCCCCATATAGGCACAGAGATCTGTGGAGTCCACAGATCCAGGATCCTCTGAATCCTCCTCACCTTCAGTGGAGCACTAGCTTCCACTGAAAGCAGGAGGATTCTGTGGATCCTGGATCTGGGTGGATAGGGAGAAATAGTGAAGTTTGGTTTTCCACCAATGCGGAGACAATTCCCTTTCTTCAGCCTGCAAGAAGCGTGAGTTGAGGGCCGACACGCAATGCTATGGCAATGGTTCAGAACATGGATTCTGTGTTCAATCTTTTTTTTACGGAGGAGATGACGGACCTCATTGTCAGCATGACCGACCTCCATGGGCACCGCACAATGAGAAACTGGACTGGGGTGGACTCCACAGATCTCTGTGCCTACATGGGTCTACTGATTTTGGCCAGCGTTTACAGATCCAGAGGGGAGTCCACACGTTGCCTGTGGGATGATCGCAGTGGTCGTGCGATTTTCAGAGCCACCATGTCCCTCTCAAGATTCTCCCAGTCCATCCAGATCCAGGATCATCTGAATCCTCCTCGCCTTCAGTGGAAGCATGAGATGATGATGAGGGTGCCACATCCAAACCAGGATCTGACTATCCTGAGTCTGCGGTCAGAGTGAGAAGACAATACCTCCTGCAGCTCGCTGGAGGGGTCAGACTGCATAATCATCTCTAAAACTTCACTACAAGTCAAGCCCTTTCTCATGTTGCTTGCTGCTCTTCTCACCATCAAATGACAAGCGTTTATATCCACTTTTGCTTTGTTTTTGTTTAGTCTGCATTTCTCACCATCAAAAGGCAGCAGATGCATAAATACACTTACTTTGTTTTTGTTTACTCCATGTAGTTTTGAGAGCTGAAGTGTATATTTTTATTTTCTCAGACGCATCAAGGTGAGTTCTCACACTCTCTCACACACTCACGCACACACACACACATACATATACACACTGTAATATGCTATTATACTCCATATAACTCCATGTAAAAGCCAGAAACTAACGTTTTTTTGCACAGGCCTGTCTAAAGGGTTAAATGGTTCCACCTGGTTATCAACAGTAAAAATTACAAATTTTACCTCTTCCCAACAGGGAAAACCATCAACAATCAAAAATGCATGATTTTATGGTGTCATGGCTTTACAATCAAAAAATGTGGTTATAATGGAAGTCAATGGGGCAAAAACAGCCACGAACAGTAAATGAGGGAGAAAAAGTTAAAATCTGATGCTACACAAAAACTAACAATGCATCAAAACCAATGTTGTTTCTAATCTTTGACATGTCCAAGACTTTGATAAAAGGTAAAAAAAAATCCAGTCCACAATCATATTTTATATTGAAAATAAGTCATTTTGTGTGTTTTTTTTCCCAAATCAGTGACATCATTTATGAATTTGGCAATTAAAGAGTTAAAATCCTGAATTTTTTTAAAACATTTAGTAGTTTTGATAAGGACTGAGGTCGGTTAATAGATTTATGCAAAAAAATTTGAAAAAAATATTTATCTGATACATTTTTACAGCAGTTTAAAGTAGTGGCTTTTTTCAGCCACGAACATAACGAAAGGGTAGTGAATTTGCCCAGAGTGTACTGTTGAGTTTTTGAAAAATTTCAAAGCATTTTCCCAAAATATGTGTCAAAATAAGATTTGTCACCAAAAATCATTCCATTTGCTGAAACAAGGAAAAAGTTACGGCCAAATTAAGACTAAAAAATACCCCTTAGTGGCTGAAAAAAGCCACAACAGCACATAAGGGTTAATACTCCCTGGGAATATGAAATTCCCAGCATAGTGATAAAGACAATTTCCCAATGAACATTAATTTAGCACCTGATAGAAATAGATAAAGTGAACACCATCATAAGTAAATCTTGCGAACTACTTCTCATTTGATCTAAACCTTACCTAAATACGAGGTTGCGATAAAATGGAGTCAGATAAAAGTAAATTGGAATTAAACTATTTGCTACACTGAAAAAGCCGAACACGCGGGAACCTTTACCTGCTTACCGGAAACTGTTCTTTGGACGATTGGGCGGGCCTTACAGTTACCTCGGTTTCCTTAAATAATGGGAAATTTGAGAGTCTGGAGGACAATCAGCATTACGGGCACTGTTAAAGACCTAGGGGGTTCGCACCTTGTCGAGGAACAGGAGGTGGTTTGGATGAAGGAGTCCTTCATCCACTACAGCAAGCAAAGTATCTCTAAACTCTTAAAACCATTATTACCTTTTGGTTTACTTCTGTGGAGATGAGACGATTGTACCATTGTCGCATTGAGACACGAAAGAAGCTTTCCCGCAACTTTACTCTGTGGGGTGTGAGACAAATGGCTGTATGTCATTGTGTTGTCTATATCTTGGGAGATCAAAGATTCTGAGGTTCTGTTTTTCTTACAGTAACCAATAACCCGCTACGAACCACGCAGGAAACAAGTGGAAAGCTATTCTATTTTTTCAAGTATACTTTTATTATATATTTTTGGCTCTATACATTGTTTTACTATGTAACTATTACCTCACAGTAACAACAGAATCAGCAAGCACAACTAGATCTAGAGCTCCAGGCTTGGAGCTCCATTATATCTGAAGAGATGTTCTGATAGCGCCGGCATTTTGACCAGATGTATTGAAAGCAAGATATCAGTCCCCAGAGGTGCAAAATAGTAATCTCTCACTTACAGGGCCCCCAACATTAACAAAAAAAAAAAAAAAAAAAAACACACCAAAAAGTCTACCTCCACTTCAATTATAGAGAGAAGTCGAAAATGGATAAGCAACTCGCTGGAATGAGTAAGACACCACTGGCGTACTGCTGCTTTTAATCTGAAAATATAAGGAACACAGCAAACTAATAATTGCAGTCATGTATTCAAAGAGCTTGAAAGAAATTATCCAGGAATTACTCATAAAAACAAATAAATGCTCTCTGATATAATACCAACAAAATTCTCTTTCAGAATTTTCCTTTCAGAAACAACAAACCTGATTTCCCTTTCAGAAAACTCCCAAACTAATAATTGCAGTCATGTATTCAAAGAGCTTGAAAGAAATTATCCAGGAATTACTCATAAAAACAAATAAATGCTCTCTGATATAATACCAACAAAATTCTCTTTCAGAATTTTCTTTTCAGAAACAACAAACCTGATTTCCCTTTCAGAAAACTCCCAAAGGTTTCCAGAACCTTCAAAAGTCAGTTCTTGTCTGTCAGTTTTATTGTTGTCATTGTTTTTGGATCTCCATCCTTCCTTTGGAATTGCATCATCATGAAGAAGAATCAGGAGCATGCTGTCCTTACCATGAACTTCAGGGAATGCAAGACGTCAGCCAGCCGTTGATCTGACAAACCCCAAAGCCTTGGACTGAAGCGATCTCAGAATTGTAGTCATGGTTACAGGGACCAAATTCAGACTGCATCCTCTGGTTCACAATGATAATGACATCACAATACAATTTGGCTCTCGACATAAAGTAACATATCTAAAGGTATAGAAAAAATACAGATACAGAAAATCGCAAAATTTGTGGACAAAAATTCAGTTTCAAATGGTTGTAGGTCAAAAGTGTTCTCTTTACGGGTAACCATGACAACAAATACCATCCAGACATGACTGGAGGGTGATTTTTTTTAGCAAATGATAAACCCACAAGTGCAATGCTGTTCATGGAAAAGAATAAGAAGCCTTCAACAAATAAGTCGTCTCTAGCTCTGAACATCCACAAAAGTATTACATTTACAAGAAAAACTATTTTACATCAGAAAGCCCTACAAAGATATATTTTCCATCTTAGATGTGCCTTATGATATGGACACAGTGAGATACAAAATAAACATGTCTTGTAAATCTCTAAAACTGGTTAGATATTGGGAATGACTCTGTGCTGCAATCAGTGCATCAGGCCACATCGATCAATCTAATAGTGAAATGGGAATTTCTTCACGATCACACTGAGGCTGGAAGGGTACCATTTATCATTCACATACTGCAGACTAATCAGCTTGCTTTTGACTTCTATTTGCAGTCAAAAGAAAAAACTGTAAAATACCCAAAAAAGAATATATCAAGTTTGTTGTGGGCCATGATTAATGAGACCTATGTTTTCAATTTCAGAGGTGGCAGTTGATTAAACTTGTGGAATCTGCTTTCGGTTATTCATCCCTGTCTGTGAAGTGCTGCCTCACAAACTAAACAGAGCTCATTGAGGATCTTGAGACATGGTAAAACCTGAAAAAGTGCTGTTGTGCTGTTAAAAAGTGCAATCTCTTTCAACCTGATATGGTAACACTTTAGAATACTGTATACTGATATTTAAAAGTTTTATATTTTTTTTCTTCTTCACAGTAACGTTTAGATATTTAAATGGAATAAAACGCCAATAACAAAGTGAACTAGGTAGGTTAGCTGATTACCTTAAAAATCCATAGATATCGAAGTCAGTTCTTACGGTCGTTAACACTTTCTCTGACAAGCAGATGCGATGAGACCCGTTTTCCGGTTTGGTCACGTGACGCTCGGCATAAAGCCTATTGCAATTTTAACCAAGGAAATGGGGCGTGTGAGCAGGGGTGAGGAGTCGCCAGTCAATGGCGTCATATCCACGTTACCCCCGGTTTCCGCCAGGTTTGACCTTGTACTGCAATAGTAACCATGTCGACAGAAGTTGACAACTGGGTTATGCCGGTAATGCCCCTTATGCCTGAAAGGATGCTCATACTATTGTTGTTTTGTTCAAACATTATGGACCATGGCAAGCAGACTTTTAGACAAAAGGAGGACTAAAAAGAAAAACAACATCTTTCGAGATGCAGAGAGCTCGACGTCTGCGACTAATTTCGACTTGACAGAGACCGAAGTGTTGCATGTCACTTTATTAGACAATTGAGCAAATGTACATAAAACGAATAAATGTTATGTAGTTCGACATGATGAAAAGTTAGAATGTGAACTGTATGTTATTCTCTAATATTAATCTAGGTTTGTCTCATAAAGCCAACAAACATCCTAACAACATTCAACACATGCCGTTTAGTGTGATAGTGTAACTGAGCGAGTGAAACTGCTGCTTTACCTCAAGTTTAATTCCTCTAATAAACTGACCTGTGTGAGTAATTCCACACTTGCGTATACACTCAACAAAATTATATGTTGGCTTTGATTAATTTTTATTTGTCAACAGGTTCCACATAACTGGATAACGTTAAACAAACAATTTGTTCTTGTAACTTCAACATAATGGAATTAAGTAATTTTAAATTACCCAATTTAAGTAGTCTCAACGTGAATTTTTAAAGGCTTCCTGACATGATTCAAAGGCATTTTATTCATTCATCCATTTATATTTCATTTGATTCAGTGACATTTTATTAAACATTTTAAAGTAACACCAGGCAGTTGGGAAACAGTATTGTCCTCTACTACTGTCGTAAACTCTGTCATCTTACATGCACGTGCATTTGTTGACAACCTTTATTGCCCTGAACACAGAAGGAGGATGTCACATGCAGCTGTTCTGCTTGTGTCGCGTGTGAAATGTCTTCATCCCAGGTACAGTGGCATATATTTCACTATGTCATATGAATATAATTTCAAGGGTTTTTTTTTTTCTAACGACAAATGATCGCGATGCTCACGTTTACAAGCCAGCGTCATTGTAGCCTAGTCTATTGGTTACCGTTTTATCTATATGAATGCAATGCAATGTTTGAGTGGTAGATAATAACTATATATATTCAAAATTATAATATCAAGCAACCATAAATAAATCTGCTAATTTATGAATTGATTTGCATTCACAGACCTGTTAGGTATCCTAAAATATGATTTGGAACATCTTATATATTTACTCGCAAGAATGTAGCTCCTACCAAACTTGTACACGCCGTTTAGAAGTTAAAACACCAGTTAACTTTATTTTGAAGATAAACGGAGGATAAGATAGCTTCCGTAACACAGTAATGCAGACAAAAAAAAAACTAAAAAAACAAAGAGATAGTATGCAAGCAACATAACGTACTTACTAGTCCAAAAGCATGACAGCCAAATACGCATCGGTCGGCTTTTTGCTTTGCTACGATAAAACCTTGCTTTCTTGTTTTTTTTTTTTGTGCTGCTTCGGTCATGACAGAGCCGTTGACTATAACATTTGGCTTGCACGTCCGATTTTAAGTAAGTGGGGGTGGTAGTGGAAGTTACGTATGTGCCGTCAACCAGTCGAATATTCTAGTTCTTTGTTCGCGGGGTTACTACCCGAAACCCGAAGTTTAAAAGTACGATTAAAAACGCTACAGACCCCGTCAGGCTATGGCAGACGTGTCATTCAACCTATTGTAAGTCGATGTACCATCACAAGAGATTTGGAAATATATTATGAAGGTTGAAAAGTTCCCTGGTGTTACTTTAAGTTTGATATAAACAGTGCTGCCATTGTGAAGAGAGGGCAACAGAGAATTTATCTTCTCTGCAAATTAAAATCCTTCTCTGTCACGCCGGTCATCCTGTGCAGATTTTATCAGTCTTATATTGAGGGTCTCTTAAGTTTCTCTTTTATCTGTTGGTTTCACAACCTGACAGTTAAAGACAGGAATAGCCCGAACTACATTGTGAATATCTGTTCTAAAATCATTGGTGTGAAACAGAGAGACCATACTGTTTACTGCAACCAACAAATAGTTCGGAAGGCAGCGAGTATCCTAGCCGCTCCGGGACACGCTGTGGCAGGGGAATTTTCTCTGTTGCCTTCTGGGCTTCGTTATGCGCTTCCTGTGTGTAAGACGAACCACTACTCCAAATACAGTATGTCATCCCTTCTGCGATCAAATTACTCTAGGTAGGGTTTTTGAGGTTTTTTTTTAAATGTGCACATAACTGACTGACTGTATGTTGTGAATATTGTGTTTGATTGTGTTATGTATTGTTGCAAACATGCTGCTCTAAAACTAATTGCCCCTTGTTTACCCTTTTTCAAGGTAAACATTTCATATTGTCCCAATAATTGGATATCAAGTGGCCAAAACATTTGTTTTTCTTCTTTTGAGAGGTGATCTAAATATTTATGGTTTTAAACAAAAAGAAAATTGACAGGGCAGTGCAGAAGTTCTATGGATATTTTGCCTTCCAGGACTAGGAATAGCACACAAATTATATGGAGTATATTTAGCTTGACAGTTACAATGACAATATTCTCTCATCCAAAAAAAAATAAAAAATAAAAAAAAATAAATTCATATGGGTTTGGCAACATGATATTATGTGGGTGTGTAAATGACAGGACTTTTCTTTCATTTCACTGTAAAGCAGTATCACTTTTCATTTATTTATTTTTGTGATACAATTTTACAACTAAAAAGGGTGATTCAGCATAAACAACTGAAAACCTGACTGGCCTAAGTAAATACAGGGGAAGATGGTGCTGAACTACTCTCTACACATTTATCATTTAGATTGATTTTGAGTTCACTACCCAGGGCCATGCACAGACCTTTTGGGGGGCAGGTGCTCAGGTGGAAAAAAGGGCACCCTCTTGTAATTATTTAAGTAAATTTAAATTTACATAGTGGCAAGTAATAAAGTGAATCATAAAATCTTT